>CAWUFW010006368.1:600000-1163977 GCA_963921515.1 Calotriton arnoldi | reverse complement strand
TAACTATAACGGGGAATTTCACGGGTTTTGTACGAGTGCAATGTCCAACTAACTATAACTGTCCCTAAAACCTATGGTTTTTTCAGTGAATATATATATATATATATTATCTACTGGCGGTCGCCAGTAGATAGTTATAGTTAGGACCTATTTTCCATAGGAAATCCGCGACATTCTATTTGAAATAACTCTTAGCGTCGGTTGACGAATCTTCGCGAAATTTTCAAACTTTATGGCCCGCTCCGGTCCGCTCCTACCCTGAAAGTCTCAGGGTGATTTGTCAAGCGGGGCCGAGGAAAAAGGGGGTCCCAAAACGTGTTTTCCCCATTCATTTTCCCATAGGAAACTTTAGACACGGCTACAGCCCGAACTGCTGAACGGAATTACACCAAATTTGGCAAAGAGGTAGTTCGTGGTTCAGAAAGAACCCTTTTTGTTAAATGGTGTAAATCCGTTCAGTAGTTGCGGAGAAATTAAAAAATAAAAGTCAAAAAATCAATTTCCCATAGGAAACTTTATGCAAGGCTACAGCCCGAACTGCTGAACGGAATTACACCAAATTTGGCAAAGAGGTAGTTCTTGGTTCAAAAAGAACCCTTTTTGTTAAATGGTGTAAATCCGTTCAGTAGTTGCTGAGAAAATCAAAAGTAAGAACACATATATATCTGGGCGGAGCCTAACCACACATGTCATCGTGAGATCTGATTGGCTGTCAGCACTTCATCCTGGAATTGCTGGCAGCCATCTTGGGACCAATATAAATGATAGTACCCCATTGAAATGCATTGTAGTGAATCGAAGATTTTGAGGGTTACCAAAAGGAGAACTATAAAGGGTGATAACAGACTTTAGTTACATTAGAATTCATTTGTTGATGGTACCATACTAATTTCAGGAATTGTGGTGTGTTCTAAGGTGATTTTACCCTGTGAAAAACCTTCTGCTGGGATATCATGAATCATGTTTGAGAGAAAACTATTTTCATATGCTTGTCCCATACAGTTTTGGAAGGTGCTCCAGAAGCTAAAATGAGAGCATATTTTCTGTAAATTCACATTATCTTTCTCAGTCATGTGAGAATGAAGTCTGACATTCTCAGTAAAACATGTACATCCAACAAGGGCAGAGACTGTCAGTTGATTCCTTTGTGTTCTACTGCAGCTTCCCAGAGTGTTCTAAAGAACAACTAGAGTGCTAACAGCCTTACTTATGACAAAAGTATGGCACACCTGAAGCCATCTTGATTGGAATAAACTGGTAACACTTAACACATTTAATTTAAAAAGGAACAAAATGATGGGGTTCATCTTGTCATAGAAATTATGGTTAGTGCTCTGGAAAGAAAAATTAGGACAGGTTTCAAGTGTGATCTCAAATATCTTCCTGTTATATTTCAACAGGAGCAGCCTGTCAGTTGATGCCTTTGTGTTCTACTGCAGCTTCCCAGAGTGTTCTAAAGAACAACTAGAGCGCTAACAGTCTTACTTATGACAAAAGTATGGCACACCTGAAGCCATCTTGATTGGAATAAACTGGTAACACTTAAAACATTTAATTTAAAAGGAACAAAATGAGGGGGTTCATTTTGCCATAGAAATTATGGTTAGTGCTGTAGAAAGAAAAATTAGGACATGTTTTAAGTGAGATCTCAAATATCTTCCTGTTATATTTCAACAGGAGCAGCCTGTCAGTTGATGCCTTTGTGTTCTACTGCAGCTTCCCAGAGTGTTCTAAAGAACAACTAGAGTGCTAACAGCCTTACTTATGACAAAAGTATGGCACACCTGAAGCCATCTTGATTGGAATAAACTGGTAACACTTAAAACATTTAATTTAAAAAGGAACAAAATGAGGGGGTTCATTTTGCCATAGAAATTATGGTTAGTGCTGCAAAAGAAAATTTAGTGCATGTTTTAAGTGAGATCTCAAATCCTCTTCTAATTCATTAAAAAATTCTGACATGGAGACTGAAACAATCACTTTCAATACCAGCAGTAGACTTCCAGTTAACTCCTTGGTGAGCAGTAGCTTTACTACAGTGATCTAATGAACAACTAGAGTAATAACATTCTGAATTTATGGCAAATGTGTGACACATCTGAATGCCTTCTTGATGGAATCAAAGTAAAAAACTGAAAGCATTTCCTACTGAGGAGACTGCAGTAAATGAGGAAATTAGGAAACTTCATAACAAAGAAGTCTTCCAAGATGGCCACCAGTGAAAAAAGAGCCCAAATGTAGCACAAATATTACCCAGATGTAGCCCACATATAGCCCAATGACAAAAGTGTGCAAAACACTTTTTATTTTTAGGTTTTTTGCAGTTTTATGTAGTGCAGACTGGTCAGGTATTGGAGCGTTGCATCTTAAAACATGACCCCCTACACTACAAAAACACCACTGCACTACCCTAAACCCTAAAACACTACCCCAGCACGACCCCCTACACTACACAAGCACCACTGCACTATCGTAAACCCTAAAACACTACCCCCAGCATGACCCCCTACACTACACAAACACCACTGCACTACCCTAAACCCTAAAACACTACCCCAACACCACTGCACTAACCTAAATCCTAAAACACTACCCCCAGCACGACCCCCTACACTACCCAAACACCACTGCACTACCCTAAAACATGACCCCCTACACTACCCAAACACCACTGCACTACCCTAAAACATGACCCCTACACTACACAAACACCACTGCACTACCCTAAACCCTAAAACACTACCCCCAGCACGACCCCCTACACTACACAAGCACCACTGCACTACCCTAAACCCTAAAACACTAACCCCAGCACAACCCCCTACACTACACAAACACCACTGCACTACCTTAAACCCTAAAACACTACCCCCAGCACGACTCCCTACACTACCCAAACACCACTGCACTAACCTAAATCCTAAAACACTACCCCCAGCACGACCCCCTACACTACCCAAACACCACTGCACTACCCTAAAACATGACCCCCTACACTACACAAACACCACTGCACTTACCTAAACCCTAAAACACTACCCCCAGCACGACCCCCTACACTACACAAGCACCACTGCACTACCCTAAACCCTAAAACACTGCCCCCAGCACGACCCCCTACACTGCCCGAACACCACTGCACTGCCCTAAACCCTGAAACACCAGCCCCTGCACGACCCCCTACACTGCCCGAACACCACTGCACTGCCCTAAACCCTGAAACACATACCCTAGCATGACCCCCTACACTGCCCGAACACCACTGCACTGCCCTAAACCCTGAAACACCACCCCTTCACGACCCCCTACACTGCCCGAACACCACTGCACTGCCCTAAACCCTGAAACACCACCCCCAGCATGACCCCTACACTGCCCGAACACCACTGCACTGCCCTAAACCCTGAAACACTACCCCCAGCAAGACCTCCTACACTGCCCGAACACCACTGCACTGCCCTAAACCCTGAAACATCACCCCCAGCAAGACCCCCTACACTGCCCGAACACCACTGCCCTAAACCCTGAAACACCACCCCCAGCACGACCCCTACACTGCCCGAACACCACTGCACTGCCCTAAACCCTGAAACACCACCCCCAGCACGACCCCCTACACTGCCCGAACACCACTGCACTGCCCTAAACCCTGAAACACCACCCCTGCACGACCCCCTACACTGCCCGAACACTACTGCACTGCCCTAAACCCTGAAACACCATCCCCAGCACGACCCCCTACACTGCACGAACACGACTGCACTGCCCTAAACCCTCAAACACTCCCCCCAGCACGACCCCCTACACTACCCGAACACCACTGCACTGCCCTAAACCCTAAAACACTCCCCCAGCACGACCCCCTACACTACCCGAACACCACTGCACTGCCCTAAACCCTAAAACACTCCTCCCAGCACGACCCCCTACACTACCCAAACACCACTGCACTGCCCTAAACCCTAAAACACTACCCCCGCATGACCCCCTACACTACCCAAACACCAATGCACTATCCTAATCCCTAAAACACTACCCCCGCATGACCCCCTACACTACCCTAAACCCTAAAACACTACCCCCGCACGACTCCCTACACTACCCAAAGACCACTGCACTACCCTAAACCCTAAAACACGACCTCCTACACTACACAAACACCACTGCACTACCCTAAACCCTAAAACACTACCCCCTACACTTCACAAACACCACTGCACTACCCTAAACCCTAAAACACTACCCCCAGCAGTACCCCTACACTACCCAAACACCACTGCACTAACCTAAACCCTAAAACACTAACACCAGCAGTACCCCTACACTACCCAAACACCACTGCACTACCCTAAATCTCTACCCCCAGCACGACCCCCTACACTACCCAAACACCACTGCACTACCCTAAACCCTAAAACACTACCCCCAGCACGACCCCCTACACTACCCAAACACCACTACACTACCCTAAACCCTAAAACACTCCCCCAGCACGACTCCCTACACTACCCAAACACCACTGCACTACCCTAAACCCTAAATCTACCCCCAGCATGACCCCCTACACTACACAAATACCACTGCACTCCCTAAACCCTAAAACACTACCCCCGCACGACCCTCTTCACTACCTAAACACAACTGCACAATTTGTTACAGGCATTGCAACGCAGGCCTGTGGTGCTTACTGGAAGTACCTAGTGGGCTAGTTGGGCCCCAGGGACCCTCAGGATTCAAGGTGACCTAATCCCCAACTTAAACGCACCACGAGGCGCGTTTACACAGTGGTGAAGGGAGGGGGCGGGGCCTCAGGTGACATGTGCGCAAACACGCCCTGTGGTGCGTTTTAAGTTGGGGAATTAATTCCCTTTGAATCCTGAGGGACCCTGAGGGCCAACTAGCCCACCAGGTACCTTCAGTAAGCACAACAGAGTTGCGTTGCAGAGAGGTGAAAAAGGTGCGTGGCCTCGGAACGCCTCTCTGCAACTCAGCTCTGTGGTCCTAACTGTAGGTACCTGGGGGCTAGTTGGGCCCTAGGGACCCTCAGAATTCAAGGGGACTTAATCCCGCAACTTAAAACGCTGCCACGGGGTGCGTTTGCACACATGTCACCTCAGGCCCCCTTCCCTTCACCACTGTGCAAACGCACCCTGTAGCGCTTTTAAGAGGTAGTTTTAACCCCCTGCCCTATTATGTACTAGGGACTTGCAGAGGAGGTCATGCTAATCACAGGGGTACCCCAACGCATAGTGTTCCCTAGTGTATGTAGGTGTTTTCACTGTATTCTAAGTGTCTTTTAGCATAGCACTGGCTCTGGTTAGTCAGAGTCAGTTACCACCAGTACCCGTCTGAAAAGTTGTGGGCACAGGATGATTTTGCAACAAGGCCTCTTTCTGCTCCTCTGTTGGTTCTTTCTGCACATCTTTTGCTTCTTTCTGTGCGTTTTTTCTTCTTTCTTCACATGTCCTACCTCTGTAGGCATAGTTAGAAACTAGCATTTAAAAAACCTTTGAAATTCACTTAAAAATCATAGGTTTCAGGCACGTTATAGTTAGAAATTAGCATTTAAAAACCTTTGAAATTCACTGAGAAAACCATAGGTTTCAGACACGTTATAGTTAGAAATTAGCATTTAAAAAACCTTTGAAATTCACTGAAAAACCATAGGTTTTAGGGACAGTTATAGTTAGTTGGACATTTCACTCGTACAAAACCATAGAAATTCCCCGTTATAGTTAGTTCAGCTAACTATAACTCGCGCCCCGCAATGCACTGCTGATGACGTCACATATTACATCACTCATGACATGGTCAGTGACATCACTGATGACATCACTGATGACATCTCAAATGACATCACTGATGACATCATCCATGTGATAATTTCATGCATCTTCTCACACCCTAATATAACTTTTGATACACCCACTCTAAATTACAGACTGCCATTCTCAAAACCATAGACACTCCAACACCAAAAACTACATACCCACTCACTGATTCTTAGGTCTACACACACATCCACTCACTCACCCGTACAGTCACTCATACTTAGTCACTCAGTACAGGACTATCATATGCACTCATACACCTATATAAACACTCACACACCGCCACTCATCCATAGAGGTACTCACAAACCTAGTCAGTCATGCAAAAACTTAATCACACACCCATTTACTCACCTATACAGTTATACACACACCAGCTCACTTACTCATACAAATACTAGCACATTCTTACGCTCTTATACAATCACTGATACAAGAACACACTCATCCATACAGCCACTCTCACAATCACACACTCTCACTTATAGCCATTTATATACTCCAACACACATATATACTGCCTTTCACATATGTAGTTACTCACACATGTACCACTGAGATATACATTCAATCACTAACACACCCAAACACACACTCACCCACCCATACAGTCCATCACAGATGCACTCTTGAAACCATGCACCCAGTGAAACACCAACTCACACTTCTATGCACAGAGTCACACACACCCCACCCACACAAACACTCAGGCACCCATACAGATACTCAGACAATCAATCAATAACCCATGTAGACACTCATGTAGCTATTCAGAAAGCCATGCAGCCGCTTACAAACCAACAGACAGACGGATACAGACATTCACACAGTTTAGTCACTAACCCATGCATTCAGTAAGATACATTTAATCACTCACTTGTAGAGTCAGTCACTCACGTACTAAATCATCCATTCAGACACTTATACACACACTCATTCTTCAATACGCCTTTCCCTATATATATTAAACATATTTAAACTTTACAGAAACACACAGTCACTGGATGATGTCATCAGTGATGTCATCAGTGATGTCATTTGAGATGTCATCAGTGATGTCATTTGAGATGTCATCAGTGATGTCATCAGTGATGTCACTGACCATGTCATGAGTGATGTAATATGTGACGTCATCAGCAGTGCATTGCAGGGCGCGAGTTATAGTTAGCTGAACTAACTATAACGGGGAATTTCTATGGTTTTGTACGAGTGAAATGTCCAACTAACTATAACTGTCCCTAAAACCTATGGTTTTTCAGTGAATATATATATATATACAATTGTATGTATATATATATATATATATATATATTGCATTGAAAGAACCAAAGGTTACAGGGATGTTATAGTTAGGAAATAGAATTATAAAACCTTAGAAATTCACTGAAAAAAACAAAAGGTTACAGGAACGTTATAGCTAGGCTCAGATTTTACTCGTACAAAACCATTAAAGTTCAGCAGTTACTGTGACTTACACCCCCAATGCACTGCTTATGACCTCACATATTATATCACTAGTGACATGGTAAGTGACATCATTGATGACATAATTGCTGCTCCCTGTCTGTGAGAGCAATCATTTCATCTGTTTCCCTGCATGCTTGACAGTGGGCAGGGAAACAGACGAAACCTCCGCTTCCAGCAAGTGAGAGCATCTTATCAGCTCCCACTTGCTGGAAGCGGAGTATTTGGTCTGACTTGGCAGGAGCTGTCACAGTGGGCACCCCAGGACATAGCATGCGCCGGTCCTGGGGGGAATGGCGATCCCCAGGGCCATTATTAGCTTCAGGAGGGGGGCCCACAGCCCCCTCCTTTAACTTCCACAGGCCGCCTCGGGGGAGGTGGTGGTCCTCGGGCCGAGAATGGCATAGGAGGAGGGGCTGCGCGCCTCCCTCCTTCTTTAAAAAAAAGAATGCCCCGGGAGGTGGTGGTGTATGGAGACAGGGGGGTCCGCATGGCCCTCCACGCCATAATTAATTTAGCTCCAAGGAGGTGGTGATCCCCGGATCTCGGAAGGTCAGTGCGGCCCGCTAAGCATTTTATTTTAATCCCTGGGGAAGTAATGGTTCCTGGGGTTCGGGGGAGGGGGTCTGCGAGGTCCCCCTAAGCATTTAATTTGTAGCTCCAGGGAGGTCCTTGTCCCCGGAACAGGCTGGTATGCACTGACCCCCCCACTTCTTATTCCAATTAGCCCCGGGGGGTGGTGATCTCCGGGCCATTTTTAGGCTTTTATAGGGGGGCACCGTGTGCCTCCCTCCATTTTTTTAATAAACCCTGCATGCCCCCAGGACCTGGCCCACCCAGGGACTACAATGAAAACAAGCGCGGGAGCAGCGCTCGTTTATTTTTTTGGGGGTGGGAATTCACAGCGATATTTGCGAATATTTTGCAAAAATCGCTGTGGATTAAAAAAAATGTTTTTATGACATGGCAGAGTTCCATGGGAACCCCAAGGCCTGGGGGTCAGGGTATTCCTACCCTGCCCCTTTTTCTTTTTTTTCCAATTTTGTTGTGGGACTCGTCTGAAGCCGAGTCCCAAGATGGCTGCCAACACTTCCTGGTTGAATTGTTGGCAGCCAATCAGAGCTCTGCATTTTCCCACACGAGCTCATCATTATTCGCAAATTAGCCACGACCACAGATATCCAAATAACAAAAAGCACAATCTGCGTACCAAAAGCTAGATTTATGCCAAATTTTGGTGAAATTCTGTCCAGCGATTCAGGCTGCAATTGTGTCTAAAGCTCCTATAGGCATTAACATGGGAAATACACTTATTTTCACCCCCTTTTTCTCAGCCCCTGCTTGATGGATCACATCAAAACTTACCAAGCACTACAAGAATTACTGGCACAGCTTTTGGTGAAAATTTCGTGAAGATTCGTCAAACAAAGCCAAAGATATAGGCAAGTCAATTACACTTTTTCTATGGAAACATGGTCCTAACTATAACTACCTACTGACGACTGCCATTAGATAATATATATATATTTTCAATGCTCAAAGATGTGGAGTTAAGCATAACAAGCCTTGGATATCTACACATACTTACCTTCAGACACAGGATATTTTGATATCCAGTATTATTTATTATGACAATATATTTGAACTCAATATTTTGACATACAACTGACATACAACTAAGTCGGGAGTCCTTCCAGACTCCAACACTCTTCACTTTCAGCACTGGTACACGAGAAGGTCCTAAGTCTACTAACAAAATCTCTGCTGGCCAGATAACTGGAAATACCCAACCACCATGAATTTTGGTTTCAAAAGTCTTATGTTTCAACTAATTTAATACTGTCAATTGGTGAAGTAAAAGGAAACAGGACGAAAGTCTGGCCTTGATCCTTAATTATATAGGTGAGATTTTTAAATATCACCTGCATATCATCTTTGTAGTAGTAAGAAAGAATACTAGAAGTTTCACATATGCTCCATAAAAGGTGCATATAGAAGCTAAATAGCAGAGGTTACAGTAATGCTCCCAGCAAATCCTACCATCTGGTGTTCTCAGACAAGATTAAATGTGGATATGGCTAGAGGTCTGGCTCCTCCATGAAGAATTTAAGTCAACCAAGCTAACCAAGTGGGTGATACTGAGCAAGCTAGGTAGTGAAAGCCAAAATCAGAGATCCCATGATAAACACTGAAAGCAGCTATTAGATACAGTTAGATCCGTGCTCCGATACCACAGTCAAATTCCCACCCACCTAAGTCATCCATGATGTCTGTAGTCACCTTTTGTAGTGCATCTAATAGATTATTAGTGAGCAATTTCAACTATCTGCTTAGCCCTTGTTCAAGGAGCTTTGAGTTGTATAAAGCAGAGTTACAGATTGGCATAAAATAGGGAAGGTCCTAATGATCCTCATATTTATTTTTTCAACAGTAAAGTAACTAGTGCTATTTTGACGTTTGATTGACCCCATCTGTTGCTAAGCATGTAAAGGGAGCATCTGTTAGTAAATAATAAAGCAAGTAGTAAGATCAATTTGAATTTGTTATATAGGCAGATGAGATTTCCTGTGGGATACCTTTTTCTGAACTTTTGCCCTTATTATGGGTAGTGCAACTCAAGTGTTCTCTTTAGACTCTGTTATTTTTGCAGATTTTCTAGTTGAAAAGTCAGCAATTTCTGCACCAGGCTGGCATGTCACATTGAGCAGATTCCATAGTTATTTATTAAGTCATCTAAAGGTTTTCCAGACTTTCTGTGGAAGATCCTTTAAAGAACCTATTGTCATAACATGCATTTTCACTTGGAGCTCAATGTCATAATATGCTTTTTCAGTATGAGGTGTTTGTGACTTTTTTCTTACTGTGGGGTAGGAGATAAAAGCAACAAGCTTTGTTTGCAAATGCTCATAGCAGGCACCCCATGTCCATGCCAGGAAACCAGTGAAAGCAGGCAGTAAGTTGCAGGATACACTTTCAAGAATGCTTTATAATATAGTCACCATGACATATCTAGAGCTGTCTATTAAGGCAATATTCCTGACTGGGCCATCTTAGGAAACACACCAATGTACCTGAGAGAATATCCAATGAAATGTGACAGCTGGATGAGTACAGCCAGAACTTACTCTGGGCAGAGAGCTCCTTTAATCCCTGGCTGAGCATTTTCTTGAAAAATAGTCCCTTTCAATTATAGCAGGTCAATTTCATGACGGACTGAATAGGAATAATGTGGAAACATCTCCAGCAATACTTAAAAACAAGGAAGTTTCTAATTCAAATATTGAGTACCTTCCAGGAAAAGCATGTGTTAGGTGCATGAAGGTAACCTCTTCCCCTCTAGTCATAAAGGCTTGAAAGTTCTACCAGCCATCGAATTAACTTTTTTGATAACCTGTTGCAATCCTCTCCAATAGCTTGTGGCTTTTTGCGTAGGATTGTATCAAAGAAAAGTCAATCATTTGGTGAAATTGGCTATAGACAAATCCAGGAAAGAAAGAAGTTAGAAATATCTTTCTCCAGAGCACTGATGATGAGCAAAGCATGGAGATCAGCTAGGGGTTCTCGGACACTGCTGCAATGTCGTTGCACTATGAAGTGCTCCAAAATTTTTTGCAGCACCATAATAATTGTATAAAACAAATAATCTCATCCGTCTATCTTCTCACGTTCTTCTTTGATTAGGGCTCTAAGTTTGAGAATTTTTTTAACTATTATGCCTGGATCAGGAGTCTGCCATAGAACAACGGCCTACTTTTAAAGGAATATAGCATTTGTTCCAGGAAATCTGCCATTACTCTGTCGCCGTGAGAGAGGGATCGCCGACCAAATTTATAAATGACCGCCAAGCAGCCGGTCATTAATAATGCATTGACAGGAACCACCATCATGACGGTTCCTGCCAATGCGTTTCGCAGTTTGGTGCAGGGCTGTGTCACAGAGTAATAATGCTTCCCAGGTCATGGGAGACCCCATGGCAAGGGGAGAATTACTTTTTTATTTTCAATCACATTTCAGGATTTTCTTTTTTTAAATAAAGGCCCTAAGAGCCTAGTTTAAATGTTCCGCTTTACAGAATATAGGACGATGGTCGGATTGCACGCGTACTCACCTGCAGAAATGTATATCACCTGATATGGAAGCAGAATAAGGAGAGGACAGAAAGTGATACATTACGCAAATGTAGTTAAAACGATCAAGACGGACAAACCACAAATAAGGAATATAAGACCAAACTGGAACTTCACCGGGACGGAAGTAGAACTGGCATCCAGGTTGAATATTTTGAATAGCCAATAAACCAAGAAGACCTGAAGAAGTTGTGGGTTAATTCTTACACGCACGAAACACATGTTGGCTAAATGAAGAAAGAAAAATAAAGACGACCAAGATTACCCATAAATGTTTTTAAATAATTAATGAAATTGGAAATGTTGCATATGTTTGTGTGCTCAGGTCTTTGGCTAACTAGTTTAAATGTTGATGGTATGGATACTCCATCGCAACAGTGACAGAGTATACATACCCCCAACATAATGGTCCGCCTGCCCAATTTAGATGTAGGCGACCATAGGTTTGGCTACAGAAGTGTCTGCTTGATCACCGCTATAGCCAAATCTCTCCGATGTCGCGATGGAGTAGGGGGCGATGGAAGCGTTACTTTTGTTTTATTTTGAAAAAGAAATTCCCATTTTATTTTTGAAAATAAAGGCCCTAAAGGCCTAATTTAAATGTTGGCGATATGTATACATACTGCTAACATAATGGTTCACCCTCCTCCCCCCAGATTTAGATGCGGCCGGCCCATAGGTTTGGCTGTGGAGGTGGCCAAACCTCTCCGATGACTCAATAGAGTAAGTGCTGTCAAGAAATGGCTACATGTCTGCCCACCCAATTAGTATTGCCAGACATATAGCTATTTTTTTTTTACTTTTTACTGTCGGTCGCCACCAGACAAACCCTGGAGGTGAGGGACAGTAAAAAGGTAATAATTCTCCCCATGGCGAGGGAAGCATTATTTTTCTATTTTCAAAATGAAAATCACTTTTTGGATTTTCTTTTGACAATAGAAATATGTTTGGTGCATGAAGCAGCCCTACAACAAGAAGCAAAATGCATTGTCAGGAACTGCTGTGACAGCGGATCCTGCCAATGCATTATAAATTACCGCTTGCTTGGGGACCATCTATAAATTTGGCGAGCGATCCCTCCGCCAAGGAGATGGAGTAATTTGCTCCATCCTCCTGGCGGAACAACGTTCTGTCCACCAAATTATAAATTAGGCCCAAAGTCTTCATGTATGCTATATGGACTAAAATTCCTGTCAGCGGTTTATGTTCTATATACAGTGATTTCCTTTCCAGATATAGCACAGACTGTTACTGAGTCTACTTTTTAAAATCATGATGCACAAAAAACCCTATTGTAGTCAGATTTTATTTGCGTCTGCTTGCTCTATGTGTGCAGTGAAGGAAGCAGCAGTTGACACCACACTACATACCGAAAGAACATAACATCAAGAAAAGGAAATATAATTAGCTGGAAGACCAACACAGGCACATGATTTGGTGCCCCTGTGGAACAAGCTCTGACTAGATCAGAGGAATCAACCAAAATTTACAGTCTTCAAAAGAGTTGTGAGTCTAAGCTTCCTCACAGAAACATTCTACAACTACCCTGATTCCACTTGGGACATTTTCCCTTCTAAGGGAGATAACTTCCCACACCCTGAAATTCTGTGAATCCACCATTGCAGCACAGCTTACAGAAATAAAATAAACCCTCATCTCCGTTGTCTGCCTCCTTCTGCAAACTTGCTGGGAATTAGCTGACAACAACAACTGAATAGATGTCAAACCAGAAGTGCTGCAAAGTGGCTTCTGGTCAAAAGAAACCACTATAAAAAGCAATTAAAATACATGCAACTAGGTGAATAAGCAAATAAGTTAAAACTAATTATATAATTTATTCATTCATAAAGTGCTCTCCCACTGCACAGTGCTTGTACAGTACCTTGCCAGGCCTCCTCATGTGAGGCAGTTATCATGAATAGCTGACATCCATCAGAAATGTTCTACGTGGATTGCATATGCCTGCCCTTTCCACCGAACTGTGTTTGCTCAATACATAACTATTTTACGTTGTGATATTCCACTGTATATGTTTAGAACTGTCCACAAGCAATCACAACCAATGTACTACACAGTATCCCCAAATAAGATACAACCTTTCTAAACTGCAACTGAACATCCATCCTTGATTAAGAAGCAACTATTCCACATCGATTATACTTGGTCGTAGAAATGCAAACATAACCGTGATCAGAAACAACCACTTAGACCTTTCATTGCATACAATTTCACACCTATCTCTAGGACACAATCATTCCACATGTTGATGCTGTGCTATATAATTGGAGGACACTTACCTAAACCAGTGAAATCCCCTCTCTCTCCCTTTTGCCCTGGTAGCCCAAGGTCTCCTTTCTGGCCTGCTGCACCTCTGGAACCTGGGTTTCCTTGAGGCCCAGCCTTTCCTGGGGGACCTTGAATACCCCTCAATCCTTGCAAGCCTGAAACAAAAACAGTTAAAATACTGTTAGTGTAATGGTAATTTGTAGATGGAGTTTCATTTGCATTTTAATGAGCTCACCTTATCTAATGATGCTGAATGTTTGGTGTGTCTAGGTCACTGGTCAATATAGTACTGATATTTTGAAAAGGTAGAGGTGATTTAGGGACAGCTAAATTACATCTCTATAATCAGGGTGAGATCAAAATTGATTGTTTACAAAGCGTTGTGTAACTTCCCACTGAATTTTGCAAAGGTTCAACAAGACATAACTGGGGTGGGCGTAACTGTTGTAATTCTCTCTTACGTAATGTGTAATTTTGTATTCATTTTTTTATTTCATTAAATTAATTTAGTTATGTTTTAGTTACTGTGATTAATTTATCTTGGGGTATATTCTTTGATTACCAGCTGTTTGGTGTTCGATTGAGGATTCTGTGGGTAGTGTTTTAGTGCTGGAGTAATTGTATTTTGTGTGAGGTTTCAAGTGTAATTAATGTGTTTTGTTACTTTTAAGTTTCATAATCAAATTTTTGATCAACATTTCTTTTGAGGGTAATTTAAAAAAAAAAAAAAAAATAACAAGTTTTTAATGTTTTTACATTCCTTATTCAAACTTTTGTTTTTAGGTTTTGGTTTTAAAAAGTAGTTTGATATACATTTTGTGCTTCTGATTTTGTTTGAAAAACTAGTATCTGTGCTGCAAAATGTTTTGAAAATTGTATTTGGCTTATGATTTAAGATAATATGTTTTCATGTCTCCATCCACAATATTTGCATTTTCCTCAATATCTGTGGGATGGATGATAAAATGGTATCTGACCCCTACCCAAATTATGCACATTTCCCTATGTTTGTGGGACTGATGACAGATTTGCATATTGTAACCCCTTTCCCAAATTTTTGCCATTAACCCTAATGTATGGATGACAGGAATTAGTATAGTAAATTTGACGTCCTCAATTTTTGCAAGTTCTAAGATGTCAGTGGAGCTGGAATTAGAATAGTGAATTGCCCCCTCCCTCCTCATTTATGGATTTTTCTGATTTTTGTGGGACAGTTCTTAGAATAGTAAAGTTTAACTCCCTTCCACCCAAAACAATGCTTGTTCTTCCCCCAATGCATGTGAAACAGGAGTTAACGTGTCAACGTAGTACTTTATCACCTCGTTTTCGCACTCTCCCCAATGTTTGTGACCTGGAGTTAGATTGGTTTAATGCGCCATTTATGCACTTTGTCCAATGTTTGTGGGACTGAAGTCAGAAAGGTGAAAAGTAATTCAGTCCTCGCTCCAACCTCTGCTATTATCTGTAGGACTGAATTTGAATATTTTTATTCCCGTTCAGTTTTTGCACTTTGTTACATGTTTGTGAGGCTGGAGGTAGAATCATAAATCTCACCACATTGCTTGCACTTTTCACAATGTTTGTGGGGCTAGAGTTAGGATAGTACAATCTATGCATTCAATTTATGCTCTTACTCTAATATTTGTGGAATTGGAGGTAAAATAGTATATCTTACTTCCCTCCACCATTTTTTACTTTTCTCCATGTTTGTGAGACTGAAGTTAGAATTGTAAATCTAATCTCCCCTCCCGCCCCAGGATTTTGCAATGTCCTTAATGTTTGTGGTACTGAACTTATAATAGTTAGATTACTAAATCTTACCCCTTCAATTTTTTAATTTTCCCCAATGTTTGTGGAACTGGATTTAAATAGTAACTTTTTCTCCCTCAATTTTTACACTTTCACTAAAGTTTGTGGTATTAGAGATCAAATAGCGAATAATGTTACCCCAATGTATGCATTTTTCTAAATATTTAAGGATGTGAGGTAATATAATAAAGTAACAATTGAATGCAATTAACTATTAAACATTAATACTTTACTTTATTATATTAGTTGTTATTAAATTAGAAGTAATAAATAAGAAAATAATATGTTTCTTCTTTCAATGAAAATTGCAAATATTGAAAAATAAAAAGATATACATACATATTCATGAATTATAAAAATGCGTTTACATTTTCATAGAAAACATAATGTAAACAATGGTCAAGTGAATAACCGACAATAATATTAAATAGGAACAGATATAAAAATAATTAAATTATTTTAAACATAAAAATTAACTCCAGTATGAAGAGAAAAAACATTGACATATTTTCTTTTGTCACTGAATTATTCAATATACAGTTTAGGTACTTGTTATTAAATATTGTTTGTATTTTTAAAACTTGTATATATTTCACAGAGATTTTAATATTTTTTTCACTTTTTAAACATTTTTACAAATCACAACATTTTTTACTTTGACTGCAATGTATTCATAGTCTCATTTTCATTTTTATTATAACACCATATTTTTTAAAGCTTCCTATGTATGTAATTGTGCAGTGGACATCGAGAGATGTGGTGTCAGGTTCCTGTTTCATTGAATCAGGTAAGAAAACTTTAATTATGTATGGGTTTGAATTAAATAGCTTGGCTAAATTTAGTTTTAGTAATGTTAAATGTAAATTATTGTTTGGAGATGTATTTGTTAACTGACATTAGAAACAGGTTAGCGTGTACTTTGTTTTTAGTGTACGGCACAT
Organism: Calotriton arnoldi; assembly: GCA_963921515.1. Taxonomy (NCBI): domain Eukaryota; kingdom Metazoa; phylum Chordata; class Amphibia; order Caudata; family Salamandridae; genus Calotriton; species Calotriton arnoldi. Next base: position 1,147,519 of record CAWUFW010006368.1, on the reverse strand, counting down.
ATGAGGGATGCTTGTATTATAATGGATATTTTATGGTTTGTAATGGGTTGGAGATTGTACTGCTACTTTGCTGGTAGAAACTTTAGTTATTTATTGTCTTTTTCGAATAAGGTCTGAAAAATGTATTGTTTTTATGTTACAGGTACTAAAGATCTTCCCTTTTGGTGTTGCAATTATTACTACTGCTTATGCTGTTTTCAGGAAAATGTGCTGAAATGATTGTTTCCCAACTATTGTTTACATTTTTCTTCAGTTTTTCAATTTACAGACCTTGTAATTAAAATATTTCTCCAGTACTACTTCCAACTCTTGCAGGTAAAAGTAGTTGTTGATTTTTACAGCTCAGATCTTAGTAGGAACTATCTCACTTGGACCACTCCAGTGGTGAGGAACACATCTGCTCAACCATCTGAAGGCTGTGATGACTTCTTATTGCAGGCAGTAAGATGTTCTAGGCCCTAGTGATGATTCATAAAATCTTCCATCGTGGGCTAAGATCTCCATAATAGCAAACTGAAGCCTAGTGTTCCTAGTCATAACGTAAGTATGAAGGATAACAAGTGGCTTTACTCTTATAGTTTTAAGAGGGAGGCATTAGAAAGATAGATGTTTCAGGCCATTGAATTTCAGTGATGGAATGAATTTCCACTGTAATTAAGAAACGTATCTTTTTTTTTAGTTTTTTTTTACAGAGTTTTTATATAGCGCAAACTTGACCCGAAGGTATCGGGTATCAGAGCGCTTTACATAGCACCAGTTGCATTACATGAGGACACATTCATTTTTTGTTAGGCACGGGGAGATTACGTGATTTGCTCAGAATCACAGGATGTTCAGCGTCATTGCCGAGACTCGAACCCGGTTCCCCAGATTCAAGGTCGACCGCCCTAGCCATTAGGCCAACTCCTCTGTAAAGGTTACAAAATGCTTGAAACACATCTTTTCTAGTGAGCTATTAAATTCAGGTTAGGTCTTCTTTGTGAATTAAAAAGAAAAATGTTCAGGAGTGAGTAGTGGTTCACAGATCCGCTGCCAACACTCAAAACAAACAACAGAATAAAAAGAAAACACTTCTATTTTTAGTGCAACCCCTTTTCCTTTAAGGAAGGCAATCACAGACATAGGGCTCGATTACAAGTCTGGTAGTCCACGGACCACCAGACTCACTGGGGCGCAGTGGTGGTGGTCTTCCGACCGCCCTTTTACAATTAGGTCAGTTTGACCACCATTGCCCTGTCGCAGTCGCCAGGGAACCGCTATTCCCTGGCGGCGTTGTGGTGGTCTTGAGGCTGCAATATGATTGGCGAGACCACCGCGGCAAGAGAAGAGCTAATAGATTCGTGATTATTAAGTAATTGATCATGCTGCACCCTCTTAATATGATGAATTAAGAGATATAATACTTGTCTAATGAAGGAATTTAACTTGTAGGTGGCTGTGTGCATGCCATTCGCCAATTGCGCCTGACACCATACCTGCATCTACAGTCACCAAGGGAGAGGTGCAACATTGTACACAAAAAAACATGTTCTGTGGTGGAGTCTTCCTGCAATACTGATTCTAGTGTCTTCACAAAAGTGGGGGAGCATTACTATATGTGCTTTAGATCTGCTGTAAAACCGCTGTGTGCTGCTCTGCCTTGCATTACCCTACCACACAAGAGGCCTACAAATAGGCCCAGATAATGATGACTCTGAGGATGAAAGCTCCCTCTTTCCTCCCATCATACACACAGAGGTCAGGCATGCCTAAGAGCAGCAGAGGGAAGTTCATACAAAAAAGCATAACCAACACCATTTTTAATATGATGGATGTATTCTTACTTCATTCATCAATGAAGTATTCACACAGGTAGCATTTTAAGAAACTTCTTTCTGTTTATTTACGAATCGTATATATAATGAACAAATATAAACCGGTCCTAAATACTACTCTTTGGGGCATATTTCCAAGATCATGTGATAACTACCGCAAATCCAGCTTAACGCAACACTTCACATCGCAGTCCATCGCGGGAAAATAACGCCGTGTTAACGTGGCATTCCCAACACGGCGGTACCATGCGATAGTCACACGATAACGCGTCAAATGAACGTGTTAAAATCAACGCGACGCTGCAAAAACGCGAAACCCCAACGCGAAAATAGTAGCGATGACGCCAATCGCTATACAAAAATCTGCAAAAACCAGCCACAGGCCTGCAATTCCCAGGCGTCATGCGGGAAAAATGCACTATAAAAGTAGGAAAAAAAAATACAAACAAAAGCCAAACAACAGCGAAGCACAATGGAGGCATCCGGAGCAAGTACAGAGGACAACCAGAACCCCACAAGCCCCCCGGAGGACCAGCCTGGGACCTCGGAGTCAGGGAAGGGCAAGGACAAGAAGAGTAGGAAGAAGCGGTTCAGTCCGCAGGAAAACAGGATCCTGATAACGGAGGTGATAGAACACCATCAAACACTGTTCGTCACCTCCACTGTGTCACTGGCAACTAAAAATAGAATATGGCAGACCTCGTGGACAAGGTGAATGCAGTCGGAGTGCTGAGGAGGACAATGGACGAGGTCAAGAGGCGCTGGAATGATATGAAGCGCAAAACCAAGCTGAAACTCGCAAACAACCGGAAGGCAGCAATGCAGACTGGAGGTGGGAGTCCAGCGCCACAGGAGGAGCTGGACGAGATGGAGGAAATGGTGTCCACAGTCATCAGTGGGGTGGCAGGAGTTGGGGGACCGGACACTGCTCAACATGACCGGACACAACAGCAACAGTGTGAGTAACGACCAGGGACTGGGGGGACGGGGGGAGATGGGCACAATGGCACACATGCACAATTAAGCATAGCACATCTGCGGACAAACCATGCCCCAGACCCCCAACTCCCACCAAGAGACCAATGCACACAGGTATGCAACATCTCAGCACCGCATAAGCACAGAAGCCCGAGGCACACCGCATGTAAGGGATAAGGGGCAGCTACATCAGAGCTGCAGGGGCGACTCCCCCAAAATCCCCCCATTTTTGAGGTTGCCTTCATTCAGTGACGCCTTTACAGGTAACTTCTAATCAGACTTCCTCTTACATTGACACGCTGTGCTTGGGCGCCTTATCCTGATCCCTTGCTTTCCTATTTATAGCAGTTCCTGAGTTACGGACCCTTGCCCTTCCCCTTCTGGATTCTCTGCTCCTCAGTTACAGTGCCAGCAGGTATCCTTATAAACACTTTCCCTGGTTTCTCTTTGTTTCTTTGTTTTTGGGCTTTATTCCTATTGATTATCCCTCGCTTTCTTTCTTAATCTATAGAGCACTTTTCAAGAATTAAGTAACCATCGTCCTGATGATGACCTTAATCTAACTTGGTCGAAATGCCGTCGACTTCCCAACGTCATTCGCGGCACTCAAAAGGGTCATTTACAAACAAAGAAATTGTATCTATAATTGTAAATACTTTTGTTTGACCTACGTTATTGTTTCACATTGTTTTCTCCGCCGCCTCACGTTGTTCCTTAATCACTTGTGTCACTGCGCCGTTTATTCACTGCAACACTTCCAGTGCACAATTGGTTGCTATGGTTACTGCAATTTAGTTGTATTGTAGTGCTTCTATATGCAAATAACAACCTTTTCACCCTTATTTGGTCTCCCTCGTCTCCCTTTTTTCTTTGTGCTATGTGATTGACGCATTTCTAAGAACAGTCCCCCCTACATGATATACCAGTTGAGACGTTGTTTTATGTTTATTACTTACCCGGTCTCAGCTGGGTCAACGGGTTTACTTCTGTTTCTGGTTACCCCTCCCCCAAAATGCGCCACACACACATTACATGCAGAGCACATCAACATTGACAATGATGTGGTACAAACCGCAACACGTCCACAACAGAATAGAGGACACAACTGGTGCCGCATGTGCGTAGAAACTGGCCAATCACATTTGGCATTGCAGGGAAATGTTAGTTGACAATGTACAAGTACATACACACATCCGTGATGTAGTCGGAATGTCCACTGTCCCGCATCAAATAGGCAGCTCCCCCCAAACAGTCACAATGTACATTGTCATGCAGTCTGAATGTAAACATGTACAATGCGTCAACATACTTGTGAACACAATGTGAAACTGCATCTCCCCTTCACATTGCAGGGGGAAATCCAACACCTCCTGCGGAGAAGTCCGAACCTCTCTACTCTGATGAGGAAGAGGACCACCACACCTTCGACTCCGACGCCCTCCAACAGCTCGTGGACAGCCTCCGCAGCCCACTTCCAGGAGCAGGGCAGCCCAGCTGCCACGAGGAGAACCCACCCCCTGCACAGAACACACAGCAGGCAGCACCCACCACCACGGCTGCCTCCCAGGACCCCCACGACGAGCACATGGCCTTCCAACGCCATGTGTTGGGGTGCCAGGAGAAGCTGGCTGAACAGGTGCAGGTGGGAATCGACCGCATGGCAGCCAAACTAGACGCCATACGTGGGTGTCTGAGTCCCATCAGGGACCACTCACAGTCCCTAACGGACACCCACAGTCCGCTCCATGCTCTCCAATGGACCATGGCTGACATCACTAGAGTCCTGACTCTGGGACAAGAACGACTGTCTAGCCAGAGTGCCTCCAGCGATCTCGCCCGGGAATTGGGACACATGCGGAGGATCATGGAGAACATGGAGCGGACACAGGCGGAAAGAGCGGCTGCCACGGCTGCACACCAGCGAGAGGTAGCTGGGTCCCTCAATGCCCTAAAGACCCTCCTCATGGCATTGCTGTCACAAGGCCTGGTGCTGATGCATGCTGCTGCTACCACCCCATCCACATCTCCGGCCCCTGATGTGTCAGTGCCACACAGTGCGGCAGACATTCCACCTCCGGCCCCTGAGGTGTCACTGCCACACAGTGCTGGAGACAGAACACCACCACCCACATGTGAGGCACATGCAACAGCAGAGGATGAAGATGCGGATGTATCTGCCTTTGTGGTCAGAAGGACACAGTAGCATTCATCTCCGCCAAGTGGCCTGTTTCTGCTTGGTTCTGCCCTCTGCATCATCACCTTCCACTGTCCCCCGATGCACTCTGCGACACTCACCTTGGACCTCGACATGGACTGCCAAATTCTGTTTGGTCACCAATGACACAGCTATCAGACTGCGGACTGAACTCCTCCTCTCCTGATGTACCTGTCATTCCCTGAAGGACTCTGGCTGGCCCTCCATGGGCCAACAATGTAAAGTGGGTTTGGCATGGCCCTGTACTGCTCCAGCTGCAACACTCCACTGAATGTGCAATAAACATTCACATTCACACAGATGTGTCATGTCTATGATCTTTCAAGTGTGGAAGTATGGATGAATGTAGGGTCAGTGATTCCCCCTTACGTCCATGTTGCTCATGTTGTGGGACTTTTGTCACAGGGTGACAGATTGACGATTGCGGTCCGGGTGGCGCCAACACTACAACAGAGACACATCCATTAGTCACTTCCTTGTCCAGCCCAGGATGGAACCAAGCCCAGAGCTCCGGGGTCATTGTTCACACCCTTACGCTGGACTGGCATATGCCAGGACAGCCCACTCCGCTTACGCACACAGGGGGACGACGACAACGCCACATGTCCCAGGTCTTCACTGTAGGGATCTGCAGCTCACAGGTCTAGTTGTCAGCATGCCACAGCCACTCCCTCACGGCTGGTGTACACCCACACCACACCCATCCAGCACAGGCGTCACAGGACATGTGACCCTGCCAATAAAAAGGGCCTGGCGCACGTGCTGGACTCCATTTCCACTCTCTAACTGGGTGTCTCCGTGTAGTTCTCATGTATGCATGAGGGCCTAGGGCCCTGCCACCTCACATTGCCCAGTGCCGGGGGTGACATGATGGCGTCCGCACCATGGGACTCAATCATTAAGGGTCCATGGCTAGCGGTGCACAGACTTGGTGGCACCGGATACACTGCGGCAGGCACAGGCACACCGCCACAGGATGGTGTCTTGCGGTGCAGTGAGATAGGGGCACCTAAAGTGCTGAGCGGGTGTGCAGCCTGCAATAATGCGCCATCCGGGCGGTCCGGACTGGCAAGGATCAGTGTGAGCCCTGCTGGACCGCAGTGTAGGCCTGAGCCAGCGGGCAGTGCGGGACTCCCGCCACGTGGCGTTGCCTCGCGGTTCACAGAGTTAGTGGCACCTCAAGCACTGAGCGGGTGTGCAGCCTGCGATGATTCCGTGTGCACTGATGTGGTCTCTGCCATTGCGAAATCAAGACCCAGAGTCAGGTGTGTGACCTGGTGGCCCGCGGTGAGGGGCTGCATGATGTGGAGGGTGCCATGGTCTCGGGCCCCGGGCTTGGAGATCCCACCGGAACGTGGTGGGCCCTCTTGGAGACACGCCGGTGGCGGAGGGTGAGCAGTGAGGCCTGGTTGCACAGGGGCGGGCAATCACCGCTGGGTGTCGGGAGGGGCTGGGGTGCAGCAGCCTGTGTGCGCAGGGGCGGGCAAGCGATGATGGCGTGTGCAACTGTATGGACTCTGCCATTCATGTCTCTGGACACTGTTTCAGATAAGGCACCTGGGGGACTGCAGTGTATACCGGCACGTGGTTGAAAACACACTGGTGGCAGCAGGTGAGCAGTGAGGCCTAGGTCCGCAGTGTCGGCACTCTCTCACCATCTCTTTCTCTCTCCCTCTCTCCCTCACTCTCTCTCTCTTTCTCTCTCCCTCTCTCCCTCTCTCCCTCTCTCTCTCTCTCTCTTTTTCTCTCTCCCTCTCTGTACTTTGATGGGCGCATGGCACACCTTCTTATCCAGATTTCTGTTTTGCAGGCTGTGACTTACAGAATGTCCTGAGAAGACCCGCCATGCCTCTTCAGAATTGTTGTTTTTGGTTTATTCTGTAATAAACGTATTATTTGGATATTATGATATGAATGTATGATTTCCCTTTTTCTGACCACACATGTATGTTAGGTGTTGTGATTGTGCGACTTCTGGCGATTTGTTTGGTTCATGATTTCGTGGAGTTGATGTGCAATATCTTTGTCCAAAGGGGTGGGTGTGGGGGGTGCCCGGGGTGGGTGGGGGTGGTAGGGTCCTGGGGGTGGTGGCGGTGGGTGTTGTTGGCCTATTGGGGCTCCGGGCTGCATGATCGGTTGCTCCAGGGCATCTGTTGTTCTTCATGTGTGGCTATGGGCTGTGCTCCCTTGTCTGGTGCCGGTTGTCGTCCGACTTTACACCAGGTAAGAGCAGGTGTCAATTTCCTGCTGCTAACGCACCTTATCGCATGTTTTGTGATCTTATCGCTGATCTGGCTGGTCGTTGAGAATGTTGTGGAGTGGTGTTGTCGCTGATTTTTGCACGGGAACGCCTACTCTGCATATCATTAGCGTTAGTTGCCGGGATCATCTGTGGCGATGTTTTTTGCGACTGCTTTCGCAGGTAAACTGGTGTTATGGGCTGTTAGCGCCAGCTTGTGAATGGGGCGATGAATTTATCGCGACTTTGGCTGCGATAAAGTGCCGATAACTCGGCGATAGATCCTTGAGAATATGCCCCTTTGATTACTAAAACTGAGAGTAAATTAAATACATTTAACAAATGTCATATAGTACATATTTTTTTCTGTTTTTCTTACTTCTTCTGTATATTTTTCTCCTTGTGTACTCCTATCCTCTCTTCTCCTGATTCAGCAATAGCACCTTCACACTCTCCTTACTGCCAGGGGCGTAACACAGGTCCCTGCAGCGCAGTGGGTCCCCAAAACTTCAAGGGGGCCCAAGCCCTCATGGAGCCCCTTTGCAACCCAAAGCACATGAATATTCATGAGATATGGTAGTACTTCAGCCCCTCGCCTCAAATCTAGCTGCCACTTCTGTGGATGCTACAGGAGTCCTATCTGTCAGCAGTCTGTGTCTGCTTCATGAACGTTTTGCAGCACCACCATTGCAGTGTTGCTGGAACAATTTTTAGAGTGGGGTTGCTGCCATTAATGTTGTATCACTGAAGTCATCGGGATTGTGAAAGACCCAAGCGTCATACAAAAAAAAGTAGAGCAAATTTGCCCTGCCCATTCGGCAGGAGAGTGGTTAGGGTGTGGTATGTAGCCTAGTGTGCATTTCGGGGCACTGGTTTTGTAACGCACTGTTATTTACAGACAGCAACTTTTGTATTGAAATGGCCACTAAATTTGCATTTACATCCAGTTTTATTGATAAAACATATGGAGCGCAGAAATAAATATGTGTGGAAATCGGATTATAGTGAATATTTATCACTTTCGCATAACCAAGCAAAGTGTCTTGATTAGAGGTGAGGGGCATCAAACCATTTGCAAGGTCTCCACTGAATTGGGGGAGAGGTTGAGGCCTTACGGTCAGAGCTGCCGACTTTGGAGCTGGGGAACCAGGTTCGGGCGAGGGCTCAGCTTCCTGTGATTCTGGGCAAATCACTTAATCTCCCCGTGCCTACCAAGAAATAAATGTGTCCTTGTGTAACGTAACTGGTGCTCATGTAAAGTGCTCCAATACCATCGGGTCGAGTTTGCGCTATATAAATCTGAAAAAACAAATGCCCCAACTCAGCTTCTAGATTGTCAGCGTGACAGGAAAGCACAAGTGGGTCACGGTAAGACGTTCCACTGAACACCCAAATCTGTGACACCTTCCAAAAAGTTGCCTTTGTCTTTATCTACGTGTAACAGATTCATCTTTAAGGAATCACATAGTGCTGTCCCTGTTTCTGTCACAGTTTCTATTTGTGTGGCCAGTGGCTGGTGTCTTTCTGGGACTACCAGAAATCCCTCTTTGATGGTCCTCTCCTTGTTTCATCTCTCTTCCGCTTAGCCATCAACTAATGATGCTGCACAGGTAGCATTGATCCCATCTAACACGAAGTACCTTATGGACAGTGTATCTCTCTGATCCCCTATACCACATTCTAGCCTCGTGGCCCATGCCTTGATGACAGCCCTCTGCATCCTCATTTGCCTCTGATGCTGGAAACGTAACATCAATGGTGTTTGTATCCTTGAAGCGGTGATCGTCGGTGTGGTGATTCTGGTCTGGGCCTACCCTTCACACTTTTAACTAGGGGTGAAGTATATTTTCCACGTGGTGTGTTCATGGATGCTGTAGTGAATGTTAGCTCCTATCTGCTGTCTCATCTTTGGACTGCATGTTGCCTTCATCTTCCTCCTCTTTTATTGTGCTCTCTATATGACAAGGCAGTAGTTAGTATTATATCTGGAAGGCATCACACTAATTTGTTTGGGTGTCATGCATGGAGTTCATACATTTCGATAGGTGCATCTCTGTCTTCTTTTTGGGTCATCTCTAAACAGTAGGAAGATTGGTATTTTCCTTTGCACATGAACCATCAAACTGCAAGGCCCACAATGCATTTCTAGTTATCTTGAATGGCATGTCCACAAGCTCTGGTTACAGTGTTGGGTCTATTCTGAATGGAAGTGTTCTGCCTTTACACATGGCTCTCATTCCCATACTGATTTTGAACTCACATGGAGCAGGTTTTAGTAGGTCGTCGTGCAGATGTGTGAATACTACTGACTCCTGCCAGTGACACCGGCATGATGGTGGTTTCAGTCATCCCCTCCAAGGGGTTTGGATGTGCATGGCCCACCTCCAGTCTCACCAGCTTTTCTGCTCCTATTGACAAGTTTTTCATCGGTGCGTGTGGTTATAAAAGTGTTTCCCAAGCTCTCAAATACTGTGCTGAGACACACCGACTGCATGTATTTTCTCCTGGATGCCTTGCCATTTTTTATGATCTCAGTTACAGATAGTGATGTTTTGCCAAACAATTTATTATTGTTTGCTACACAATCTTTCAAAAGGATTTCCAATTTACCAATAGAATGCAAAGCCAAAGATTTTATATGTACTGACCCCAAAAATATTACCTATGGGTGTCCAACATAGGCTTTTCATTCACCCAAAAATAAAGGTGTGTTTCTTTCTTTATAAAATGTTTGACATAAATATATTTCGTTTTTGTAGGAAATTGGGTTACTGGTCGAGGTGGATGAAACCCTACTCAAGCAGCAACCACAATTCTTGTCAGGGCAAAAACGCAAGCAAACCCCATATTAACCTGTGCCTAACCCTCTTGTAGTTCGGCACAAAGCAGTCAGGCTTAACTCAGAGGCAATGTGTAAAGTATTTATGTAGCACCTCAAACAGTAAAATCACACACCAATTTAGAAACATAGAGTGAAATGTAATAAGTTATTTGACACCAAAATGACAAAAAATCACTTAGTAGAACCGGAGATATGTAATTTTAAAGATTTCAGTGACAACATTGCTTGGAAGCACAAACGCCCACTGTGGTTGTCTGGTTGTGCTGGACCGGGACAAATAACAAGTTCAGGCCGACCGCAATGGAGCACGGGCCGGGTACAGGAACCAAGTTAGTCTTGCTGAACAAACTAACTTAAATACGAGTTGCCAAGCGTAGCGGTTCCGATGGGCTGTGGGGCTGCAACGAGAGGGCCTGTGTCGAGGCGCATTGCACATCGGTGGCTCAGAGGAGCTGCGGGGCTGTGATGCGAGGTCCTGCGTCGAGCTGTGTCATGCAGCGGCAGTTCCGAGGAGCTGTGAGATCCTTCATTGGGGAGGCATCTCACTCCAGCAGTTCTGATGTGAGGCTGTGAAACGATGTGTTGCACTGCGTCGGTTCTGCCCAAAGAGACAACAGCTGGGCTGGATAAGCACCTTCAGGCCCACTTCCTAGGGTCTAAGACTGGGATGGCTTCATGGGGGCAAATCCAGGTGCTGGGATCAAGGTGCTTGGAGCCTTTTCTGTCCCTGTTGCTCTGATGAGGAGGCCAGCCAAATTGCCCTTGGAGTTACTCTGGTGGTCCTGAGTTCAAGATGTAAGTCAAGTCCTTCTCACACAGGCAGCCAGGCAGCAGAGTAGCAGCCCTTCTTGCAGAGCAGCACAACAGTCCTTCTGAGTTTTCCACAGGTCCAGAGGTGGACGGAAAAGTTAGGTCCGAGTGTCCACTATTAATACCTACTTTAAAGTAGGAGAAGGTTTTGGAGGTTTCCACCCCCAGTGGTGTCTGAAATTTCCTGTCTCTCTGCCCTTGCCCCAGCTTATCTGGGGGAACAAAAGATTAGTGTCAAACGTTTCATGAATGTGCTCGGACAGAGTCTTCCTGATGTGCAAGTGTGGTAGATGACAACTCCCCTCAGCTGCCAGTTACACTTAGTCATGTAGCCCAGGATACAGGCACCAAATGGTTAGGATAAGAAAATGCCAACTTTCTAAAAGTGGCTTTTTCAGGATTGTGACATAAAATCCAACTTTACCATTGAAGAGTGTTTTAAATTACAATCCTATAGATACCAAATTCAACATTACTACCTGCTTCTAATTGTAGGTTATCACTTATTAAATGTAATAAGGGACACAGTGTTATTTTATGGGAGAGGTAGGCCTCACCATATTGAAAAACGAATTTAGGAGTTTTTCACTACCAGGACATGTAAAACTTAATAATGCATTTCCAACTTTTCTAAATACACTGCACCTTTCCTTATGAGCTGTTTAGGGCCTACCCTATGGGTGACTTATATGTATCAAAATGAAAGGTTTAGGCCTGGAAAAAAAGTTTTTTTATTTTGCCAGGTTGAAATGACAGTTTAAAACTGCACAGACAGACTGACATGGCAGGCCTGAGAAATGATTTAAAGGCTACTTAAGTCGGTGATACAATAAGTGCTGAAGGCCCACTAGTAGCATTTAATGTATACTACGTGGATACATGTAGTAACACTGTACTGGGAACTTGCAAGTAAATTAAATGTGCCAATTGGATGTAAGACAATGTTACAATGTTTTATGTATGAGCACTCACATTTTAGCACTGGTTGATAGTGGTAAAATGCACAGAGTACTAAAGCCAACAAAAACAAGATCAGCAATAATGGAGGAGTAAGATAACAGGCTTGGGAGAAGACTACCCTAAGGCTGACAGGTCTAACAGTTTTGCTGGAGGTATTCAGGAATTGAAAGTGATATAAAATAATATGTATGTGCTTAATCCAATGATTTTCTCCTTTAATCTAGAATGATCTAGCACTGGAGGTCAAAATCCACCAGAGGTCGTAATCCGGCCGACAGGCAAACTGTCTATTAGCAAGCGATGGAATAAAAAGGAACAAATTCTCCTAAAGGTGCCTTCAAATACTGTGTGCAATTCCCTTTAATTTTCATGCATCTGTAAACAAAGTCATCTGAAAAATGATGCTCAACAAAGTGGGTTGCAGAAATGAAGCAACATAAAAGTAAATACTCAAAGCAAACAATAAACAATCTGACATGTATTTATTAGTAATAAATGTTGTAGGCCTTGAAGAACTGGTAATACCCATTCACAAATGAATGGCAGCTGTAGAGTTCGAATTACCCATAATAAGATCTTTGGAGCCGATTATGATGGCGGAAGGCCCGCCACCGTCAGCCGTGCGGTGGCGGGCCCTCCGCCATCGGACGACAATCCCCCCGCCAAATCAGGATGGCAGGGGGAGTCAGCCCACGACCGTGGCGGGCGGTCTTTGCGCCCGCCACGGATCTGCCACAGGCAATTATTCCGATTGCCTGGCGGAGCGGACTGCATAGGTAAAATGGTGGCGGTGCCTAGCAGGCACTGTCCGCCAAATTACAATGCTGGCTGTAGCCAGCCTTTCCATGGCGGTGGAACCTTCATGGAAAGGCTGGCGGGGATTGGTTACGGGGGCCCGTTGCGGGCCCCCCTTGTGTTGGGGTGGGGTGTTGGTGCACTGGGGGGGTACCGTTGGTACCCCCTACATTTCACTACACTGTGGCAGGCACCGCGTGGTGCCTTTCACGTAGTGCAGTGAAATGCAGGACATGCATATTTAGCATTGCGGCGGGTGCTGCAGCCAGCAGCACCCGCCGCAATGTTAAAGTGCTGGATGCAACCGCCATCGTGGCGGTCGCATCCTAATGTGGAGTGCGGGACCGCCACATGACTGGCAGGCGGTCCTAATCCCCGCTATGATGGAGGGCGGACTCAAGTCCGCCCGCCATCGTAATTGGCCCCTTTGTTATTTCCTTGATAATGTGGAGTCTCCCAGTCTTGGTTAAAATAAATAAGACAATCAAATAAGCGACTTTGATATGATGGTCACCTGGGTTTAAGCCATAATGGATACATGTTCCAGCTATAATTGTCATTAGGCAGATACATGGTTGTCCTAAAGCCCTCCTGTCCAGGCGCAAAAGATGAACGTCATTATGGAAGTCTGCAATGGTTAGCCGTCTTTGAATGCTCTCTACTGCCATGTTTTTCAATGCTGGTGGCACTAGAGATGGGTCACCTCAGAACCTGCCATTTTGACTTGGAGCATCTTGCAAACTTTTACTTCAGATTGGTGGGATGGAATATGAACCACTAGGCATGGTGTTAAACCTCCATTAACTTCACAAACCTCTGCCCCAAGTCAGTATTTTAAAATTGAGCGTTTCTAATTTTGCAACATATACAAAAGTACAGTTATCTGAATCTCCCTCCAAATCTTCAAATGCAATGAAGAAACCTGCGTCGTAAATAAAGGTTTTGATTTCGAACTTGTGCGAGAGGAACTCTTGGATGATGTATCTAATGTCACATTTTTTGTTCGTTAAATATCACATCACCATATTTAATGTTGTGGCTACTGCTTCATCATTTATTTGACGCCTGAAAGCCTTAGTTTTATTAGCAGTGATACCTGCCACCTTTCAGAAAAAACTAGTTTTGGAAGCACTGTGACATCTTGTAAGTATTCACATCTCCATGAGCAGATTATGTTGAAAAGTAGACCATATGTGTGGACAAAATGAAGAAGCATCTTGACATGCAGTACCTGGTTCTCCTTTCTCTCCTTTGGCACCTTCCTTCCCATCTCTCCCGTCTCTGCCAGGTAGGCCATTGTTTCCAGGGGTGCCGCATGCAATCACTGGGCAGCTGTTTGTGCTGTCTAAGTTACTCTTCGGGTCAGTCATGGCTGCTGTGAAGCGTGAGACTCCCAGCGTGAAGATATAAATGGAAAGCAAAATATTCATGGTTGGTTTATCCTAATAGACCTGCAAGGAATCAAAAAAATTGCAAATTCTTCAAAGGGACCTTTTGGAGCATGATGTTGTAACTACAGCCTTACATCCGAGACCAGATGGATGACAAACTCAATGCCTGAACTCATCTATGCGTTATACATGGTTATATCACAGCCATTATCGCACGTTCATCACAATGTCGCAGTGCTGAATTTGAGCCTGTGGTTTCCGGTGCTCAGTACGGGCACTTAATTGTCATCACCTGGGCTTGTACCAGTCTGCCACATGATGGCGCTGTTAAATATGACTATTGACTGCCGCCCAAGCCTTTCTTATACCTTTGGGGGCCTAGAGTAGGCTGAATTGTCACTGTTTTAAGAGTGTGATGATTAGTAATTGTGTTGGTACTGCCATTGGTAGCGCTGGCAGGGGCAATGTGTGGTGCAAGCTGCAGGAGCCTCCTAACGAGGGCCCTGGCACTTCTTTTTTACAAATTAAGCACAGCAATGTCGTGTTCTAGGATGTCTTTAATTGGTGTTAGTTCTTGCAGGTGACAGGCAGTGGCACTCATTTTTGAGGACTAGGACGTATTTTTCATCATCAGCCTTTGACCCAAGCAGAACAAGAGAGAGAAAGGCAGAAAGGCAAGAATCAAAGAGTCAAAGAAAGATAGGCCTCTGCATTTACTGTTTCTTTTTTCACATTAAGAAATGGATCTACTTCACCAAACATGCAGCTAGATAAATTCACTCGTTTCTTTCTCAAACGTTCATCCGTTTATCCATCAACATGGAAACCTACACTTCTTGATCAAACAAAGTCTCTCTGCATCTCATCATATAAGAAATACATCAGGAGAGAAATGTAAAAAAAAAACAACACATCACATATTTTAATGAAACAGAATATTGATGGCGATAATCCATGTTTGACTCCCGCGTTTTATGTGTTAAGATTTTCCTAAATAAAGATATTTTGAATTAATCTCAGTCCCCAAATTTGAGTGCCAGTGTTCCACACACAACCAACTGCACAAATCATGTAAACTAAATTTCCTTTATGTTGCTAGAGGTATTTTCCATAGGCAATTATTTATAGAGTTGAAACATTATCTCAAAATTCAGTTTGCCAAAAAAGTCATGTAGCTGGGTCATGATGATGTTGCGTTTGCCTACTTTCCCCCCTAAAGGATCTCTTTTCTGCAAGGAGGGCAGATTGTTTAGTATGGTTGGTTGGTACCGGGAGTCACATGCGACAAAACAGAGATCTCTTCGATGTGCATCATTCTCTAATGACCTTCCACTGGTTGTCAATATAGCCTTATAGCCTGCCATAGCGGGCTATACCTGCCATTAAAGGCCCGCTCCAGCGTTAACGACCCGAACCAAAGGCGAGCCCCTTTCACAAGGGAGCAGGCCTTCTATGGCAGGTATAGCCTGCTACGGAGGGCTGTATGGCTATTAGAACATTCTTCCTATAGAGGGTAGAATGTTGTAATTAGTAAATCAAAGGCCCCACAGAGCCCGAAGGGGTTGAAATCCCTTCGGGCCCCTTGAGGCCTTTGTTCACAGCAACAGCTGTGAACAAACATTGGAATGTTGATGCTCGGGGCTTCAACCAGCCATTAGAAGCCCAGAGCACTCCATTGTCATCAATGTAGCCTCAACGTTCTAATATCATTTAGCCACCCGGTCCAATATACTTCATTAAAGAGGCATATTTATTCTGAATACCCAGCCAGGACTCTGCTCCTTTGTCACAGTATTCAGCTGAGAAAGCTAAGTGACCCCATACCATCCGCTACTCCTTCTCAGTGCTGCGACCAAACTGGTTGATTTCACTATACGTGGAAATCTGGTAAAAACAGAGGAGGCTTTCCTTGCAGAAACGCCCGGAAAGATTGATTGCCCCAGTGCATGTGCTAATCACATAGAGCTCCCACTCCTGTATCTCAAGCATCTCAGTGTTTGAAACTTTAGCAAACATGGGTTTTAGGTTCAAAATTAAAGCAATATTTCTCACACATAAAGCTGCTCATAAAAGAGGGAAGACATTATATCATTGTTGGGGTAGGAATGTCTATGAACCTGAGCGACACGATTGCGTGTAAAACTGGTATACTGAGTTTTTCTTTGGGCCAGCTAACACTTTAATCTAGCCTTTCCTTTGAGGCCCAGGCTTGTGTCTAATAATTCAGATTTCCCGAACCCTTTCTCTGACCAGCAAGGACACACCAAGCTTGACCTCTAGGTTGAAGGACTACTGTCCATGTCCTGGCTTGTTGACATAACGTGGCAACAGCAGCCTAAGTTTTTGTGCATTGCAGTCCTGAACACATCTTGCTCCTGGTTCTGGTGGAGTGTGGTGCATAATGGGCCACTCCTATAAAGTTCCACTGATATGTAGTAACCAAACCCTTGATCTGACATCCTGTTCGCATGTCGAGCGTGAGTGTGTGAGGCATGGTTGGTAGTAAGTGATGTGGTGAGAGTATAGTTGCTGAGATCAGCTGGATCAATTTTCAGTTGTCCCTGGCACAAAATGAATGTTGGAGTATAGCTTCTCCAGAAAGTGGACATGTATTGCCTATATTCCTTGAGGTGAAGGGAGGACACCCAGAAACTGAAGTGTGAGGGGATGGAGACAGGTCTAACCATAGAATCTACATGATGGCTTTTAGCAGGGTATTGCTGATAAGCCATTCCTAAGCAGTGCCGATTGGTTGATAGCAGATGAGATGAGTAAGTCAGCAGATCTTGTTGTTAGAGGAGAAAGGTTTTTAAGAAGGGCCTATCTCTTCTGTCTTCCCCTAAGTGTTGGTTCGGTAATGCTGATGATAGCCAGGTTCAGAGTTTTCATTCTGCATTGGGCACCTGGTTTGGAGACTTTTGCCTGGAGCTGGAATATGAAACATTTGCTGTGAAAGCCACCACCTTGCACAAAGACTGTGACTGCACTGCAGCCAGAAAAAGTAATTTGAAAAGGAACCACCCCAATCTGGCTTCTAGTCTTCGAGCAGTGAATCAACTTATGCTATATGCAAATACATAAAAAATGTATGACCCAAACCATCCCACATTATTTCAGTTCAAAGGAAGGGGGTGCTCTGCAGAGTCTCTTAAAAGCTGCTATGATTCAGGGATGGTATCTGCCTGACTACCAGCGTTCAGGAGATGAGGGAACTTCACCTGAAGTCTAAGTAAATTGCTGGTGATCTATGAGTCTGCCTAATGCTTAGAATTCTGTCTGGCTGCTCAGAGAAGGGAGTGTGCCTCGCATTGCAGGAGGACACACTGTGCAGAGGTGAAGACCAGCTGTGTTTCCACAGTGTGGAGCACCCCAAGAGCTGATGTTACCAGGAGTGTAAGTGGTGCCATCCAGAGGCAGTGGGGGTGAGGGGTAACCAAGCCTTCCTGTGCGGTTCATTCGATGCACTGTGTGATGTATCGACAGCCTCCATGTGATACCAGCCCATTCGGCATGACGGCAACATTACCATAGGGACCTGTTCTGCTGCCCCTGATGTTCCACAAGTCCTGCAAAGCCCATCAACACTGTGGTAGTGGAGGTTTCCCACTGGCCTGGAAGCCGCAACTGTTGAAAACATGTGGTGCCTGCTGAGGCCCTTTGTGCTGTTATTCTCCAGCAGTGAGATGTAAGAGATGGGGCTGTTACCCACTGCCTTGAACCCACTGGCTGAGGCGAGGACCGTCCATCCACGAAGGGCACACCAGAAAGCTCCATGCTAAATTGCATCTCAGCGAGCAGGTAACATGAGGCTTGAAATGATAGACTGATGGACCATGTCTTGGACTCAGAAAGTTAATCCTGCACTTTAGAGAGAATAATGAGTCACAAGAAAAATGAATTCTTTTTACTCAAGATACATAACCTGAACTACAAGTTACTGAGTGCCCGATCATACCTCTTTTTATTCCTACTAGATTCACGTTGTTGGTGTGGAAACTGTACAAGGAGGCTAGGACCCAGTAGTGTACATTGCAGAACCCTCTAGCTGAAACCGTATTGTGCATCATTTACTTTTGTTGTATTAATAAAGTTCCTTTTTTTCTATTACGAGAAGCACTGGGCTGAACAGTCAATTATGGTACCCGTTCATTGACTGTTGAGTTCTGAGTCTCTCCTTCCTACAATGCCTCCCTGAAAACCTATGACTGCTTGCCCTCGCTTCCTGAGCAAAGTGCGTAAAGAATTACATTACTTGGCCCAGTTTGCAAACCCATAAGAGGATGGATCCCAGGACACCAAAAGCAAACATCATCAACCACCAATGTTGTGAACCAGTAGTCCCTGTCTGCCCAGAGACCGCTCTGAATGATGTGCGACATGCATACTTATAGTACAGAGATCAAAAACTAAAACCTGTAATGTCGCCTGGGCAGAGCATCACTTTTGACGTGCTCAATAACACTTTCGATGTGCCCGCTCAGAGACAACCGGATATGAAGTCAGTAATAGCCTAACATGGAACCAACTGACTGCCTCGGCTGAAGTACTTAATTTATTTGAGGCCACATAACACTGTGAATGCAATTCAAGTTATTCAAGTTAAAGGTTCCTAATTTATCAACCTGTATTTGGAGGTTCAACTGAACAAGGTTAAAAAATACCGTTTGTGTTCCTGCACCCAGCATCTTTTGTGTCTTGAACAATCCACTGGCGAAGAGGCAGTCCCTCTCCATGAGTCCACAGCAGTGGCGGCCGGCATGGCTCGTGGGTGTCGGGCGGGCCCTGGGAGGGGTTGCAGGGGGGGGGGGTCGCGTGAGGATGGGCATAATTAAAAAACAAGCATTGGCATAGCCAATAGGTCTCGCCTTTGGGGCCTTATAAGTGTTTAGCCAGAGCTATTGACTTTGCCAATGTCTTCAAGCTGTGCTGTAGAGAAGTGTGGCTGCTGTGCGGCATGCTGAAAAGTTATAATAAAAAAGTGTCAGAAGCATTTTTGTTACTTTATATATGACCAAGAAGGCATTATGTAAAACTGAACGACCATATTAAAAAAGTATTTACAATAAAAAAAAATCCTCAGTTTTCTTTTGTTCTTGCAATGCTGGCAACTTGTTTCTGCCTATTGCAATGGTTGTTTGTTAAAGCTTTTTTTTGAGGGGGCATAAACAATCGGAGGGTGAAGGTTGGGAACTAGTACCTGTATTATAACACTAGCAGCGGCCAGATGCTAGGGGAGAATCAACAGATGCCAGATTCCGAGAGCAGGCTGAGGTGGTGCTGAGTGATGCTGAGGTGGTAGTGGTGGTGACTGTTGCGGAGACGATGCTGAGGTGATGCTGAATGATACTCAGGTGTTGCTGAGTGATACTGCTGTGGTGCTGAGTGATGCTGTGGTGGTGCTGAGTGATATTGTGTTGGCGCTGAGTGATGCTGTGGTGGTGCTGAGTGATATTGTCTTGGCGCTGAGCGATGCTGTGGCGACGCTGAGTGATGCTGTGGTGGCGCTGAGTGATGCTGTGGCGGCGCTGAGCGATGCTGTGGCAGCGCTGAGCGATGCAGTGGCGGCGCTGAGCGATGCAGTGGCGGTGCTGAGCGATGCTGTGGCGGTGCTGAGCGATGCAGTGGCGGCGCTGAGCGATGCTGTGGCGGCGCTGAGCGATGCTGTGGTGGCGCTGAGCGATGCTGTGGTGGCGCTGAGCGATGCTGTGGTGGCGCTGAGTGATGCTGTGGTGGCGCTGAGTGATGCTGTGGTGGTGCTGAGTGATGTTGTGGTTGCGTTGAGTGATGCTGTGATGGCGTTGAGTGATGCTGTGATGGCGTTGAGAGATGTTGTGTTGGTGCTGAGTGATGCTGTGCTGGCTCTGATTGATGCTGTGCTGGCTCTGATTGATGCTGTGGTTGCGCTGAGTGATGCTGTGGTGTTGCCGAGTGAGAGATAGAGTGAAGATATAATGCCCAATTAGAGAGGGTGGTGAGAGAGAAAGAGAGAGAAAGGGTGTACATAGAATAAAGAGTGGAGCGGGATAGAGAGAGAGAAAGAAGGGGAGAGAGAGTGAATGAAGGAGTTTGAAAGAGAAACAGATAAAGGGGTGAGAGAGAATGAAAGGCTAAAAAAGATAGAGAGGGGAGAGTTAATTAAGTAGAGAGAGAATTAGAGAGGGAGAGAGAGAGAAGGAGAGAGACAATAAGAGTGGGGGTGTGGAGTTTAAATAGAGTGAAGAAGTGACGCGGAAAAAGTAACCTTAAATATAGCTTTGTGCTTTGCGCGAATAAATATTAAAAAAAAAAACAGTGAGAGACAAAAATACTGGTAATTAGGCTGTGACTCCCAATATAAAACAAATAGAGATATAAGGTGAAATCAACCCACCGAAGCAATATTCTAACTAGACAAAAAAAAGCTTGCATTTCAATGCTAATCGCTGTTGTTTTTCATGTGACTGTAGTCCAGGGCCCTGAGTTGGTAATGTGAGCTGCTGCTGCGATTGAAACATCAGAGTCCAGAGAGTTAATGAGCCATGACGAGGAAATGAGGAAGAGATAGGAAACCCAGATGCCAGCTGCGCGTGCACGCCATCGTGAACTCAAGCTGGTCGCAAGCCGAAAGCCAGTGTTTGCACTTCCAAAACCCGCTTACTAAAACTCTCGGCCAGACCAGCGCAAGCGCTGGTGCAGGCCGAGACCTAAAAAACCATTTACTTACCTTACCGCCGGGTCCTGTGTCTTTGCTCCTGCTCTCCTCGAGGAACAGGAAGCACAGCCAGGCCCCACTGACCAATCACAACTCTGCAATGCAGCGTTGGTAGGCACCCAGGCTTCCCTGACCAATCACAACACTGCAATGCAGCGTTGTGATTGGTTTTGAGTGTCCTGGTTTGACGCTCAACCAGGGAATGGGGGCCTGGGCATCTTCTCCATGCAGGCTGCAATGCAGCCTGCATGGAGAAGGGGGAAAGTGTGCATGACTGGTTTGTGCAGCCCCAGAGGGCCGACCAAACAGTCATTGCAAACTTAGGAGTGGGCAAACCACTCCTTCCCTGCTCTGAGAGCAGAGTAGCCCCGCTCACCCACCTGCCCGCAAAGCAGCACAAACATAATATGATAATAATTGAAAGTTATTATCATTTTATATTTCCTCTTCCCACACTGCTTGAAAGCAGTGAGGCGACACTACTCCACAATAGCGAAGGAGCCGCCACTGGTCCACAGGCAGTTCAACTCTCCTGCAGCTGCTTAGTCTTTTGCTGCGTAGTGAGATATGGTCAGCGGGCTATCATAACTCACACAAGACTCACATGGAAACGTACTATTTGTACAGTAAGTCTGATGATGTTACGTCTAACAGTTTCCCTGCTTCTGCTGCTCCTTTGTTCCCTTCTCTTATTGCCTCTGAATATTAGACCCGTGTGTCCCTCCACTTTTCACCATTGATAATTCTATGATGGTACTGTCGGATAAAGGACTTTGAGACCCATACTGATGCGCTGGGCATTGAAAATCAGAAGTGTCCGAGAGGTTTGCAAATATACATTGTGGAGCATAGCATATGAGGTGACTTTATCAAACACTGTGAGGGGAGGAATGACATTTTGGATGACCACTGGGTGCGCGTCCCCACACTTTATAAAAAACGTAGAATACAGTCTTTATATTGAAAGAGCTGCTGGTCAGACAGAAGTTATCACTTGCCACAGGAAGCAAGAGAGTGCCGGTGACGTGCTATGCCATATTCAATAGTTATGTCCTGGAAAGCATTCAGTGAGGAGCTGAACTTTGCTCATGTTGCAGTAACATCCTGCCACATGTCGACACAGCTTTGGCAATGGCCATCAGGGGCCACACAATTGGAGAAATTGGTCATTTCAACAGCACATGCATGCAGACTGACAAAGACACTGCAAGACAAACACATTCATCCCTGAAAAAAGTGTCACATTGAAAACAGGACAAGTCCAGACATACATCCGAATCGAAATGACAGGTAGAAAAAATGGATGTAAGGAGCAGCTCTTCAGAAAGGTCTTCCTTGCCTGATCGAGTCAAACTATACCAAGCAAGACCTTCTCAGTGACATCTCCATAGGTTTCATCACTTCTTGTAGTGTCTAAGAGACAATCTGCTTGACTAATAGGCATACACGTGGACATGTGCCCAGGGAATCAGGAGACATACAGCTAGAGCGGCACCTTGGTCCTCGCATTCAGGGCATGATTCAAAATAGAGTGGATCACAATTTTTCTCAAAACCATAACTCAACAAATGCTGATCAACTGCTCAAAACCATCGCAGGCGGAAGGAATGCAGGCAGGTTTGTGAGTGCAATGATGCTAGTCCCAACTCTTGGGGTTTTAACAACATCTGTGGCTCTTCCTCAGTCAAGAGCTACCTCATCTTTACAAAGATACAATTGAGTGACAAGGAAAGTGAAGCATCCACCGTGATAATAATATTTATAATGATAATGATGAATGAGTGTGATGATAGTCTAACATCTAGGCTAAAGAATATCTAGCAAATCTCGAGAGATTTATGGGCCCAGAAAGGAGGATGTTAGATCTGACTATTAACAAGATACTTTGTGGTATTTAACCTTGCTGCTTTTACTTGCTATGCTTCATGTTTCCCTTACTTTATATATGTTGTCATTCATACCACATTTTTGCAACGAGTTGATTCCTGTAGTATCCTGCTGTATAGAGCCCACTGGACATTGCCCAGCTCCTGAGCATTGTCACACCTGTATTATTATCAGGATTTTTGTGCCATCTCTAGCCTGTCTGTATCCCCTTCATTACTGCTTCTCTTTCAGCCCGATCTCAGACCCGACACAGCCTTCACATGCGTATTCAGCATGAAGCAGCAACTCTGGGCAGATTCTACACCACTGACTCATGCTCTGCCCATCGACCAGCAAGGCCTGCTGTCTTCACACTCCCACCTGCTAACCTTCTTTCTTGTTGGCCGTAATGATATCGGGACACCTGTGCTCCATATTTTCTCCCACAGTGCAGGCCCCGCAGTGGAATGCACAGTGAATTCCATCGATGACCTTTAAGACAGGTGCGCTCAATTTCTGAAGCCCAGCTGAGGTAATGCGCACGTTTGAACTCGCACTACCATGACAACACAGTATACCAAGGCATAGTGGTTATCGAGATACTGTGTCACACGCCAGCACATTATGAATTGAGCGCCTGTGTACACCTTCAAGAAGGAATTTTTTAACAGAGAATATCTATGGGCACGTGCAGCACTAAATAGATTGTATTGTTCGTCTCTTGCACATGTGCCGTTTAGAGCATTTCACTGGGACTTAATTGCCCATGAAGCCCTGCTGACACAATGCGCAATGCGTGAACATAATGCGCAATGCGTGAATGCGTGACGGTGTTTATAAATTCCTGCGCTTTGCCAACCACAGGGTTAAAACGACTGGCTTTTCCATTCCCCGTTATGGTCAGGGAAATGACAGGGCCCAAGTAGGTGCTACAGGTGACACGACACCCTTGATGAAATACGCAGAATGGATGGATTCTGCGATAGGGGAACGATGGGAGGTACGAGTACTGGCTAACTGTTTATTATTACGCCTTATCTTTCTCAACACTACGTGTCTCCAATATAGTGTATGACTACTAGGGCATGTCACTCACTCCTCCCATGTCACATATTATCCCTACAATCCAGGGTAGGGTACTTGCTTGTGATTGTTATATGTGCACGATACTGCATACTGCATGTTTCACAGATAGTGATTACAGATAACAAGAAAACACTTGTTCGTATTTGATTGTGTGTTATGTCTGTGAAGTTTTTGTGTTGTTTGGTTCCTATCACAAATATTCACATAGAGTCTTTCTTAAAGGTGCTGTTTTGCTCACTGATTGGGTGATTACGGAAGTACACCGCTGAAGTGCATGCGAAGCTTGAACCGACACAAGTCCATTGTCCTTTATAGGCCTCAACGGAGTTCGCAGAGTTCTGCTACGCTGAACTCCACAAAGTGCCCAACAAAACTCTGCAGCGCTTCCGGAGTTTCGCAAGCAACGGAGTGTGGTAAGTCGCGCTGCTCGTTCTGATTTTTAGCGCCAGGAGTTTGACACGTGGTGTAAAATCAGCACAAATGACACCACGCAAGAGGACACTGCTTCTTTCTGCTGTTTGAGTAGATGTTCTACTCGAGCGGCAGCTTCCTCAACGCAAGCAGCAGGTTTCTCAAAGCGAGCGGTAGCGACCTGCCTTGACTGCCAACGTTGAGAAATCTCGCCAGGAGGTGGTCTAGCGTATGGTTTTCCCCACTTGGGCTTGCCAACTTAACGTTGGTGAGCCGCGCGAGAGGAAAAACTCCGCTCCGCGCCTCTTTAGGGAGTTTTTGGGATCTTCGTGCCTGGCGCAGAGTGGGCAAAACTTCGCAGGTAGAGTGAAATTCATTGCCCACCCCTAGTTTTTTATCGCTTACAGGACCCAGGTCGAGAACATCGTGGGGAAAGGGCAACTCTGCACTTTGCATGGTATTTATGTTACATGTTGTGTATTTGTCCTGACAGAATAGTGTTAGGTTAACTGACATCTCTAAATGACATTTTTCCAGGGCATATAGCTCATCCAGTCCTGATGAAGCCTGGAGCCCCATGGCCATTATCCTTTAGGGCTGAAACATGTCGACTTTTATATAGTGTGTAGGATCATTATCGCCCTTATATTTCAATCCTACCAGGAACACCACAAATAAAGGGATACCTTGGTGTTCAGAGTTATTTTTGTTCAAAGACCCCGGCAGGATAATATCCTAAGTGCCCCCAGGAACGTGGTCAAGCCCATCCTGGTTTTTAGGCACCAGGATGAGACCCAATGATAAAGTATGACACCAATAGAGGGTTTCTGGGTCTAAAAAACAAATATGAAATAATGTGGACTTGTTAGTGTAAAACCTTATACCTTGTACAATAAGATACCTTTTGGTAGGATATGTTTAGACAGGAGGATGTATCCTAGCTTTTTCCTCTCATCCCTTTCTTAGCATTGGATTGACTGCTTGCTGGTCCCTTCTTTCTAACATTTGTGGTGGATACAGAAACATTTCAAGAAATTAATCTTGCCTGCTCCACACTTTAACATGAAACCTTTAGCCATTTCTTTTTAAATAAGCTCATTATTTTACCAACCTCAGCATTTTTTAAGGCCAATTTCAATGTTTTGCTGTACCTTTGAAAGTAGTCATTCTTCCAGTGCCATACTCAATGCTCTGCAATGTTTTTCTTTTATTCAACCACAAAACAATGTATCTGCATTTTTCTTTGGTCTGTTTGCAGCACAGAGTGCTTGTGAACCATACAGTGTGGAAATAAGCCTCCACCATTTCTCAGTGAGCCAATGCTTTGTGAAATGGGAAAATTGGATTGGGTTGGTTAAAAATGATATGCTTGCTACTGACAGCAACTCTTTTGACTCCAACAGAAAAGGTCATGTCAGTGAATTTTCTAGCTATGGGGAATGAAAACGTTTTTTAACATCTGCCACCTCTACTAACTCTGCAAGAAGTTGACCCTAGAGATTATGATTGCTTTACAGAGGCCATGGATGGATGTAAAGTACACCTCACAGAAGATCCCCAGATACTTATGGAGAGATTAAATGTTTAGGCCTATCACCAACTTGCTACTAAGTTTATAGATTCATATGTAGCCCGCTCAGGGTTCTGGCTGATAAATGTGACTTGGTGCCAATAATGATATGTATATCAGGGATCAGATAATCAATAGATGCTCCAATGAGAAGATTTAGGAACAGCTTTTGGGTTCTCGCAATCCCAAGTTACTGGAAACCATTGCCACTGTCAAGGATATTGAGCTCTCAATTCCTTATTTGAAAACTATGAATGTGGATTCAGTGAACAATGAAGTGGTTGCCGTCCCACGGAGTAATTCACATAAATTTAAAACAGAGAGCTATAAGGGCAAAAATTCGAATGTACCCTATTCTGATCTGAAAAATGTGTGTACCTGCTGTGGTTCAAAATTTCATGTATTGTCCTTAAAGTGATGCCCAGTTACAACCAACTAATGCTTTAAATGTGGTAAACTAGGTAATTTCTCCTACGTGTATGTGTGTAAGAAGTGGTATTTAAGAGCTAAGAAAGTATCATTTGTTCAGGAAAAGGCTGTTCTTGAAGATGCTACGAGCAACATGGTTTTTGCAGTGAAAGTTGAGGTTCTTCACTGAAGTAAGGTTGAAGATTATGTGGGTGAGTTTGAGGCTTGTGTCGTAGCAGAGAGTATTCACGTGGATTCGAATATAGAAACCAGATCTACCAACGCTGAGCAAGAATTGAGTGTGGATAATTCAGATGCTATTATCATTTTGAGGAAGACCAATATAAATCTCCCAAATGTGTAATTCAAATAGATGGCAAGAAAGTTGAGGTTATGGTAGATTTCGGTAAACCGTTTACTATTGTTTCTGATGTGTACTTCAATCAGCATTGGAAAAACAAACAGATGCAGCCTAATGCGACATTAATGTTTATGGGTATATTTGGAACAGAATAGATATATTATGATATTTTACCACAACTCTGTGTTTGTTTCTAAGACATGTATACGAGGTAAGGTTTACTTTGCTACTGATTGACAGCATGTTTTAGATTGGAGACAACAGGGCAGGATGGGGATTTCCACCACTCCCAATGCCAAAGTTCTTGAGTTTTGCATCAATTAATGTGATTGTTCAGATGTATATATGTTGGCAAAAGTTGAAGTTACGGAGATTCTGCTGGACAAATACAAGTCTATTCTAGCTAGGATTTGGACAAGGTACCAAAGTTTTCACACACCATTGTGCTCAGACTTGATACTGTTCCAGTTAGGCATAATTTGAGAAGTGTACCCTTGACTGCAGGAGACGGTTTAATTAGTATGCTAAATAATATGTGTCTTTCTGGTATCATAGATCTGTTGATGCTTCTGACTGCATTTCTCCCATAGTACTTCTTAAAAAATGGAAGTTTAAGGTTGTGTTTTGACCTGAGATATGTAACAAAACAAAATATTGTGGATTGCTGCCTTTTACAGCTTGTCCAGGAATTATGGGCGACATTGGCATATCATCTAAATTGAGTTGACAGAGGAGTAACAGCACATTAGCACTTTTATTACTCCTGTTGGAGCTTTAAGGTATATCTATGCCATTTGGTTTGACATCTCCCACTTAAGCGTTTCAGTAGCTAATAAATGCTTTGCTTTGTGATGCAAAGAAGTAATGGCCTTCCAGGATGACATTCTGGTATTTCCAGATTCTGTTGGAAAACCACATCTTGAGTAATATGGTGACTGCCGTTCAAGCTAAAAGTATGACATTACAATTTGACAGATACAAAAATAGGAGTTCTTTATGTTTGAATTCCTCCTTTTTACTACTTTGGATTAACAAACTAGGCCTCATATGCACTGTCTATAGCAGTGGTCGCCAACCTTTTCTATAATAAGAGCTACTTAGGTTCAATGAAAATTGTATGGAGCTACTAAAATTATTAGTGTGGTAATAGTGACCATGTCAGACAAGATTACGTTAGAGGTCACCTATGCAAGGTAACTTCAGGCAGAGACACCTTCTAGACCATATTCTTGCTTAAACCAAAAGCTAATTTTAAAGGACACCTTTCAGAGATTAAACACGGGTTGATGTAAAAGGATCCTCACCCCATCAGACTACTTAAACCCCAGGAGCTAGCATTTCAAAACAGTTATGATGGATCAACCACTCTGAGAGATTAGACTAGGTCTACATGTTTAGGCTCTAACCCAGTCTAACTCTTCAATTGGCTTTGAGAAAGCCTCAGGCCTTTGTGCCAAAGGAGGCAAAACACATGTTGACTGTGCCGAGCTCTTCAAAGAGAACATGTTTGAATAAAATTAATGAGTTGGATCACATACAATGAAGAAGCAATATTTATTTTATGTTTGATATGTATGATTATAAATAAAGAGAATATAACTAATTTAAATGAATGAAGTGTGTTAAACATCCAAACTGTAACATACATAACCAGAATATAGTTGTTCCCTATAATGGTATATTTAAAAGGTGCAAGGTGCAGGGTGTTCACAGACCCCATTGGCAAAAACATAGTTGTTTTTAATGAGAAAAATATATATTGCCTCCCTATAACCATCATGACTGAAGTGCACGGTCAAACTGGCCTATAGGGCAAAGAGGTAGTGCCCGAAGGGCTGGTATGACAGATCAGTGAATGGGCCGATATTTGGCTGTTTGCGAACCTGTTATATGATCTGGTGGACCATTATTGTTGATTTCCCTGATATTACCACAAACATTGCATACAGCAAGTACAAATGTATATAGTCTCCCATACCCTGCAAAACACCAAAACAGCTTGTCTTTGAAAGTTGAATATCACCCGGATTTTCAAATTGGAGGCCACTTTTATAGCTATGTGATTTACTAACAGGGGGCACTTTTATTTTGGTGCCCAGGCCTATTTTCTGCCCCAGTCTAACCCTGCCAATGTGTGTGTGTCCAGCCTCGACTGAATCGAGCTAACCACAAACTTCCTTTAAGGGGAAAAAACAAAGATGGGCATTAAAGTCCTCTGCTCATAGTACGTATATCTCTGTGTCACCCTTATAACATAATCTCTTCTGGTCTCTTTCAGGGACTTCTAAGACACAAATTCCATCTCGATTAAAAAGATTATTATAGTAGTTTACAATACTAACTAAAAACCCTTTGAGGCCAAACTTCCAATTATCTGGTAATGGAAACAACAAAGATGTTTGAAAACCACTTTACCTGATATAAGAGTGTAGACAGACCCCCTTTGACAAGCCCTGTTCTAGAAGGCTCTGCAGGTGTATGATAAGTCACATAACTGGTTAAATGTGTACTTGTTATAGCTTCAGTCTCTTGGCAGAAGTTACAAGGACCACTCTATGAGACTAAGCCAATCCTGATTGTTCAATTTACCTTTGAGACCAGCCTTGTTCCAAGACAAACATTTTAACCAGTTTGCGGGCTTTAACAGGGCCTTCTATCTGGTAGGATCTGTTTTCCTCCTGCCTCCACAGTTACTCTACCGGCGTGCTTGGCATTTAGGCTACTATTCCTAGAGTCATCCCCCAAATAATCTTTGGAAATATTCCTAAATTTTGGACAGCCATTACCTTTATCTGTTTTTTCAGGCATCTCACATCTGTCAGGGTACACTGTTAAAGCATAAAAAACCCATAACTGTGATCCAGTCATTCAGCATTGGCATAGGCATTTAGGTGTAAAGTGATTCCTAATGTCAATGTTGTAACACTCAGTTGCAAATTTATATAAGGCATTATTAGGCAACACATAATCCTTTCTAGCAGAGCCGGGTGGTATATAGGAATAAGCCAGATGGACTGATCTGATCTGAGTTAAGGTTTATACTCTGAATTATTTTAGACAATACAAATTCTACTTACCTAATGGACCTAAAATTTAAAACACAGTTTTCCCTGCATGCTTTACCGCCTCCCTACAAATCTTTGATGTGGCCTGTCCTGTTACCTATCAAATGCATTGCTTTATTTTTTAGGTTTGCCCAGTTTCTCTGTGTGGGTGCAACGGATGTAACGTTCTGAAGTACCAATTTACAGGGAGTGGCTACGGGAGGTGGATCTAAGATGTTGGTGTGATCAGTATAGCAACAGCTATTCTCCAGGGTTTCAAAGGATCTATCTTTAATGGGAATCACCTGGCTTCCTGGTGAATGCTCCTTCGTTAACATGTGGTACAGGTATCATAGGATGTCTGTAGCCACCCTTATCAGATTCAAACCTCTGGCAGCTATCCCCGTTAATTTGATTCTCGGACCCTACTGTTCAATAATCATTGTTTGAGATCAATTGTCGTTTGGCCAATTAGATTTCTTCAATTGTCTCGTAACATTTGGACACAGTAGATTCCATTGCTCTGAAAATTGATTACTCATATGATCCATTATATCAAAAACCCTCCCTTCAAGAGTAGACATAAACACTTGAACTTTATCAATAATGGCATAGTTAAAATACATTTATACATTTAATTTACAGTAAAACCTAATATGTAATATACAGAGATCTCAGGAACGACTGCAAAGTCGCCCTATGGTAAATCATAGGAAAATCTTAAAAGGTGTATTAAACTCCAAAAACATATTTTAAATATTTTTATGATAAATATTAGTGTAAATGCAGTTTATATATTTATTTTAAATGCAGAACAAAATAAAGGAAATGCTAGAGCACTACTGACTTTGAATTACATTTTTAAATGGAGCAGATATAATCATTTATCAGAAGTTTAAATTAAAAATGTATTCCCACTTAAAGTGATAAAATGATTTATTTTCATTATGCATTAATAATTATTTAAAGTGTGATACATCATTTATTAAAAGTTATTTTATCATATTTTAATTACATGTATTCTTCCATTAGTATTTTAATGCAAAAAAGGTTATTAAACTTTTCATAATTAAATTTCAAATATGTACTATTATATTTAATTTAATGTAGATTTATTTATATTTTTAACAATTTTAACTACTTTAATTTAATATAACGTTATTTCCTAAGGAGCTTTATTTTAAGTCCATAAATCCATTATTTTCTATGGGGAGTTGCACTACCAGAGTTTGGCCATGTGTGGTGTTAGTGTTTCTGAGTTGGAGTACTTTATTACTGTTTTGTGTCCCTTTTTGGCTATATTAACTGTAGAAGTGCAGTTTGCGAATGGCTAAAGGCTTAATCTTACATAGGTGGGTTGATGTCCCTGCCTAAACCCTTCCCTAATCCTCATTGACCCTCTTTAAACCTCTTCCAACTCCTCCCTAATACCCTCCCCTTTAGTCATACGTACTTTTCATTTTTCAACCACTCTCCTGTGTTCCTTCCACATTTACTATTATAGTGCATACTTACATGTGCATAAACTCCGCATTTGGGATGGAGATCTCCGTACATATATGTACGGGAGAGACGGAGGCATAAACTCACCGGTTAGGTTTGTGAAAACATTTTGTAGTACATTTTGTAAAACTAAAAAGTACTACAAAGTACAGTTTATGAATAGCCCCCATTTAATTTAAAATGCCTAAATATTCATTCATTTAACATTACGTCTGAAGGTGTGTCATTTATTCCCCTGCCTCAATTGTTTTCTATGGAAGTGTTTTGCAGCACCGGTCAGTGGCCATGTTTGATTCTTGATTTACTTTTAGGATGGATTGGAGAGCATTTACATTTGTTTTAACATCTTTAGGGCTGTAGTATCTTTAGAGGTGTAATTTATGAATTGCAATCGCCTTAACCTTTTGTAGGGGTGTGTATGTATTAGCTCCTCCCTAACCCTGCCTTAAATTTGTCTGAATCCTTCCCATTTAGTAAGTATTTCCCATTTTCCAGTCACTCTTCCTTGTCCCTCCCACATTGACTATTTAAAAGTTTTCCTTTGTAGTACATTAAAGTACTGTTGAAATACTCCTTTACATACCACCAAATGCTGTTTCTGAATAGGTCTCCATATTTACAGATCCCTATCTTATTGGTGGGGGATTGTTTTTCCAAACGTTTTCCAGACAATACAATGGGAGCACTTTTCAGCAAAAGTAATTTTAAGCAAAAATGTCATGGACCATTATTTTTGTTTTGCAATGAACAAACTCAAACGTAGGGGGTTATTTTTGCACAACAACGAAATCAATTAACCTTATATGCAGAGAGCTTTCTACCTGAGCATGAGGGCCATTAATGATTTAACTTGTATACATATGTATAATGCAAATCTGTGGTTTTCATTAATGATCATGCAGTCAAATGCTGTGCTGAATACAGTACCTACCCCGGCTTGGGATGAGATGGGACCAAAGCTCCACTTTTTAAAAGAAAGACGGACAAGATCCCTCCTGGTATAGGTCAATATCATTTTTGAGGCTCACTACAAGTCCTACAGCATGGCTTTTAAGAATGCAGGGGAAGGTGAAATTGAAGGGAATCTTGGCATATTTTGAGTTCATTGGCACTGTGAACCATTGCATGATGGCATACCTAGTTCATTCAAAGTATGAGATACTGAAAAAGCCAATTTTTGCATAGCCTAGACCTTGAGCAGATGTTTGATCTAATATCCCCTTGTAAAATATGGAGTTTTAAGAGTGCTGGATTGAGGCAATTAAATCATTTACAGGAGGCCAGGGTGAGAGTTGGTCAGAATGGACTATCTATGGACATTTTTAAGTCATGAAAGGCTCTGCGCAAATGTATACTGGCTTCACTATCATTTACCTTGTATTGACATCACCTTCCATTGCATTTTCCAGGGGCAACCCTGGATTCACAACAAATCGAAGGATTCACAACAAATCGAAGGGGCGGATTTCCCGTTGTGGCATTTTACAGCAAAATGTTAACATAAATGTGCAACAAATCCAGGTGTTCTGAAGAGGTACTAATGAAATATTACAATGCATTTGTTTGTATCAATTAAGTCTTAATTCTGCAAGGGGCGTTCGAATTATCCTCAATAAAATTCGAACAAATGGTGGCAAAATAGTAAACTATTCAACATAACATCACTTAACCTTGGGTAAAGAACATAGAGAGTTATTTAGAGCACCGAGGGTGGTCTTTTAGACCACCATATCAGCATAGGCCCTCACCTCCACCTTCCAGATGAAGGTCCATCCATATTTTTGAATAATCTACAACGGTCTGGCTGGGATCGTTTTAAAGAAAGGGCTTCTGCAGGTACACCATAAGCACTGAAGTCAAACAGAATACTGGGTGGGACACTATGTAGAACACCCAGTGAGGTCTTCTCACTATGTTTGGGTTTTAAAATATAATTGGCCCACAGTTTCGTTCTTGTATGTGTACGTGTGGTGTACGAAGTTCAGAGCAACCTAACAAATGTTGAGCAATTTTTTTAAACTTGCCCTTTCTTCACATTTTTTGTGCTTGGATTAGCATACGCAATATACTGATAATAGTATTGATCATATATGTAGAGTAGATCAGATGTGTATTTGTGACTTGGTGCTTGGAGAATAAGAACTATTAATATTATTATTATTAGTAGTAGTTGTAGTAGTAGTAGTAGTATTATCATTATTATTATCATTAGTTCCTAGGTCAACAGAACTAATTTTATCAACTTCTGAAACAACGGATGCTGAGTTAGTTCTGGTGAGGTCAAATTTGTGCATTCGCTTGAGCTCCCTGTTGTTGGGTTGTTGGGAAACAGGCCTGGTGGATTTCTAGGCCAACAGGCAATAATGACGCATACACTGGGTTACAGTTATGGTCCTGAACCACGAGGCTGTCCCCCGGGTCCCATTTATTATCTTTTAATCCCTCCCCCTCCTGGCATCCACCATTTCTCCAATTAGGAGGGTTCATACTGTTTTACACCCCTCTGACTGTACCATAGGGGGCAAGTGTGCAGTCAGGGCCTCCTTTAGCGTGTTATATGTGTATGGTGGTCCTGCCTCCACGACTGATTTTTCCCAGCTTGTGGAGGGCTGCACCTCCTAGATGTAAAAGCATAGGGTGCTGATGGTCAGCTTTCAACACCACAGCTGCGAAGTAAGTTTCAAGATGTTCCAGCCAGTCCTTCCATTTGGCCGCCTGGGCAGATGGCGGTCCATCAATTAGAAAAGGTTCAATGGGGGGCACATTAGACATGATGTGTGTCAGGCACTGTATTCACTTTGCTTGGGATGACGTGCACCTGCTGACCCTGGGCAGTAGCTGTTGGGCTTAAGCGAGATTCTGGTGCTGTAGATGTAGAACCCCAGAGGTGGAAAATGGGTATGGGGTGGCCACTGGTGTGTGTGTCCCTTTTTTATGTTCTTTCTTTTTTTTTTTTTTTTCCCCAGTTATTTCTTCTCTCGTCCTCTTACTTGACTTGCAGGGATTGAGGGTCGCTCTGCCTCTGCTGTAGAAGCCAGGCATGCAGCTCTGGGCCAAGAGTGGCTGATGTGACACTATTGCTTTTTCTTTGTTTGTAGTTTTTTTGTTTGCCCTGTGTCTTCCTGCAGGGTGAGGTTGATTTTTGCCTTCCTTGCTCCTCCTCTTTTTTTTCTGTTGCTGAGCCTCCCGAACTGCCGGGGCCATCAGCCGGTAGGCAGTGCGTGGTCCGTGGGCTGGCCTCATTGTGAGCCGGCCAGGAGTCAAGTAGCACGATGCAGGGCGAGGCTCCTCCGCAGGGCAGCAGGAGCGGAGAGCCAGGCGTCACAAGCGAGCCAAAGGAGGGACGCGTGCCACGCAGCGAGCAGAGGACATGCCCCTGGGTTCCGCAGAGCGGACAGGATGGACACAGAATCGCAGAGGAGAGACGCTTGTGCGTCATTTGGGAGGCACAGCGGTGCCGGCATCTGCCTCACCTGCACAGATGTGATGCAATCTTTGGCCACACAACCCGCAGCAGCAGCAAGTGGCCCAGCGGGAGGCAGATCGCGGATCAGACGACCGGCAACAATGACAGATGGGAGCGCCAGCGGGCACCAGGACCACGCTCGTCGCCGGTTGTTGGGTTGTTGGGAAACAGGCCTGGTGGATTTCTAGGCCCACAGGCAATAATGATGCATACACTGGGTTATAGTTACAGTCCTGAACCACGAGGATGTCCCCCGGGTCCATTTATTATCTTCTAACCCCTCCCACTCCTGGCATCCACCACATCTCCAATTAGGAGGGTCCCTACTGTGATTCACTCCTCCGACCATATTGTAGGTGGAACAGTCCACCATCATAACCCCTGTAAGCAAGTGCTGTGATTACTCTGCCTTCTTGGTGCGACAAGAGTCATTCCTAACAGGTACCCTTTGTGGAACTATGTATTTTTTAGCCATGACTAAAATGCAGAGCATGGGTCCGTTTTTTTTTTTTTTAAACAAACTTTTATTGTTTTCAATTACAACCAGGTGTCTGTCACCAAAAAAGACAAATAGACATTCAATGACGACAATTTGTAGTGCTCTGATCATGCATACAACCTCCAGCCCGTCACGACTCGGTATTTTAGAACTTCCAAATAGGTATTAGAAAAACTACCAGATTGAAAATGTTGTCAAGTCAATCATAGCATCTAAGGTCCTTGGTCGACAAATTGCAGTTCCACCTATAAGGAACAAGAGACCGCCCCACCGAGCATGGGTCCGCTTTTTTAATCTTTTTAAGGTGTCTCTTTGTTGTCCGACCATTGGAATCTAGACATTGTTCAGGGACAGTCCCAGACATATTGTGTTGATCGTTACAGCCTTATGAGATGGGCGTTCGATGAGTCAGTCGGTAAGATAGCGCTACTGAACAGGCACTTGCTGCAGAATTATTGGTGTAAGCCATGATACACAGCTTCCCACTCGAACTTAGACGTTCATTCTTCCAAAGCAAAGAACATGTTCTTCATATACATGGCTAGCAATCCGCCCTGAGAACAATCAATTGGAGTAAGTTTGGGTGGTGGAGAGAAGTGGAAGAATGCAATGAAATCTACGATTTGCAGAGATTTCAGTAAGTAACTCTTAGGCATTTCCGTCGACCCCAAAAGGTCTAAAATACACGACGTTGAGATCTGACTGTCTTCAAATCGTTTGTGAATTTGACTCTCACACGATTACGCCTTTCTTGATACACATTCTGACATTTAAGGACTTTGTGGGTATAATACCTTACTTTTAAAAAGCGATCTGTGAATTGTAGGAAAAATATACTACTCCACTAATAAATGCAATACTAATGTATGCTTGTTGTGCTGAATATTTTTTTAAAACATGAAGGGCTGCGATACACAATTTCCACTGAGCGACATTGTTGCTACTTGCATAACAAGAAGAAAAGAGTTTTTCATTCGGGCATACAGAAAGGATTGTGCAAAATGCAGAAAATTCAGTTCCGATATTTCTGGTACTTACTTAAAAATGGATTCCAGAACTTAATTATTTCAGTTAATCTTTCATTTGTGAAAAGTAGACTAAAATCACTTTGGTTCATTGCTTAATAAGCAAAACACGTAGTACAAAATAAATTTGATTCATTGTCGCTCAGTCACAAACCCTACCTTCTTCACAACACTCCTTCCCTTGGGGAATGGAAGGAGTACCTGAAATAAAAGTTTGAGGTAAGGTTCAGTATTGGAGGATGGGTGAGCGACAGGCACCTCGAGCATTGGGGATGCGGGTAATTCTAAACCTGCCGTTTGAGAATGTAGGGAGGGGGGAGTTTTGGTTGGGCAAGGGGACATAAGTTCATGCAATACAAAGCTAGCTGAAAGTGTGCTCAAAATAATCAGGCATGGAGTGGGCCGACATATATTTATGCTTGCCCTACCTGTGCATATGGTGACACTGTCTCCTTTAATGGCAAAATGGTGCATCAGCCACACATGAGGTATCTCTGCTACTGTGAGAGTGAATGCCATGAATGTGATATGGCTTTTTTACCCTCTCGACTTTAACTTGACCTTTCCCCACAAGGCTCTCTATTTTTCTGTTTATTTAAATACATTCCTTTCACAGGTTTTCCTGAATCTCACCAACACTGGTTAGTTGTGCCTTCTACACTTTTGGTGTCCCTCTAAATCCTTTACCGGGGCATTTATAGATTTCCTTGTCTTACATCACAACCGCATCTGGGTTGACCGTGAGACCCCTTCTTGAGGTCTGTCCTGAGTTTGTCCTTGGATTGCACCTGGATCTTATGTGGGTCAAATCAATAGTCCTTTATCCTGGATCATTGATTGTTTTTCTGGGGTTGTAATGTCACAGCTTCTGGATGAAGCACAAAGAACATCTACAGACGTGTCCATACCAGCCTTGGGCTGCACCTTTGCTCTGTCTCTCGGTGGGCACATACATCTTTTATTCAGATGTCAATGGATTGTCCAAGGTGTCACAGTCACCATTATGTTAGGATCTTATAAGCCCATCCACTCATGATGTCTGTGAATTTCTCAATTTGTGCCTTCCCTGTCTTGAGTGGAACCCACAGATGCATACAGGAAGGCACCAACCCCACAGATTGCACCAGCACACTAGAAAGAACAGGCTACTACACTCACAAAGCATTTGCTCTGCTATATGACATATCAATAAGGCCCGGGCAAAATTTCAATTGCATTTCGCATTGTTTTTTATGTGAAATCTCGTGAAATTATGCCATTACCCCACACCGCATAACTGGAAGATGGTCGGGTAAACAAATCCTATGGGGGAGCTTGGGAACAAGGTGAACATATAAAACCTGAGTGACTATTGTTCACAGCACTTGTGTTTTTTGCAATATTTCTTTTAGCTCGAAGTGCATTTCTGACACGCAGACGCACTTAGCACTAAAAAAAGTTGCTAAATTCCAGATTAGCATTTTGGAAATTTCGCTTACTTTTACTGAAATTTCGTGAAATTACTCAAATGCAAATTTTGCACACCCTGAACATGCAAATGGATGAAAGGTGCACTAAACGTCTCAAATACCTCTACACACATCTCTACGCATACCATGATCACTGCAAATTTACGATCTCTGACCCACGACCAGAAGATGTAAGGACCTGACGTACCCCACCAGAATCTTCTCACTTAGGTCACACTACAACCACACACATTGCCTAGCAATCATTCACTGCAGATAGTGAGAGCGCTATATTGCCACATTAGTGGCCGTTGCATGCTATACGAATTCTAAATAACATAACTTACGTTAAAAAAGCGTGACACAGTGAGAGTTGTAAACCCAAGAGTACTCACGAGCTCTGGCTTTCAGTCTGTAATAGCCCTGGGCTTTGCTTCTCCCTGGCTGTGCTTTTGCACTGCTCACTGCTGGGAGGAGCGTCAAAGAATGATTAAAACGTGCCTTATCTCCTGTTTATCATAAATGACAAGGGATTGGGGAAACGCGGATATGAAAAAAATCAGTTTTGTCAAAATGTAATGCATATCTGGTAAACCAGGAAGTATGTCCCCGGCTCTTCTCCGCAGACAATACCGGGCACCGTGAACCGAGATTAGAAGGCGACATTATTTTTCATAAGAAGGCAGTTTTTTAAAAAAAAGAGCGGATGTTTGTGCACGTTTCTTGCAAGTATTTATAATCTTAAAAAATGCAAAATGAAGATAGCACACCTCGTGACAGCAATGTGGATGTAAAAGCAACATGGTATATACTGTGCCAAGCAACATGGCTGACTGTGTCTGGCCCACTTGTTATTCTCAATGCCTGGCTCCATCTCTTTGGTGATCAGCTTTTTGTTGGAAGTGTTTGACATATGAAGTTACTGCACACCGCATTTTCAGAGCTCGGTCGGACTGGCCTATAGTAGTGCGTCCCAAACTTTTCAGAACCACGCCCAATTTTTAGAATTACAAACTTTTGCGACCCACCGAGGTTTAATGGACATGAGGTGTACAATTTGTTAATGTAAATAAAACATCATGTGGTACCGCATTGTAATTTAAAGAGCGTACCTTTCCATTGAAATGGCCACTACATTTGCACAGACATACAGTTTTACTGATTAAAATTATGTTGCACACAAATGATAATGTGTGGAAATTAGATTTCAGTGAATATTTATCAATTGTGCAACACCAAGTAAAGTGTCTTGATATGTTTTGATCCTATTAAAAGCTTTGTTTCCATCAGACTTCAGAATTACATAACAAAGTGCTTCATTTTTGATTTCCTAGCTCTTTACAGGTATTTACATTTTGTTGTGTGTTATAAAAAATGACATCCTACAGTCTTTTCTTTTGCACTACCTGTTCCCCAGCAAGATTGTCACATAACTCACTTTACTTTTCTTTGTCTGACTGCAAAGTGAGAGGAGTTTGTAAACATCAAACCCCATGTTAAAAAAATAGGCAGACATTTGTCAGAAGACATAGCCTGACATTTGACATCTGTCTTTGAAGTGCAGAAAATGTGACCAGATAAATATACATTTTACAGGCATCTTTTTATATTGCTTGGACTTTTACAACCCACCAAAAATTGGTTCTACCAGACCCACAGTTTGGGAAACACTGGTCTACAGGGCAATCAGGGAGTGCCCCAAGGGCTGTTCTAAAAGGTCAGTGTGTGGGAAGTTTTCTTGGCTGGTTGTGTTGTGGGACAGTGTTATAGTCTGCTGGGCTGGTTGTTACTATTTATTTTGTTGATATTATCACAAACATTGCAGTGACGTCTTAAGAATTTTGGTGGCCCTGAGCAAAATGGAATTTGAGGGACCCCTGTTCATAACACATTTTCATTTATAATACATGCTTTGGTGCTTCAGGCCGTAATGATACTAAACAATATCAAATCAAACATTCATAAATGATGATAGGAGGGGCGTGGCCTGGACGCCATGGCAGACTGATGCTGGGAGCTGGAGGAAGCTCGGCACTGCTCACCATCCATGCCCGCAAGGCACCGGAAACGCAGTCGCCGGTGGCTGAAGATGTGAACACTGCCCAGGGGCGTGGGACATGCATGGGTTGGGGGGCCACAGGGAGTGGAGACCTGGCCTGATCCTGAGTGCCCAGGAACTGTGGCAGAAAAACAAGATGACAACCGCTGTGGCTGGCAGCAGCGCAGGCCTCCTGTCATAAAAGTCCAGGCGGACAAGCTGGGGCAATGGGAGACCCTTCCAGATGGGACCCAAGATTTGAACAGTGGCCCATCCCGGAGACAGAGACAGCCTGATCCTGTTAACTCAATGGCCACTGCTAGCACATACGGGGACAACCAGTGGGGGGCCAGAGGCAGAGGATGAGGCGAGTTGGAGTGAGGGCCCAGAGACACTCCTGGGAATCCGGGCTAGTAGCGGACCTGCGTCAGCTAGAAGGACGGCAACAATGGGATATGATAGGGTACTCAAAGTTGGTGGATGTGTGGGTGAGTGACGGGCTCCTCCCATTCAAAGAGTTCCAGACCCACTATGAGTTATTAGACACCCAAAGCTAGTGATATCTCCAGCTGAAACATGCTCTGATAAGCTATGAGGTTGCTCTCCAGGGGGTTGCAGAGGAAACCCATATAGAATACAGAGTATTGGCAGTCCTTCTTCACAGACACGCATTGCCCCAGATCTACAGAACTCTCCTCAGCAATAGCCACCCTGCGCTCCTCCTTGAAGGAGCGGTGGGAGAGAGAACTTGGTACACTGGAAGACAGAGACTGGGGAGAGGCCTATAGGGTCCCGGGGGAGATAGTGATACGGGTAGGATTCTGCCTGGTGCAGTTGAAAACCCTGCATAGATCCTACTACACCAGAACCAGACTACACCGCATGGGAGGGAAGATAGAAACATGTGGCCTGCCGGGCACACTGGTACACATATTGTGGGACTGTCAGAGGCTCTGACGCTACTGGGACCTGGTCAGGTACTGGCTGTCAGAGATCAAGCGGAGACAATACCACTTACCCCGGTGCTGGCAATGCTGGGAATCTGGAGAGACCAGACACTACCTAAATACGTACTGTTGTTCAGTAGCGACTGCTACTGAATGGGGGTGGTGGGGCGGGGGGATCAGAGGAAGGGAATAAAAAATAAAATAAAATGACTTATCTGGGTGCCGCCGGCTGCGGCCTCTCCTCTGCCGTCTTCTCTGCACCGCAACAGGAAGCACACAGCATCCCAGAATCCCCTGGCCAATCACAAAGCTGCAATGCAGCATTGTGATTGGTCTGAGCGCCGTGGTTCGGCGCTCAGATGGGGACCGGGAGCCTGTGCATGTTCATCACCAGGCTGTGCAATGCAGCCTGGTGGGGAACATGCAAAGTGCGCAGGACGGTTTGGCCAGCCCAAGTGGGTCGGCCAAACCGTCCTGTGCACTTTAGAGTGTGCTTAACACTCCTCCCCTGGCCCCTGCTCTGGCCAGCCCAGCCAGACCCGCCTGTACCTAAGCAGGAAGGAAAACTAAAATTATAATTACATTAGTTATCATCATTTTAGTTTTCCGTTTTAAACTGCTCGCAGAGCAGTGGGGCAACACTCCTCCGCCTTAGCAGAGGAGCCGCCGCTGCTGTTGCTTTGTAATGCAGTCCTTGCAGTGGCCAGGAGGGAAGTTGTACAGCTGTGGGGCAGCGGGAATGCTCCCACAGTTGAGCGCTGGGTGCCCAACTTAGATTGGTGCATGCAGGTAGAGTATTCGGTTTATGAGGCCCTTGGCTGCCAAAGGAAATGTGAAAAAGTATTGGCCACATGGCAAGACCACAGAGACCTGGACTAATTGCCCTCCACCCCCTCACATGGGGCAATGGAGAGGGTTGAGGAGTGCTGAAGTTATGGGCATCGGAGGGTACAAAGTGAAGAAACTCCCAAATACTGACTAAATGAGTGATGGGTTGGGGCACTGGACTGTTAACCTAACTATAGGGTGGGGGCTGCAGTGACATTTTAGTGTGTCAAATGGAATGTTGCAGTTACTGTAAACAATAAATGCTATAAAAAAGAGTTTGCAAAAGAGAAATGATGACTGAAAGCTCAAACTGCCTGTTCAAGAAAACTTGAATAAGCATAGATTAAACGCCCATGGAATGCCCCCTTGACGCAGAGTGAAGCCTCCCATAAATAAGTCCTTGAGTTTACAAACAAATACATTATTTGAGCTCTCGCCATGAACAGGGCAACCCAGCATGCAGGAGTGGAATTGTATGTGGGAAAACATTGACTTCCGACTTAGTTTGCCTGGGGGCCCCTTTGTATGTGGGACCCTAGGCAGTTGACCACTTTGTCCATGCCTTAAAAAGTTTCTGAAACATTGCCTGCAACAAGCACAAATCCGTGTAGTCTTCCATACCTTTTGAAACACTTACGCTCTGTACTCTTTACAAGTTCAAAACTGCTCCAATTTGTAAACGTGGGCCACTTTCTAGGTATCTAATTCACTAATAGGGCCATTTCTACTTTGATGCCTGGGCCAATTTTCTGTGCCATTCCAACCCTGTTTTACAGCAATAATCCATTTTAAGCATTCACAATTCCCCAACTCTACGGGGAGCAGTTTATTAACGCAAGTCGTCCACTAATTATGAATGGCCAATTCAGAATATTCAATTTCTCTTTAATTGTTTGTTTGGTTGGTTAATACAAAGCTAATATGACATTTTACAGTATATTCAAATTGCTCAAGACATAAGCAAATGGACATACCAAGAAACGAGATCTGGATGCAGAAATCAGCCAGAGTCAGACATAGGTTGTGCTGTGCATCAAATTGTCTGGACACGCACCGTTCAATAATGAACATTTTGGGTTACAGCACTATGAAATCTGGAAATAAAGCCCTTTTGCTGATTAGACTGTACTAGTAGAGCTAAGATTTACTCTCATAGAAAAGTAGGTCTGATGGATGTGCAGGCAGGTCCATAATAGTGGGCGCAAACTGTGCACTGATGTGTTACGACCACCTGTCATTTTGCATTCCAACTGATGTACTAATAGGTTGCATCTTGAAATGTCCATTTACAGTGCATCACAGAATGGATTAGAGGGGGCCTAGTTGCTAGAGCAGCTGACTTTGGAACATGGTGAGCCAGGTTTGACTCCTGGCCTTGGGCTCAATATCATGTGATTCATGGCAAACCACTTAACCTCCCTGTACCTGAAAATGTGTCACTGGTTTTTAGTGAAGTGCTCTGATTCCCTTGTGCCAAGTTGGAGCACTCACTTTGTGCGTCCCATTTGTGGGTGGTTGAGGGTGCTTCTGCTGTTCTTCACCCATATCACACCCATCATAGATCTGGCTCTCAAAGTCCCAACCTTGGACAAAATGTGTCAGACCTCAAAGCATATATTGTCACGCCCCCTGACACTATGTGAGTCAATTAAATAAAACAAAGGTTTAGAGGTCATAGGTATTTCTGGCTGGAATGCAAGTTTCAGAAGCTGATTAAACAAAATTTTGTATTAAATCATTAAATATATAGTTTATTAGTTAATTAAAACCATAAACAGCGATCGCAAGTGAGGAAAAAATATAGCATAATTAATCACATAATTCACATGCACCCTGCATGCATAATCCAGTGATCCATAAAATCTTTAAAAATATAATTTTGTGAAGTAAACAAAAATTCACTCCCCCACATAGACCCTCCAGGTATTATAAAAACCGGAATAAAAACATTTTACGAACAAATGTCATACCAAAGGCACACAATACTAAAAGAGTCAGGATAGAGGACGGCAGTAACCAAGCTAAAAAGGCAATCACCTAGCCCCTTCCAAGATGATAAACAGACATCTC
This sequence comes from Calotriton arnoldi, assembly GCA_963921515.1. Classification (NCBI taxonomy): domain Eukaryota; kingdom Metazoa; phylum Chordata; class Amphibia; order Caudata; family Salamandridae; genus Calotriton; species Calotriton arnoldi. The sequence continues at coordinate 1,104,214 of CAWUFW010006368.1, read as the reverse complement.
AATTTTTTTAAGCAGCAAAATGTCATACAAAAATTGAGAAAGTTTTAAATGGGTCAGGATAGAAGATGACAATAACCCAGCTAAAAAGACAATCCTCTAGCAACCCATCCCTTTTAAGAAGGTAAATAAGCATCCTACAGGAACCATAAAAAAGCAGTCAGGAGGATCAACATATATAACATTTTTGCACGATTGAAGCACATCCGGAGTAATGACCATGTAGAAAAGTACCTAGGTTAAGACATTCAAGTAAATACATTTTTTTCAGTTTCAGAGTGGAGCTCATCCAAGTAATATTCGTGTAGAGGTATACCTAATTTAAACAAAAATGGGCAGATCAAAAACAGTGATGGGACAGAAAGTATAAACATTAATGAGCAGTCATCCAGCACCAGTAAAAAAGGACTGTCAGAAAGATACAGGCTGTCATATAGGAGGAACCAAATTAAAAAGCAGTGATATAGCATAAAAACAGAACACAGATCAAAAAGGGTTGTTGTGATTTCCCAGTTTAGGAAGCTAGGGGGAATTAAGCCAAAGCAACAGACTAATTTAAGGAAAGTGCAATATTCTTAATATATGGGCTTAAAATTCTCCCGACAGCCCCGCCCTGGTATCCTGTGCGATGGCAGCTGCAATCTCCTTGTTAAAGATGTTGAAGAATTGAACCGTTCGGATGTTCAGCATGAGGTTCCATGGTGTGGTGTTTTGGGCCCTAGGCCCACATGGTGTACAAAATGACCACACAGACACCCAGCAGTGTGGTACTGGAACTGGCTCAGGGCACGTGCGCCCGGCCCCTTTTATTTGCAGGGTCACCTGACCGGTGACGCCTGTGGTGGGTGGGTGTAAAGTGTGGGGTACAGCAGACAGAAACACTAGAACGTGTCCAGCCGGACACTACATCCCTCCCAAACTTTAATGAAAAGAAACAAACAAAAGTCCAACCTGGAAGAAAACAAATAAACAACACATAGCACCAAATGAGTCTCTTCAGGCCATCAGCCAGGCAGCGCTGGAACTTCGGACCACATGGTCAGGATGCTTTGGTCCGCCTTGGTGATGTACTTTAGACCGGCCTGGTCTCGCGGTGTCGAAGTCTATTTACAAAGTTCGAGTGTTGGTGCATCTGGAGCGGTGGTGGAGTCCACTCTGGAGATCTCTCAGGCGCTCAGGTTCCGGTGGACGACAAACCTACAGCTGTTGGAGATGATCTCAGTGTGTGAGGCCTTTCCTTGGAGGCGACGTGCTTGATGGTCTTCCTCTCTCTCCTGGACTACTCTCTCACTGGAGCCTCCTGGAGGGCCTTCCTGCCGGGCTGCCATGGGACCGTGTGGACTGTGCGGGTTTCGTGTAAGCCGCGCGAAGGCGTCGCTGAGGAACTGCCAACAGGACTTACAGCCAAGTCGCTCATGTAGCCGCAGAGGGTGGTGTTTCCGTCTCGATGTTCTCGACGTCAGGAATCAGGTTCTGTGCCTTCCTCTGATGGTCTTTGGGTGACCAGTCTTCGACTGTGACCTCCATGCTTCCCGTGCCTGTCGTGGAGCTGCTGCCGACGTATCTCTCCTATTCGGATTCCCCTCTCACAGGAACTCCGTCGAGGCTCTTGCCCCTGGATTGCCACGTGACCGCGTGGGCTGTGCGGGCCTTTTCGTAGGCCGCGCTGAGGGGTCGCTGCGGAACTCCCAACAGCGCCACGGCCTAGTCTTGTGTAACCCCAAGGGTGGATATTCCAATGGTCGGGTATGCTCTACTTCGGCAGGCTTCAGGTTAACGGGGCACACAGAAGGTTCCTGGGTGGCTCGCCTCGTTGAACTCTGGTTGTCTGGAGTGTGGGGATCCACTCTGGTGGTGCGATGCTCCTTGGTGATGATGCACCTGCGTGATGGCTACAATACATTTATTTCAGTTGGGCAACAGGCGGCGATCTCTTGCTTTCGGTGAGCTCGTGGAGGAGGACTGAAGGGACTTCGCAGCCCATGTCTTCGTCTTGCTGAGGCTGTTCTTCACCCGTGGCATCTGCGGTGAGAAGCAGGGATGCCGTCCGACTAGGACTGCCGATGCTTGGGACTGGACGGTCGCGCTGGGAAGCGTTGGAGAGAGTCGCGGTTCGCGCTGGCTGCGGCTTACACTTGGTTCTCCCATTGGGCTGTCTCCAGGGTTGTCGGTCTGGCTTCGGGACTGGACGGTCGCACTGGGAAGCGTTGGAGAGAGACGCGGTTCACGCTAGCTGCGGCTTACACTTGGTTCTCCCATTGGGCTGTCTCCAGGGACGTTGGTCCTGCTTGATGGCTGTCTGGTGTCTCTGGGTGCGCTCATCTTGTGGTGGTACGAGTCCTCTGTCCTGTCGCTCTGCTCCTTTTGCTTCTTGCGCGCCTGTGGTGGTTGTCTGCCCTGTGGCGTTGTGCCACTGTTCTTTCTTCCTTTGTGGAGTGGCATCTTGCCACTCTCTCTTCCTCCTTCCGACCAGGTCCTCACTTGGATGTGGCGTCCTGCCACGTGTCTCATGTTTGCGCCACATGGACACCTCTCTGGTCACGTCCAGTTCTTGGGACGGTCTTCACTTTTCAGCGGACCTGTCACAGGTCTGTCCTGTCAGTAGGACTTGCTTCTTCCTCTTGGGGGCCCTTCACGGTCACCATCCTCTTGCGGTGCTCCTCTTCTCTTCCCTCGAGGGCATTGTGCTTGCGCTTTGAGGCTGCGCCGCCATGGCATTTGGTCCTGCCTCCATCCGGGCGTGCTTGGCAGAGTTGGTCACTTCGAGTGACGTGCTCCTTGCTTGCTGTGCGACTGTGGCGTCCTGCCGCGTGTTGCCTGACGTTGGAACGTACGTTGTGGTGGCGGCTTGCCACGTGCCGTGTGCGGTTCTCTCTTGCCTGTCTTGGGCCTCTGGTGACTCCGTCTTGAGGCAGTGTGAGGGTGGACACTCTGTGCTGTCTTCGGCCCACTGCGGGGCTTCACTGGCATTGGGGGAGATGTAGAGGATCTCCCTTCTGTCTTCAGCAATGCTTCTCTGCAGAGATGTCTCTCTCTTCTGGGTGCTTGTCCGAGTTGTCAGTTTTTTTTTTTGGTGCCTGCGTCGGCTCACCTCGGATTGCGCGCTCTTGGTCCTTCGCGGCGGCCTCTTCTGGTGCTCGGCGTGCTTGCTCCTCTTTCTTACGGTGGTGGCAGTTCACCACCAGGGGCCTGTGGCGCCGTTTCTTCGCTTTTGTTGGCACCAGACAGCTTTCGGGGTTTGCACGCCATGTGCACGGTCTTCGCAGACTTCATGTGGGGATTGCTGCCTTCTTAGGGTTTGCTGCGTGGCTGGGCAGCTTTTTTCTCTGTGGTGTTTCTCTTGGGGTTTGAGTCTGTCCGCCTATTGTTTACCCGCCTATAGGGGGTATGCGGTGCTCATGTAGTCAATCTCTCTTGAAGAGACAGAGCAGTACTTCGTATCTGTGTACCTTTTGCGAGCTTGGCAAGGGCAGTTGCAGGAGGCAGCAAAGTCTCTTCCGGCTGTGGCTGCGGATTGCCACCAGAGGGTGCTCTGTGCACTTGCACCGGTTCCGGCTTTTCACTTCATCTGGCTGGTGAGTCAACAGCAGCTGTCATGGGCCCTGTGTTGGACGGGCGCAGTGGGGTGTGGCTTTCCCGTTAATCTGTGTGTGCTGAGGCACTCGGTCTCTTTATCATGTGGGCAGCAGCGCGGCTTGGCTGTTCAGATTTTCACTTGTGGGTGAAGAGTACTGGGCAGTCTCTAGGTGGCACTACAGCCACCATTCTACTCAGGCCTCGCTAGCCTCACCGTTCTCCCCCGATGCTGCAGACGCTGGCCTTACTTTCATGCAGGTGGGGGTTTATTTCCTGCCATGTGTGCTTGTCCTTTCCAGGAGGTTCACCCAGTTGGGGAGTTCCCTTACATTATTCGGGGTATGCTGCCCTTTTCAACACTGCCTTTCATTCATGTGCAGGCAATGAGGTGGCTACGGGTTCTCCTCTCTAAAATTTGTGTTGCAACAGGTCAGATGCATTGCGGCAGCAGACCACCAGGTGGCGCTGTGGTTGCTGACCTCAATCTGTTTCACGAGTTAGAAGCCTGAACTGGCAAAGGCATCTGCAGGTAGGGACTCGCCGTTCCACTCAGTAGCAAAACATTGCAGCTCCTTGTGCTTATTTCGTCCACTTCTGGGCAAGACAGGTGGAGCAGGGATGTTGATGCCAGTGCCGACTTGTCCCCACGTTGGTGCAGCACTCTCTTTGCAGACCGAGGCAGGGGTTTCACAGTGTGCCGTCTTGGTTTCTTTGTGCTCGCGATGACCCTTCTCCACTGTGTGGTTTCCTGGGCTGCAGCAGGGTCACTCTTCCCTACCACGCGGGCGCTGCCGGAGACAGACGCAACCCCGCTGGAAGCAGGATCACAGGGCGGGACGTGTCTCTTCTGGGCGCTGCACTCTCTCACGCCGATCGGTGCCACAACCTGACGAGGTAAGAGGGGCTGCTGGGGTAGCGCTGCAGATGCGGGCAGCACGATTCAGGGCAGGTAATCTGTCCCATTCTCTCCGGCTTTTGGGCAGCTGAGGGAAGCCTTTCTTCTCCGCAGCTGTCCTTTTTACTGGCCGAGGGCTGTGCGGCGATAGCAGACGCGAGCATGGGGTGGCGGAATGCAGGGGCGGCTGGGCGATGCGTCTGCTTCTTCACCCTGCTCCGGTTGAGGCCTCAGCAGGCGGCCGACGTACCTTGTGTCCCGTTGCCTGGCTTGGGCTGTTGTGGGTACGGGAGTGATGGTCCACCTTTCCTGGTGCTGGTTGCTTTTGTCGCGTTGGGAACAGCAGGACGCGTAGGCGCCTCGAGCATGGAGGGCCCACGTTGCTGCTTGCGGCCCTTCTTCTCCCCACGGTTGGTCAGCACATCGGGGGCTGGAGGTGGGGGCTACGGACCTTCGCTGGTGGGCACAGGCGTGCTCGCTCTCTGGGAGGCTTTACTCTCGTTTTCCTTCCATCTCAGTCATGCTGGCAGTAGGTGCCTTTTGACCTGGCTACGCTTCTCCCCACCAGGAACTTCGGCCAGAACACGCGTGGGGCCGACCCGCTCGTCGCCATTGTGGTGTTTCGGGCCCTAGGCCCACATGGTGTACGAAATGACCACACAGACCAGAAGTGTGGTACTGAACTGGCTCAGGGCACGTGTGCCCGGCCCCTTTTATTTGCAGGGTCACCTGACCGGTGACGCCTGTGGTGGGTGGGTGTAAAGTGTGGGGTACAGCAGACAGAAACACTAGAACGTGTCCAGCCGGACACTACACATGGGTTAAAGGACTTGATGAGCACTTACTTGCCTTCAGCTTCGAACTCCCAGGGCCAATTGTTCTTTGCGCAGGAGTGCCCGTCAATAAGTTAACAAGCACGGGCAGATGCAAAGCACGTGCATCATAATTTCCTCGGCAAGCTTGCATAGCCGGCATGTTTTGTTCACTGGATTGCCAACTTCCAACCACTTTGGCGTATGATCCAGGGTTGGGAATGACCTGAGTTGCAGAGCCATCATTTTTCTTTGAATAACAGGCCTCCACGTACGGTTGCTCCATCATGTTTGTGTAGGAATTTAGCACTAACCACCCGTGGGCTCGTTTTGTAAGTTCCCCTTTGTACTCCAACTGACTTATCTTCTGAATGCATTTGTCCACTGATTTTTTTAAACACAGTTTGGCTTGTAGGAAACAGCCATAGCTTCCCTAGGCCATGTTTTCAATGGATTCCTCTAAGTATTTATTAAAATGTGTCAGTGGCGGTTCCTCCATGGGAGCGGAGGGGCGTCGCACCACCCACACTGCTGGGTAGAAAGAGTAAAAAAAAAGAAAAGGTAATTAAATGCTTTTATTACCATTTTATTTTTGACGCTTTCTGCGAGCCCATGGAGTACGAGGGCAGGGCGGGGCCAGTGCATCACTGCTGACTGTCATGCTTCCCAGTCGCGCACGACCAGCGAACTACAAATATGGCCGGCTCCCGCTAGCGCGCATGAGCGGAAACCGGACGAGTAGCTCAAATACTCTTTCATCCCGAGCAGAGATGCTTCGGGAAAGAGTAATCCTCTTCCGGGTCATTTACCTCCACTTCCAGGTCGTCGTTCGTCGGCGTCCTTTTCATCGAGTCAGCGTCTCCTGGACCTGCTTTCCTTTTCTTGGCTTCTCACAACAACACTGTGTCCCTGTTACGACGGCTGTAGACTCCAGTCCCCTGGGGAGTTTATACCTGAAATCAAAAAAACAAAACAGAGAAAAGCTGCATATTTTCATTTATGGTAACAGCGCTTTAGTTCTGACTTTACAAATTATAATTTGATCCATTTCACTACTTATCTGACATGGGCTCCGAGTTTATGGAGGTCTACTCTAGCTGTTGAGTTTCTTTAATAGTCCTGTAGATTCCTGAAAAAAAATAAGGAATATTAGTCAGTCACTACATGTTTTTAGACATAAAACACCCTTTCGCTTACACCGATCATCAGAATACACGGAAGAAGGGAATTATTCAGAGTTTCTCTTCGCTGACTGGTTCTGTCCCAGAGTAGGGGGTGCGACGTGGTACCTTTTTGTTTTTCTCCTTGTTTTCTCCCTTCTTCCCCTGGTTACCATTGGTACTTTGACTCAGTTGGGAACAATAGGTGACCAGGAGAGGTTGAGGACCTTTCCTCATTTGCATGGTGTTCCTGCAGAAACGTGAATAAACCTGACACTGCCAATGATTGGCAGCTACTTAAGTTTTAAGTGCACATGTTGGTTTGGCCGGCTACCTTGCTCTGGCAACATGCGCAATTCAAACGTCTACAACCCAAACATCAGGACGGCCCGGCTGGGGGTGAGGGGTACTGCTGCTACTTTTTGTTACAGGGGCCTATATTGCAGCACTGCTGCAAAACCAGCCCTCAGTAACGAAAACGGCCCCCACCCATCCAAAACCGGCCCCCACCCTTCCGGCCCACCGGGAAAATGCCCGGTGCCCACTACGACCAGTCCGGCCCTGATGCACGCCCATATGTGACTGTGTTGTCAAACGTGCCCTGCCTAGGTGAGGGCGTGGTGTGTCTTGGCTGATGAGCATGGGGAATGCGTAAGCCCGGAGCTCCACATCAGCCCGACAGTTTCCCTGAAAATCTTGAAGTCCAGCATGAGCTAAAGAACCAAAACAGGCCCCCCGCAACGGTGAGGAGCCTGTGGGCTTCAAGGGAGAGTTTCAGGCTGCTGCAATCCCTGGCGTGGGAGAAGACCCGATGACCTGGTGGTGCTGCTGCAGCCCGTAAAGGGAGGTGGCCGGGAGATGCGACGACAGCTGGGCCCCATCAGACCGTAAGCCTGGAGAGTGAGAACGGAGTGGCGGACCGGCAGTTGTGAGGTGGACCACCGCTTGTGCTGCATGGGGAGACCCCGAGGCACCCGGGAGGACCCTAACCCCGGATTGAGCCCAGGGGCCTGCGTGGGAGGAGACGACATGTGTGGCTCCGGCAGGCCCGGAGGCTGAGCGAGGACCTGAGCCATGGGCGTCACCCTGTGGCTCAGTAAGGAGGCCCTACAAGAGAAAGTGGCGGAGGCTGATGAGGACTGGGGGCCACCGGAGGCCGCTTGGAACTTCTAGGGGCTGCCCGGAAAAGAAGAGCACGGCCCGCTGGGAGCAATGCACCAATTCTCAAGATAGAGACGGGAGCGGAGAGAGTCTGCGGATCGCTATCTGGCGAAATCAAAGGTGAGGCAGAGCCTGGCTGAAGCGAGCGCTAGAGGCCCCTGAAGTTGAGATGACGTATAGGGACCGAGGGGTTTGCTTGGCAGGCCCAGAGACGACAAAGTGGAGAGGGCCCAGTCCAGAAGATGTGGGTGAGAGGCCTGAGACTTGGCAGCACCCAGTAACTGGAAAGCCAACTCCCTGGACATTTTGAACGGCCTTTTCCAGCAGACACGAGGAAGTGGCAAATGCCTGGTCCCCACCTTGGGCCTGGATGAAGTGAAGATCAGGGGCCACTGGTTAAAGTTTGGACAGACGGCCCAGAGTGCGCCTCTAGCTTTCCCCCCTCTGAGAGACAATACATATCTGTGAAGCAGTATTGTACTAGTGGGGACGTGGAATACACCACAGACAAATATCTGGGAGGGGGACCGACCGCCTGCACCTCTTGAATGATTGCAAAGATGACCCCTGCACTCACAATGAGATGAGGGACCTATTAGAGACACTGGCTGGGAATGCCCTTACTTCAGCCTAGCGGCCGGCCTGTGTACAAGTCAGGCACGCAAGCTTTGAACTGCGGAGACACAAATCGGGGAACCAAGTGTTTCCATGGGCAAAGCTAGAGTAAAGTCGGTGGGAGCTCCCTTGGTGCAGGGGGATGACTCCCAGACCCCCAACGGCCGAGCTTGCTGCCTCAAATGCCAATAGACCCGGTGCAGCAACAGCTAGCCAAAATCCTGGAAGCCATAGCAGACACTAAGGCCACACTGCATCAGGACATTAGTGTGGTTTCGGTAGGCCTGGGGCTTCTCCGAGCTGAACACCAAAAATTATCAGAAAGAGTAAAAGCAGCGGAGTCGACCATAGCGGACCTAACCCCGACGCAAGCGGCACTGTCACATCAGGTTGCAGGCATCTCGTCCAGAGTGGACACGCTTGAGCGAAGAGTGGAAGATGCAGAGGGCCATAATAGAAGGAATAACATCCACGTGGTGGGCCTGCCCGAGAAAGTGGAAGGAGGAGACATGATCTGATACACGTCGGAGAGAGCACATCGGGTCCCAGGGAGGCCCCCGGGCCGCCCCCCACGGCCAGTGGTGGCTAGACTTTTGCACTACAAAGACAGAGACCTGCTACTTTGGAGGGCGCAATCAGACAGGAAACAGCATTTACAACGCTGTAAACACAACGCGGTAACTTTACAGAGCGGTCATTACACCAACCGCGTTGTTACCACGCATGTCATTTCATCGCAAGTCGTATCAACGATTGGCTGTAGGGGGAATGCAACACCAGGGAATGTGTTGGATTGTAAATCCAACACCTTCCCTGCTGTTGCGCAAACTGGAGTAGGAATAGTAATTAATACTATTCTAAAGTCCAGCGCGCCCCCTACAGCAAGTCGTCAAAACGACTTGCGATGTAATGGCACGCGTGGTACCAACGCGGTCGTTGTAACGACCGCATTGTAAAGCCATGCGTAGTGAATGTATGCGATGTAACGTCATACATTCGATCAGACGGCCTGTTCACAGTGGATAACAGCAGGGTTTCCATATTCCCTGTTAATACATTGGAGGTGCAAAGAAGGAGGGCAACGTATTTGGAGGTGAAGAAAGCCCTACGAGATGAAGGCCTCCAATATCCACTAATGTTCCCCACCCGCCTCCGCATCTTACTAGATGGCCAATCTCACTTCTGTGAAGACCCCAAAATGGCGTGGGACTGGTTAGAGGCATACAAAACCGGTAGGCCGATTGGTAGATAAAGCTAACTCCTGAGACAATCGGAAAGAGGCACCAGAAAAAGACTCAGGAGAAGACCCCGATGGGAGCAGTCGAAAAAACCCAGCCCCTCGCAAACTGAGAACGAGAGGGCCGCAACGCTGCGGTTACCGAGATAGTGCAAAGTGCTGGGACTCCCGTGGAAGTGGGCTCGGGTTCGGCAAAGGGAACGGAAGGCTCAGAGTCTGAGGCCTCTGGGGTCAGCAGTGTGGTGCTACCGACGGTTACCCCCGGCATTGCGGACGACATCACCTGATCACTGGCTTAAGAGACACTAGGCCACGGCTGGAAACGAAAGGGGACAGAGCTCATATGAACTTTGTGGAAGCTGTTACAGCTCAGTCTGGGTGCTTAGGGCTGATGCAACAGGGCGAGATGCTAACTTTGTTCTACTGGCTACACCCCCAGAAGGTTGGGCACCAGGATGGTCCCTGCCCTGCATTGGTGGTTAGTGACTTGGGTAATGTTTGGGCAGCCGACCGTTGTCAAGCCGCTCTGGGATAGGGGAGTTATAAGTTACGGGAAGTTGTGTTTTTACGTGCTGCTGTTATTTCCGCTGAACAGGGCTGGTTACCAAAACTGGGGGTTAGCGTGGGGGGTGCCGCGGGGTACAGTGCAATTCCATACTACCATCAAACATGGCAGCCACTCCAGGGATTATCAGATTCCTCACCTGGAACGTAAGGGGACTGGGGTCAATGAATAAGAGACACACTGTGCATAGTTACCGGAAGAGGAAGGGGGTCCAAATTGCCCTACTCCAAGAAATGGGCAGATATTTGCAACAAATTATTCGACTTTTGCGAGGGGAGTCCTGTTATGGATATGGCCAGGGGTTCCCTTAGATGTCACTAGCACTAAGATTGACAAAGAAGGGAGATATGCACAGCTTACTAGGAAATTGTGTGGCAGGGACATTACCATTTGCAATATTTACACCCCAAACCATGACCAGTTACCTTTCCTGTGAGAGCTTTCAGCTAAATTAGCCGACCAGATGCCAGGAGCCACAATAATAGGGGGAGACTTTAACTGTGTGATGGATGTAGCGTTAGATCGCTCGCACCCCCCCCCTTCCTGGAACCCAGCCACACTGCACATCAATGGGTTTTCAGGAATGAAGTAATCACTGGGGGCTGGTTGACACTTGGAGGGTAGGGAATACTCCTTCTACTAAACTAGACACGTTGCTCTACAGACATCAACAAGACTGTCCCACACACTGAATATTTAGGACGCACCTGCTCGGACCATAGTCCGCTGCTACTGTTCCAACGGCCTCCGAGAAGTAGACCCCTGATTCCTATGTGGAGGTTCAGACGTAAGTTGCTGGAAGACGGTCCCTTTAAAAAGTCCCTGGACTCCTCCATTGAAAGTTACTTCGCTACAAACATACACTCTGCCTCCACAGAATTGATGGAATGGGAATCTTTTAAAGTGGTGGTCCAAGAGCATTGTTTGAGCCGGGTCTGGTGGCTCAGTGGACTAATGCGTCCACTGCAGAAGCCTGCGTTTGACCTCATGGTCACAGGTTCAAATCCTGGCGGGTCCACTCAGCCTTTCATGCACCTGAGGTCGATAAAATGAGTACCATTGAGTTGGGTAACAAGAAACATCTGCTATTCAATGCCAAGATACCTACGGGTGAACGTGCGCTTTACAAATACAAGTTATGGTATGAGCCAGTTAGTTGGGGTGCGGAGAATCCTATGCAGGGAGCTTGAGAAATGCATCCATACACTCAACAACATTCAGGGAACAGATGTGACTGCATCAGCGGCCCTTTTAGACACCAAATCACTATGTAATGAAGCGCTGGAATGCTTGCGAAGATATGACTATAAAGGGTACCTGGCGCGAGTGCATGATGAAGAAGGTAAATCAGGCTGACTATTAGCAAGGCTGGTCAAACCGGAAATGTGAGGTTCCCAAATTACACCTATACGCAATGCTACTGACATGACTAGGTATGAATCAAAAACTAGTTGTAGCCCATGCACTACGGGGTTGTAAAAGTATAAATGGGTTCTTCTTCTTATAGGTTGAAAGGTGCTCCTGGGGTATCGTTCTCCGGACCAGAACGTAACGTTGAGCAGAGTAGCACTCCCCCCAAGGGGAATGTCCCGCTGGGCACCAAATGAGTCCTCAAACGAGGATTTAAATGCTTTTGAAATCCTTTTTTTTCAAAGAAAGAATGGCAATAGTTCAAATGGAATTAGTTCATTTAATGTATTTGTTATGCCGTTGTCACATGAATTAACTTCATTCACGAAGCATACAAGTTCCATAATGCATTGAAATTATGGCTTTGATCAATCATAATGTTTTTCCACAGTTATGGTCTTCCCTTTAATTTTCCCAATGCATTTCGGGCGCACTGCCCTTCATCAGGGGATGGAATTCGGGAGTTGTCATGCGTGTGACTCGCATTGCTTTGGAAACAATTGGAAGCAATGCGAGTCACACGCATGACAACTCCCGAATTCCATCCCCTGATGAAGGGCAGTGCGCCCGAAATGCATTGGGAAAATTAAAGGGAAGACCATAACTGTGGAAAAACATATTTTATTGATCAAAGCCAAAATTTCAATGCATTATGGAACGTGTATGCTTCATGAATGAAGTTAATTCATGTGACAACGGCATAACAAATACATTAAATGAACTAATTCCATTTGAACTATTGCCATTCTTTCTTTGGAAAAAAAGGATTTCAAAAGCATTTAAATCCTCAGTCGAGGACTCATTTGGTGCCCAGGGGAACATTCCCCTTGGGGGAAGTGCTACTCTGCATGACTAGGTATGAGCCAGAAGTGGTTAACGCCCTCTTCCGGGAATACTACGAAAGGCTGTACACTGCTCCACCCTCACCTCCCCAAGTCACAGTTAGAGAATTTTTGGCACTTACAGTTAGTATCCTTAGACCACGGGGAAAGCACTAGGACCAGATGGTCTCCCTGCCGAATTTTATCCTATCTTTGCCTCCAAATTGGCGCCCCGCCTGGAGGCCCTGTATGCCAACTCGTCAAGACTGGGACAACTCCTGTACTCCACGCAAAGCGCTATAGTGATCCCGCTCCCTCAGTCAACAACCCCAGGGACCCGTGTAGAAGATTACAGACAATTATCCATGCTTAACATGGATTTCAAAATTTTAAGCAAGGTACTGGCACTGAGACTGCTTCAGTACATGCCCACGTTACTTCACACGGACCAGATTGGGTTCATCCCCTCACGAAATACCTCATACAACCTGAGGAGACTCTACTCAATACTATGCCACTCTGAGGCCAAAGCGAACGAGCAAGCCGCAATACTATCAATCGACCTTGAAGAGGCTTTTGACACGGCTAGCTGGAACTATCTGTTTGAATGTATTGAGAGAATGGGCCTGGGCGAGGGCTGGATTAAATGGGTTAAAATACTACATGCCCACCCAACTGCGAGAGTCACAACGGGTGGAGCAGTGTCTGTCCAGTACGGGATTTTCCCTGGCACGCTACTTGGTTGCCCATTGTCACCTTTATTGTTCTCTCTTGCGATGGAGCCGCTTGAGGCTTTGTTTCGTCAAGGAAGGATTGGGATGGGGTTTATCCTTGATGGAAGACAGCACATTATTTCCCTCTACGCTGACGATCTTTTGGTCTATCTAAGTGAGGAGGTGGCCGGGCCCGCTACGGCTCTACGTCTTTTGGATAGATTTGCCACGCTGACAGGACTACAGGTTAATAAGACCAAGATCTACATTTTCCTAGTGCTGGGACCAATGACGAGGTCCCTGACACTCCCAGAGGATCTTAACTGGGCCCAAACCACGTTCAAGTACCTAGGTATACATGTTTATCACTCCCTGGCTGATATGCGCGAGGGCAAACTGGATAGAGCACATCGATCGCTCGGATCCTGTGTAACATTCTGGAGCTCACTGAAATTACCTGTAATGGCGTGCATATCATTGACTAAAATGGTCATGCTGCCCAGATTACTGTATTATTTCGTGAACCTCCCGCTGGTGTTACCCAGGAGTTGGTTCACCCCCCCTGGACTCATTAGTCCACAACTTAATTTGGGGTGAAGGCCGTCATTGAATCTCACTGACGACACTGCAACGCCTGATTCAGAATGGAGCATTGGGGCTTGAATTCTATTACTTAGCCTCCCAGATACAATGGTTGGCACAGTGGCTGGAGGGAGCTAATGTGGAGGGAACATACATAGGTGGGAAGGGTGGACGTCCCACCGTCCTACTGGCTAAGATATTGGACCATAAGGTGGCAACTCCTTATAGAATGACACTGCAAAATACGGCACTAAGGTCCTGGAAGAGGAGTGTGTCCAGGCTGCCGGAGGTCTCTCAGTACTCCCCACGGCTCCCCTTGGTGGGTCTTCCGCACGGAACCCCAAGCCAAATATTCACCTCTGAGCAACTGATGGAATGGACAGAGGTGGGTCTAAAGATGGTGGGAGACTGCTATCAGGAAAAGACACTGATCCCTATCGCGGAACTAGTGGAGCAATATGGACTACCAGTGAGCCAGTTCTTGCAGCACGAAGCCGTGACCCGCACATTCAGAGAGCTATGGGGAGGGGGCTGGGAGGAGCCGGACACACACCCCTTGCTGCATGCATTGCTCTCCCTGGGAGATGCTAAATACCAGGTGAAGTGGTTCTATATGACCCTAGTAGAGGCGTCACTGACACCACTACCCAAAATCCGGGACCGCTAGGAACAAGCCCTGAGTAGGCAACTCGCAGACCGGGAATGGGAGAAAGTCTTGGCTTTTCCCAAGTCAATATCGTGCAATTCGAGTCTGAAATACATTCAGTTCAATTATGTACACATGACGTCTCTGACTCCACACACGCTCTGAATAATACACGGAGGGGACATGCGTAAGTGCCCAAGGTGCATCCAGCAAGATGTGAACTTTATCCACATGGTTTGGAATTACCCGACACTGACTCCCTTCTGGCCGAAGTAGTAAGATTGACAGGGGTGACCCTGGGGAGAGGGCTGGATAACTCTGTGGAGGTTTTCCTGTTGGGCCTATTTCCCCGCCCGCCAAAACAGAAAGTAAAAAACAAATTCATAGACCTAGATATGGCTCTGGGTAAGAGACAGGTGGCATTGACTTGAAAAGACAGAAAGGGACCACAAGTAGAAACCTGTACGCAAAACCTCGTTAGCTGGGCTGAAGCAGAGGGGAGGGCACTCTCCAGGGAAGAAATGAGTGGAGTGCGCAAGCAGCCCATAGCAGAACAGTGGAGGGAACTAGTGTGGTCTTGGGAAGGCCTGGTATTAGGAAAAGACGACTCTGAGGAAGAGGGAGCCACAGGGACACCAGTTAGAACACCTGAAACTACATAGAGATGGGGGAAAACAATTAAAGCAGTCAACAAACCCCAGACAGGGAGGAACACATAGTAATTACAGACCATAACCTTACACAGTTGCTTTTGGTAGTTAAAAGAAGCTACCCCTCATCTGCGCAGACACAGCGCACCCACCCACACGCCCCAATAGATATACTGACAGTGAAGCACCCATATGCGAAATAAGTTAGATACAGGTAGCAAGTTGACGTGTTTACAGTTATGTTTATAGCTAATTTCCACACAATATTGTTGATTTATGAATATAAATACAAGGTAAAAGCAGAGTGAGCCAAGTGTCATGATCGCTCCATCCCAGCCGCAGTCAGCGGTAAGGGTGGAGCTTGCCAGACGTAAATACCTGCTTCCGGACGGGAAGGGCGCTTTGCGTTCCAGCCTTTCCGAGCTTCCCTTTCCCATCCGGTTACTCTCCACATCACTTCCGGGTCACGGCAGCCGCAGCCGCATCCACAGACGCCCAGCTCCTCGCCTCCTCATCTCTTGCGATCACTCCTCATCGCCTCACGGTCCCGTGCAGGGGGCACTCCATCACCGGGTTCTCGGCAACAACTTCTCACTATTTGGGGGCCTTGTCATTCCCTAACGATAAGAAACAAAATCCGAGCACCTTGCACATTGCGGTAACACGCTTTGCGCTGGTATGAGTGGCAGACGTCTGTGTGTATGAATAGCCCGCATTTCTCTCTGTTAACAGTTCTTGTGGTGATTTTTGAGCATCTGCATTTCCCTGAAGGGGCAATTTCGATTGGCATTATAATGGGTGTTATGAAGTGTGCTCCCTGATGTAAGGGGGCGCACTACCTCTGATTCTATATATAGTAGAGAGCAGCGCTGTCAGTTATCATTAAACTCCTGAGAGTAAGGAGTTCTTTTTGATATCGTTTCTAATCTGGATGTTCCCCAGAGCTGCCTATTTCACGAACTCCTGCACATACAAAGAGTTGAGATAGATTAGCCCGCATCCTTTTTTGCACTTTTTGATTTTCATGCCAGTTTGACTTCTAGTAGTCAGTCTGTATTATTTTTGGGCTATAATTCCTTTGCTACACACCACCTTGCTGGTAAGCTTTATTTATATCACCTCATTACACTATTTTGCCCAGTGCCTTCAGTAACTTTCTTTCTGTTCTGTTTGTGCAGTGTTGTATGAGAATTCCTGGTTTTTCATTTGTTGGACACAAGCGGAAGAGGGGAACTAAACAGGTAGCCATTCCACTTATATGTTTCATGACTATGTGAGAGTATGTTTAAGTTATGGTAAGAGCTCAGAGTAGATAATTGATAATACTTTATCTCACAGGATTTCCAACATCTCCAGTGGCGTGTCCTTGCTGCCCAGGTTGTGCCGAGGGATCCTTTTCCAGAGGTATTGCTGCCCAGGTCATGCCGAGGGATTTTCTGCAGTTGTCTTCTCCCCTTGTTTCCCCTCTTCCCCCTGCTCACTGGCTCAGCTTTGACATAGTTGGGCAGGCTGGTGTTAGTGGGAAGTTGGGACCTGTTCATCTGTCTCCTGCCTCTCGTTCCCGTGGAAATCTCAGGTGAGCCTTGATAGAACGCAAAGCCCACGTTGATTTTTCACCTGAGCGAGATGGAGGAACATTAGATCACCCTGGCTGACCTGGCCCACATGAAAGGAAACCTGCAGAAAGAGACAGAAGCTCTTTCATTGAGGGTCGATACCTTACAAAGGGGAGTCACACTCGAGTCCTCCCAGGGGGCTACTGGCAGTACCTTCTCTCCTTTTTCCTCTACACCTAGTTCAGGAAACCAGGTTATACAGGTTACCACCCCTCCTTCTATTCCTTTAGACCCTCCAGAGAGATTCATGGGCGATCCTTCACGTTTTGCATCTTTCATCAATCAATGCCAATTACACTTCATGTGTAAGGCGGCCTGCTTTCCCACCGAACAGGCTAAGGTGGCCTTTGTGTTATCTTATTTAGGGGGGGGGGGTTGCGGCTACGTGGTCTATACCACTGGTCGATCCCAATGACCCGCTACTTTATGACTTTGATTTATTTAAGGAGGAGTTGAAGAAGTTCTTCGATAAACATTCCTTTATCCAATCAGTTGTCACAGAACTCTTAAATCTAAAGCAGGGAACCAAGGATCTGATTACGTATATTTCTGGGTTTAATCGTTTGGTGGCAGAGGCAGGTTGGCCTATGGCTAAAAGGAGTGCCTTATTTTATAAAGGTATAAGAGATGACTTAAAAGATTTGTTAGCTCAGGTACTGGACCTTCCTGATGATTGTAAAGCCCTCATAGATCTAGTGGTAAAGTTAGACCATAGATTACATGAAAGGAAGAAGGAGAGGGGTCGCTCTGAAGCACGAATTGTGGCTTTCAGGGAAAAACAAGCTGAAACTGAGCGTCCTGTGACAGACGTAGAACCAATGCAAATTGGAAGCACCAAGGGCCCCATCAGTAATGAGGAGCGACAGCGGCGTTGAGACATGAAATTGTGTTTGTTTTGCGGGAAACAGGGGCATTTTTTAAGAGAATGTCCAGTTAAACCTAACAGAAGAAAGGACTCGGGAAACTGTTGAGCCTGAAGTCTAAGGGGACGAGAGTTTCAGGTGGGTCAGGGCTAATAGTCTCCCAAAGTATACCTCAGAGTGTCACTCCCTTGTCGTCCTCTCATTTGTATGTAGAGTCTCATCTATACTGGGGAGATCGGTTTGTTGACATACAAATCATGGTGGATTCTGGGGCAACAGGGAATTTAATGGATATAAAGTGTGCACAAGAGATGGGGATCCCTGTGGAGAAGAAAACCTCCATAGAGAAAGTGAAAACAATTGATGGTAGCGCCATAAAATCAGGGTCAGTTACCCACACCACAGAAACCTTATCGTTATGCATAGACAAGAGACACACCAAAGCCATTTCTTTTGACCTGATTCAGTCCCCACAATTCCCTGCTATAGTAGGTGTTCCATGGTTATCGCAGCATAATTCTGCTATCGATTGGAGGCAGAAAACACTATCCTTTACTTCTGCTTTCTGTACAGATCAGTGTCTGAACACCCAGCTTCAAACATGTGTAGTGATAGGTTCATGTGTCACTGCAGAACCCGAACTTCCCTCTTGCTATCAGGAAGAAGCAGACGTTTTTTGAAAAACAAAAAGCCACAGTCCTTCCCCCCCACTGACCTTATGATTGCAGGATTGACTTAATTCCTGGGGCTCAGATCCCTTGTAGTCGCATCTATGCCCTTACTGAAAAGGATAACTTATACCTAAGAGAGTACTTAGATGAGATGTTATACATTAGATTTATTCGGCCCTCTAGGTCCCCTGCCTCTTCTCCGCTTTATTTTATAACCAAGCAAGAAGGGGGTCTTCGTTGTTGTATTGATTACAGGACATTAAATGAAAATACCATCAAGAACAGGTATCCCTTACCTTTGATTCCCTCTTTATTGGATCAGGTTAAGGAGGCTAAAATCTTTACCAAGCTTGAAATATGAGGGGCGAACCACTTGGTACGTGTTCAGCAGGGAGAGGAATGGAAGACCGCTTTCCGTACTAAGTTTGGGTTGTACGAATACTTAGTGATGCCCTTCGGGCTATGTAATGCTCCAGCAGCCATTCAGTCCTTCATTAATGAGGTCCTGAGAGAAATGCTGGATTTATATGCCATAGCGTACATAGACGACATTCTGGTTTATTCTGCTTCTGTGGCAGAGCACGAGAATCATGTAAGGAAGGTACTGCGGAAGCTAAAGGAACATAAGTTATTTGTGAAGTTGGAGAAATGTGAGTTTCATGTCTCTCAGGTGGCCTCTTTGGGGTTCATCCTCTCACCAAATTCGGTAAGCATGGATCCGCAAAAGGTGGCAGCAATCACACAATGGCAGTCACCAAATCAGTCAAGGAAATACAAAGCTTCTTAGGGTTCGGTAATATTTATAGGCGATTTATAGAGGGCTTTTCCGCCTTAGCTTCCCCTATTACACGGTTACTCAAAAAGGGAGTGGTATTCTCTTGGACCTCTGAAGCAGAGTTAGCTTTTGGGAAATTGAAACAGGCCTTTACTCAGGCTCCCATATTAAGACACCCAAACCCTTCTCACCCCTTTACTGTAGAAACAGATGCATCACAAATGGCCATAGGGGGTGTTCTGTCCCAGCGGGATGCCACCACGGGGTGCCTGCATCCGGTGGCTTTCTTTTCACATAAACTAAGTTCCACAGAATTAAATTACTCAGTGGGAGACAAGGAACTACTGGCCATCAAGAGAGCCGTTGAATAATGGCTCCAATATCTGTTCGGGCCCTTACATAAGGTCACTGTTCTCACAGATCACAGGAATTTACTGTTTTTGAAATCAGCCAGAGCTTTGTCCATGAGGCAATTGCGATGGACGCTGTTTTTTAGTGAATTCGATTTCGTGATACAGTACCAGCCTGGGAAAAGACATGGAAAGGCGGATGCCTTATCCAGATTCGGGTATGAGGTTGAAGAGCAAGAGGCGGATCCCCCACCTATTATAGCCTCCGAACGTTTTCTTGGGGTCATTAGTTCAGAAGAGGAGTACTTACAGAAAGTTGCAGTGGCACAGGACACAGAAGAGGTCAGGAGATGGGAGGAGAAGTTCCAGGCGACCAGAGTAGAGAACCTCCTATACATTAAGGGAGGGTTAGTGATTCCCACAACTGAATTGCAACGTCAAGCCCTAGAATGGACTCACCGGTCATCCTGGCTACACAAAGACAGTAGACCTAGTCAGACGTTGTTTTTGGTGGCCTTCTTTGGCCACAGACACGAAGACTTACATCCAGAAATGTTATATATGTGCACAAAGCAAATGTTCACACCAGGTTCCCGCAGGACTGTTGGTTCCCCTGCCAACTCCTCCCCATCCTTGGCACTCCATTTCCATGGATTTTATTGTGAAATTACCCCAAACCACCTTGGAAAACACTGTAGTGTGGGTGGTGGTAGAAATTCTGACAAAGATGTCTCACTTTGTATCCTTGAAATCTCTTCCCACTTCCCAGGAGTTGGCTTGGTTATTTGTGCAGCACATAGTCAGGATACATGGTCTTCCTTCCGTGATGGTTTCCGACCGTGACCCTCAGTTTGTGTCCAATTTCTGGAAGGGATTAGGCAAGCTGTTACACATTGATGTGCGTTTCTCCTCTGGTCATCACCTGCAGACCGATGGTCAGACAGAAAGGGTCAATCAATGTCTAGAGCAATATTTACGTTGTCAGTCATTGCAATCCACCTCTGATTGGGACAAATACTTGTTGGCAGCTGAGTTCTCTGTTAACAACAGTATACACACATCTACTGGCAAATCCCCCTTTTTCTGTTCCTATGGTTTCCATCCCCGTTTCTTGCTCTCTCTCCCTACTGCCTCTACTCCAGCTCCTGCTGCCTAAGACTTTGTCACACAGATACAGGAAATACAAAAGGCTGCTACTCTCAATTTAGAGAAAGCTAAAGCAGACTATAAGAGAAATGCAGATCTTCATCGCCGTCCAAGTCCTGAATAAGCTGTTCGGGATATGGCGTGGTTGTCGACCTGTCACATTAAGATAAAAGGGACTTGGAAGTTTAAACCTCGTTACATAGGGCCCCACAAGATCATAAAAATCATTAACCCTGTTGCTATGAAGTTAGAACTTCCTGTAAACCTGCAAATACACCCGGTATTTCACGTGTCATTGCTGAAACCTGTTGCGCAGGGCACTGTGTTACCCGTTCAACCCATTCCTGTTGAGGTGGAGGATGACATTGAGTATGAAGTAGGTGCTATTCAAGACTCTAGATGAGTCAGAGGCAGGCTCCAATGCCTGATTCATTGGAAAGGATATGGTGCTGCGGACCGTACATGGGAACCCGCAGGACATGTTCACGCCCCCCGCTTGGTCTGTCTGTTTCATCGATGACATCCATGGAAACTCAAACCAGTGGGAGGGGCCATGGGGGGGTGTACTGTCATGATCGCTCCGTCCCAGCCGCAGTTAGCGGTAAGGGCGGAGCTTGTCAGACGTAAATACCTGCTTCCGGACTTGAAGGGCGCTTCGCGTTCCAGCCTTTCCGAGCATCACTTTCCCGTTCGGTTACTCTTCACATCACTTCCGGTCACAGCGGCCGCAGCTGCATCCACAGACGCCCAGCTCCTCGCCTCCTCATCTCTTGCGATCACTACTCGTCGCCTCATGGTCCCGTGCAGGGGGCACTCCATCACCGGGTTCTCGGCAACAACTTCTTACTATTTGGGGGCCTTGTCATTCCCTAACGATAAGAAACAAAATCCGAGCACCTTACACATTGCAGTAACATGCTTTGCACTGGTATGAGTGACAAACGTCTGTGTCTATGAATAGCCCGCATTTCTTTCCGCTAACAGTTCTTGTGGTGATTTTTGAGCATCTGCATTTCCCTGAAGGGGCAATTTCGATTGGCATTATAATGGGTGTTATGAAGTGTGCTCCCCTGATGTAAGGGGGCGCACTACCTCTGATTCTATATATAGTAGAGAGCGGCGCTGTCAGTAATCATTAAACTTCTGAGAGTAAGGAGTTTTTTTGATATAGTTTCTAATCTGGCTGTTTCCCAGAGCTGCCTATTTCACGAACTCCTGCGCATACAAAGAGTTGAGATAGATTAGTCCGCATCCTTTTTTGCACTTTTTGATTTTCATACTAGTTTGACTTCTAGTAGTCAGTCTGTATTATTTTTGGGTTATAATTCCTTTGCTACACACCACCTTGCTGGTAAGCTTTATTTATATCACTTTGTTACACTATTTTGCCCAGTGCCTTCAGTAACTTTCTTTCTGTTCTGTTTATGCAGTGTTGCATGAGAATTCCTGGCTTTTCATTTGTTGGACACAAGCGGAGGAGGTGAACTGAACAGGTAGCCATTCCACTTATATGTTTCATGACTATGTGAGAGTATGTTTAAGTTATGGTAAGAGCTCAGAGTAGATCATTGATAATACTTTATCTCACAGGATTTCCGACATCTCCAGTGACGTGTCCTTGCTGCCCAGGTCGTGCCGAGGGATCCTTTTCCAGAGGTATTGCTGCTCAGGTCGTGTCGATGGATTTTCTGCAGTTGTCTTCTCCCCTTGTTTCCCCTCTTCCCCCTGCTCACTGGCTCAGCTTTGACATAGTTGGGCAGGCTGGTGGTAGTGGGAAGTTGGGACCTGTTCATCTGTCTCCTGCCTTTCGTTCCCGTGGAAATCTCAGGTGAGCCTTGATACCAATAGGATATCAGACGATGAGGAAGGCAACAAATCCTGAACTAGTGGATATATGTTATAGACATGAATAAGATGCAGAAAATTGATTGAGACTCAACTGCTGCCAAGTCGCAAAGAAAATGAACGTAAAGCTGTAATATGATATTGAGAGTGACAAGCATGCATCCTGTAATGTTATGAATATAATTTTGGAAATGCCAATAAACAAATGGTTTTTTTAAAAAAATACACGCCCTGTCTAGCTGGTGGTTCATATGAGTTAGGCTATGTTATGTTACTGAATATTTCTAAAGCTAAAACGGCCATCATCCCTGGTTATTGGTAAGCCGCTTGAACAACCATGTCTTCAGGAGTTGTCTGAAACTCGTATAATTTCCCGTGGACCTAAGGTCCACTGGCAGAGTGTTCCAGACTGGCGGAGCAATGACGGAAAACCTGCGTCCTCCAGTCCATTGTTTTTTACACGAGGGGACCACCAGATAATGCAAATGGCTAGATCTCAATTGTCTGGTAGGACAATACTTGTTGATCCGAGATTTCACGAACACTGGACAGTTCAGGTACAAGGCCTTAAAGACCATGCAGCACGCCTTGAACAAAGTTCTTTACTCGATTGGCAGCTAGTGAAGGTCCTTCATCATAGGGAGATATGGCCATATTTGGGCAGAGAGCATATCAGCCGGGCGGCCTGATTTTGAATTAGATGAAGTCTCCGCAGCAGGAATTTAGGGAGGCCCAAATAAAGAGAGTTAGCGTAATCCATTCTAGACATGACTAGGGCTATTATTACCTGGATCAGAGCCTCCCTGGTAAGAAATTTCCTTATCTTTTTTATGCGCCGCAGTTGGTAGAAGCTTGCCGATTTGACGGCGCCTACGTGCTGCTTAAACAATAGCTCCTCATCAATTATGACCCCAAGGCTTTTTACCGCCTTTTTAGGGACAGGCAGAGGACCCATCTCGCTGGGCCGGAGTGATGGGACCCAATGGTCCACCTTTCTTTTTGTAATGACTATCTCCATTTTGTCGGAATTCAATTTTAATTGATTGCAGTTCATCCAGTCCCGGATGAACCGCATAGTGTCTTGAACTTGTTGTCTAGATGTGGGGCTATAGTTGATCATGAATAGTAACTGCATATCATCCGCATAGTTGAAGATGTTAATTTCTTTCTTCTTAATGGAGCTAACCAAAGGGCGAATGTAAATATTAACAAGCATTTGCAATGCAATAGGTCTTGCATTTGCAAGAGTTTGAGTTCTTAGCATTGTAAATGACAATGCCTTTTATTTATGTGTTTTGAAAACCAGCAAGTGGTGCGTAAACACGCACTTTGTACTTATAGTCGTTGCTTATCAGAAGCAAGACTGAAAGTAACTGTTCCTCTTTACGGCCAGCCTTGCTTCTCGTAAGCAATGACTATAAGTATAAAGAGCGCAAATGCGAGACCTATTCCATTGCAAATGCTTGTTTTTAATTATTGTTTGATAAAGACCATCATCCTTGTTTAGGTGATAGAATTATTATTACTATTGTCTCCATCATCATCATCTTTGGGAATCTATGTTCTCTGTGTGCTGATGAAAGAGCTTAAAATATGAACAGCAGTGAGAGATTATAATCATATTGTGAAGGTAAATGTTTTCTTTTTAAGTAAAGACTGATAAATTCTTCTTTCCATAATACTACAATTGTTTTGAGTTCCACCAGTTTTACTACTACTATCACTTTTAATAGTACTACTACTGATAATAATAAAAATAATAATTATAATAATAACAATCCTGCTCCTAATGATTACCTATCAGTAAATAATATAAAATGTAGTTAAAAACAAGAGTAATAGAGAGGTGACTAAGGTAGAGACACAATAAACAATAGTGGTTTAGAAATGAAAACTGTTTCTTTCAAAATGCGTGTTGTTTTTCCTGATTTGCCTGCAGTTACTCTGTCACAATTTAACTCAATTCTTAATTAGTCCAATATCCCCTTCCGTTCCTCTTTTAACCTGCTTCTTTAGAGCACACGACTGTGCTTGTCATTTTGGCTTCCACAATCTCACTCTCATATAGAGGAACGTGTGCTCTTCGTTGCACAGTGGAATAAATCCCTTTCATATCCTCCCTTATTTTGGACGTCTTTAAGGAATATGAGACAGAGAACCAGCATTTATAATATGAAATGTGCAACACAATTAATTCGGTTTAATGTAATTTTCATTTTTACTACCAAAGTTGTCTGCCATGCTGTTTCGATATAAATGTTTCTGAAATAAACATTGAAACACATTTACAAAAGCGTGTTCTTGGAAGGAAATAGTGTAAATGAAAATTAAATTTTGGTCCAGCCTTGCATTAGCCATGTCAACATAGTATCACTGAAAAGTATGTTGCTGTGAGCTTCATTGCAGTGAGACAGCCTGAACAATAAAGTGGAAGAAAGAATACTTTATTGCTGTTTTCGACTTTGGCCATAACAATAGATATGATAAATGACAGCAGATAATCAGAAAATAAACATTACACATACAAAGATAAAAAGATCACAAAAATACTTATAAGGTCCCAAAGGCGAGACCTATTGGCTATGCCAATGCTTGTTTAGTTTTATCCCTTTCCAGGAGAAGTGCCTGTAGAAATATAGCAGATCCACGTTAACTGCTCAGCTGAAAGGAATCTGGCATTTCTCTGCTCGTTCCACCTTCCCCTGTTCATTCGCACACATTCCATGTTTGTCAGACAGGGGAAATACGAGGTGACTGAGAGCTGTAACTGGTCTCTGCGAGTGTGGTAGGTGCGGGGTACGACTGCATTAACGCTGTCATCTGGGCCAAGAATTCCAAAACACCTGGCCAGTCGATTAAAACGTGTTTTGATATAATCTCCTCTGCTACAGCGCCACTCACGCCTGATAGGTAAAAGGCCCCAGTGTCTGTTAAAAATAAACACACACACTACCAAAATCTGTTTTAAAAGAAAACAGATTACTTCAAAGTACCCATGGTTTGAGCCGCGCTCTAATTCCGTCCGTTGTGGTATTTCCTGGACTCCAGTGGAAACACAATATTTGATAAATGCGCAGCCCATATCCCAAAATGTCGGTCTTCTCCCGCAGCAGCATTGTCTTTGGCAAATAAACAACGTAGGTGAAGTCTGTAATACGGTCAACTACCTCTAAAGAGCAGGAATTATGACCCAGTGACAGGACAGGCAGAAAGAATAATGTGGGGAGGAAAAGCAATCAATTTGTTTCCTCAAGTTAGAAATGACCCACAACTCTACAGTGGCATTGAGAGAGAAGAGTTATGATTTAGAGGGAACGTTCTCGATCCCAGTGCCCTTGTGTTTTGTCTCGGGAAGCGTGTCTGTCTTTGCAACTAACAGCGTGGGTGCACTGAAGCAGGTGGTGTCACCGGCTGGTGCCTAAAGAAAGCAAATGCGTGTCGTGCTACCGCTGAATGACGGCCCCCGGGGAAAGCAGGACGCAGTCTAGTCTTTCCCCGGGAAATTCGCGCCGGACAGGGAAGGCTGGAGGGGAAGGGGAGGGAGCAAGAGGGGCTATAAGGGAGCAGGAGGGGGAAACGACTTCCTCTTCCTGTTTCCTAGCGCCAGCGGGAGGGTCGAGAAAAGTTGACCACCCACCCACCCTACAGAAAATAGGGAAGGGTTAACTAGGGTGGATGGAGCATGCCAGTTTAGGGCAGGTTGTAGGGAGGTAGGCGGAACTTTGGAGGGGTGGGGGGAGTCCTGGACGGGCCCACCCACCTCTCGGGGGGGAAGAGTGATTGATGGGGGTGCGGGATGCAGGAGTGCGATGGCAGGTGATGCAAAAGAGGATGTCAGGAGACAAATGAAGAAGGATTGAGAACGGAAATGTGTTGTTGTGGAACGTGAAGAGAGATGGGGTGCAAGGGGAAAGAATGGAGCAAGTGAGACGAAGAAGTGGGGGGGGAAGTTTGTTGGGGTTATTGTTAATATGTATTATGGTTAAAGTTATGTTTACAGCCTGTCCTAATAAATGGCCTTTTACGCTTCACCGACAGCGTGGACTGGTTATTTGGCGCGAGTGCGAGCAATCACAAACTGAATTTAAATCTGAAACCACCAGGCCTTAGCCCTTGTTCCTCCTCCCCCATTAGGCATGCTTGCGTAATCCTAGAACGATGGCCTAATTTCACTGTGCTCGAGCCGTTAAAACGGCACAGCAAGCCAACCTCCCACTGCAGCAACCTGCAGATACAGGTCTGAATTCCCGCAGGTCTCCCCCGCCTTTCATCAATCGGAGGTCGATGAACTGGCCTCAGAGCGATGGGTTCATAGCAGTACCGTTATTTATAGCACTTTGGACCTGTAATCCTGTATCTGCACTATTAAGTGTCCTACAGATGCTACTGAATTTTAAGAACTTAGAAGCAGTGTTACCTAAAGCACTAAGCACCGTGTGGCACAAAAACGGGTTATTGGGGAGGGAAGGAGGGGGTCGGCCAGGAGCTGACACCTATGCTTCTTTAGCAGATAGTAGGTAAAAGGAAATATGTTCACATGCGTGCACCGTTATCATACAATAATACCGATGTTCCTCTTCCGTGAGGCCGTAAAAGACCGTGAATAAGTCGATAAGCACCTTTCCCTCCCCGGGAGGAGTGGGGGTGAGGGGTTGTCTCAGGGCTAACACGCCGCGAGTGTTCACATGACCGGGGCTGGAATGACAGGCTGGGGTGGTGGGCGGGCGTGCGTGCGGGCGCTAAGACCCTGCAGCTGCTGCAGTCCCCTGGATGGAGCAGGCTCTGCATGTGCAGGGAGGGAAGGAAGTCATTAGGGCGGAGGAGGACAGTTTGGTGCTGCTGCAGGATTTCCTTCCAGGTTTTCCGGAGTGGGAATTTGCTGGTTCCTAGTTGTGTCTGGGATTGTGGAAGCAGCCTGGCTGTGTCTGACAAGTAAGCGCTGGCGAAAGTGTCCTGGGAATCCCTGAGGAGGTGTCAGGCAGGGGAAAGCCCTCCTCCCTGCAGGGAGACCATCGGAATTTAGGAACATGAAGCGGGGAGTTCGCGGTTCTCCGACTTCAGATCTGAACTCGTGACGTGACATCCAGTAGAGCAGGAGGAGACAGAGTCTGCCTTTATCACCCTGAGAGTGGGCATCTAAAACAGCTTCCGCTGGGAATGCAACGCGCAAAACAAAACGAGTGGTGCACACGCGTGAGCCACAGCCAGCGCGAGAGGCGTTTTCTTGGCGCGTTAACACATAGACACGCCCACTGCCCAGTGTGAACAAGCCTGCGAGTGGCGCGCGCGAGAGCGAGCACCAGGCCAGGCCATCCGCAAGCAATAGGCCGTTGCTCCTCCCATGGCCTTTTGGTGTCTATTACGCGCACCAAGCGCGTAATAGACACCAATAGGCCATGGGCGGAGCAATGCACCCGCCTTTGGCCAATTGCGTGCAGTCTTTCACAAAAAGACGCACAAAAAGGCCAATGGGGTAGCACAAAAGGAATCGCACACGCACGAGCGTGTGCGATTCCTAGGTCAGTGCTAAATCCCCGTTTTTCCCCTACAAAATGTCTCGCGCTGCGCAGTGCAACGCTAGACGCGAGACCTAAAAAGGTGAGAAGATAGAGAGGATCCCTGAGGCACTCCACAGTTCAGCTGTACCTCAGGTGACACAAAGGGTGTTAGCCTGACTGATTGGGATATGAGTCATTTCTCCAATTGATGAACAAGGTCTTACACTGGTTGTATACTTTCACTGGTCTATCCTACTCAGATGCATCTAACATTTTGATGGTCTGAAGGGTGGGAAAGGCGGGCCCTTTGACAAAAACCTTTGAAGGCGATTGCTTCATTGTTAATTTTTGGTTTCCCAACATCATGCAAAATCTTTTGGCCAACCACTCTCAACCAGGTGGGTTAGGATCCAACATCTCTCTCCTCCCACTGGGCTTCTTTTATCGCCATTTGTGGCATGGGCGTTTGCCAAAAATATTTCCATTGCAACCATTGGGCCCTAGTGTGGGTAGAACTGGCTCTTATTTGAACCACTCTGACTTGGAGGGAGTTTCATCTCTTTTCTCCTAGGTGTATTGACTGTACCCTAAAGTAAATCTTGCTGTCTCCTCATCCACTGTGTACAGCAGAAATGGGCCTGTCCTCGCATATTGCACCCTAAAAGTAAAATCCATAGTAAATCACCCCTGCCAGCTCATGATTGTGAGATTAGTCCTTTACCCATTAGCGTAAGTATACCGGATTCATAGATAGCAGGGGAGAATCATTTTCTACAGGACTAGTTGATCACCCATTGGTAGACGTCGTAGATACCAACGAGTCACTATCTAGCCCCCCCCATCCTTCCAGCGAGCTATCCTGAGCTGGAATATCATGGGTATTAGGGACAAGGTAGGTGAAGCTGACTGGGGCCAGTTTATTGATAGTCATTAAA
The DNA here is from genome assembly GCA_963921515.1 of Calotriton arnoldi. Taxonomy (NCBI): domain Eukaryota; kingdom Metazoa; phylum Chordata; class Amphibia; order Caudata; family Salamandridae; genus Calotriton; species Calotriton arnoldi. Next base: position 1,075,675 of record CAWUFW010006368.1, on the reverse strand, counting down.
TTTTCCTTTTCCAAGAAACGTGGGTGGTGAGTGGCTGTTTCGGAATGGGTTTAAAAGTTATAATGTCCTTGCTATTAAATCTCTTGCTGGGGTTCCTCAGGTGGGTTGCTTATATGGGTGTCTACCTCCTTATTCTTCCCTGTCACTGAGTTTCGGTCGAGTTCTCCGGATATCCATGGACTAATCTTTTCTTGCCTGAAGCTAAACCTCACCTGCTGATTAATGTATATAACAGGAGTTATGGGCATAAGCAAGAATCTCCAATTTTTCATCTGCTGGATAAAATGTTGGTAGTCTACTCAGAGTCGCATAATGTTCTTGTGGTGGAGATTTCAACCTCTCCTTCGAACCAAGTGGTATTGCTCAAGATTTGTCCAGTACTGAGAATTTGATATGGTGATCCCAGAACTTACTTCATCAGTAAGGAGAAATCTCTGTAGGGCTGCCTTTCAAGTGGTGAAACTTACTTTTACATATGGCCTCCAAGCCTGTAATGGCTGCTCATTTTCTGATAAAACTCCTACTCCCACCTTTAGAAGAAGATAGTACTTCAGCTTTATCAACTACAGTCTTCTGGATGTGAGACTTTGGAGACAAATGGGTGATACGATGATGTTGGAGCATGATGAGAGCGACCACAACCCCCTTGCAGTCACAATGAAGCAACTGACCCCCCCCGATCTCCTCCAGAGCTAGAGGGTCACCAGAACCAATCACAGATATGTTAAGTGGGAGGTAGTGAGTTCTTCCACCAATGTTGTCTTTGAAATATATTCAATTCTTGCCTCCCATATGGAGACTATGTTTGACAATTGGGGAAACAATGCATTGATTTTGATAGAGCATAACACAGTTTTTGCAAAGCTTAGTGATTTTTTTACTAGGGGATTCTCAAGTTCATTTCAAATGAACCGCTCAAAGGGATGGTTTAATAGGCAACTAGAAAGGGAATTGCTCGTGAAATCAGGGAAAGCAGAGGTTCATATCAGGTCACCCTAAAACAAGCTACAGCAGCTTGGGAAAGTGCAATCTGGACAGACCTTTTAGAAGTTTCAGCCAAAAATGACTAGAATAAATTCTGGCATTTAATTAGCCAAGGTGGGGGGACATTGATACAACCAGCAGAATCCTGGATTTCTCCCTGTGAATGGGTTGCTCACTTTGGAAGTCTGTACTCTGGACGAATTAGGGTGGTTCCCTTCGTGGAAGACAGTGGTACGTTCAACTCCCACTTGTCCCCATTAGTTATTTCTTTTGAGGAAACTACTTGTGCAGTGGCTTCCTTGTAAGCAAGGGAAGGCACCAGGGCTGCATAAGATCCCTGCCAATCTTTTTAAATCCTTATATCAATGCCATCTACAATGCAATTGTGGTGGGGGAGGCTATTCCTGCATCATGGAAGGGTGCTGAAATTGTTCTGGTCTTTAAGAAAGGGGACCCCAGCATCCCTTCTAAGTAGCACTTAATTAGTCTCATAGACAATTTGCAAAAGGTTTTTTGTAAACAGGTGTTGGAGCGACTTTTAGACTGGTGTGATGAAAACCAAATTCTTTTGAATCTGCAGGCAGGTTTCAAATCCAAAACTGGTGCTATTGACCAGGTTTTTCGATTTCTTCTGGTCAAGTGGAAAATAGTGGATTTAGGGAGGGGACCTTTTTGTCGCATTTATCAATCTTTGTACCACATTTGATATGGTCCCCAGGAATAAACTGTGGGTGGACCTCCGAGGGATGGGGATTACATCTAATCTACTGCACATAGCCAGGTTTCTCCATGAGGGAAATTTAGCGAGGGTCCGGTGTGGTGCAAACAGGGAATTGACTGAGGCTATCCCAGCTGGGCATGGGGTGCACCAAGTTTGCTTTCTAACGCCAATGCTTTTTCTTTTATATATCAACAACTGTGTCAGATACCTGTTGAATTGTGTCAACGACTCCCCCACCCTGGTGGGACATAAAATACCAGCGCTTTTCATTGCTGATGACACCCTTTTGTTGGTCAAAACTAAGAAGGAGTTACAAAACTTGATTGATAGTTTCAACCAGTTCTGCTTGGAGTATGGCCTTGAAATTAATACCACTAAATCTAAGCTGATGGCTTACTCAATGAGAGGTAGAGTGAGGTGGGGTGAACGATCTGCAGTTTCCCACCTTGACCTGGGATATCCTTTATAAATTGACCCCAGATTTTATTAAATCTCATAACCACTCCGCGCTGACTGGCACACAGCAATTTTCTAACTCTCACTTGGTTGATCTTCATCACCAACTCACTGACAGAGGGAATCAACTTACTTTTTCTACCTTTGGAGCAGCAAAGATGTTGCCACCAGAGCAGTTTTTGACATCTGGGAGTTAATTGTATGGCAGGATTATAACCAACAAGCCTCAGTCACATACTGGGTACTAGCTGTATCTGTATCTAATTTCAGATAGTGAAATATTGCACCCCAAAATTCTTGAACGGCAGCGCACTGCCCAATAACATGGGACCAGTTTACTATTGCACTTTATTCGCATCTAAAGCAGCAGCTTGACCATGCAGGACTAATTTCACCCTAAAATTGCTGAGTTCTGTACAGCAATCATTGTGTATAGAATTACATTCTGCACCAATTGGTCCCTCTCACCACCTTAAAATGTAATCTATTCACTTTGTCCCCCATCTCCCTTGTTAACGTGAACCCTTCATATTTCTCTCACTTCGAGATAGGCTTTTGGTACGTATCGGGGCCCCTGCACGATTCAAGCATACTTTTCCATTCACCCGGTAGTTGTAAGTCAGGCCCCTCATTCAGGATTGTCACCAGATTTTGACTATCACAAAGGATTGATATCCAGAAACCAAAGCTCACAGATCAGTACTCGGTAGGACCCAGCAGCCAAAAATTATCCCAGGCCGATTCTTTAACTTCGGATCAATTCTTTCACCTATCTCCCACCATGAAGTCGACTACATTGTGAAACTCCATTGTCCCCCATTTCAAGACTGTAGTAAGTTCCATACTATCCCTAGAATCCTAATTCAGTTCCCGCAGGAGTATACTTGCATTAATATAGGGGACTGCAGATCGCCTATAGAGAGCCCTTTGTTTTTTTTAAAAACACTGAAGGGTCTTATAGCGCACATTTTTGGGTGATTTTGTCAGTTTAAAAAAATTCCTGGTAATATATTCTTTTAAAATCAGACCCATAAGATTGTTCTTAAATATTCCCACTAGCTCAAGTTTACCCTTGAATCTGGACATATATTGTGCAAAATACGCAAAGTAATAATCCTGCGAGTTGGGGAGTAGAAAACCACCTTCCTCCTCTCCTTTATATAAAGTCCTGAGTGCTAATATGGCAGTTTTATTTGCCAAATCGTAAAAAGCGATTACGCTTTTCTGAAAAAGGATGTCGCAAGCACACACAGTATAACTGAAAAAAACGAAATTAAACAAAGGGAGGTTACCATTTTTATCAATGCCAATCTCCCTAAAATAGTGAAAGGGAGCGAGGTCCATTGTGCAAACAGTGCTTTAACTTTTAAAAGTAAGGGGGCATCATTAATGAGTTAGGTGGGGGATGTCACGGCTGCCTAAGCACGTTCACTAGACCCTGCCCTTCGATCTAGCCCTGCCCCCTTGGTCTCGCAAGGATGGATGACATGGAGGTGGAGAGAGACGGCGTCTGGGGGAGGGTTTTGAGTATTTTCCCGCTACTGCAGCGAATCGCATGTAACCGCAGGGACCCGTATGAGCTTGCTGCATGACTTCACCATATGAAGTCTGCTTGCCCGCAGCCACTGTCCTCCTGTAAGTGGTATTTGGCTCACAATTGTGCCTAGGAAGGAATTAGGGAAGCCTCTCCCCTAACAATGGTGCAGAGGGAGCTGAGGAGAATGGTGAAAAGCACGCCGGACGCACATCAATGTTTGGGCTCATATGAGGAGAGAGATAGACTTCAGGAGCCATGCTGGGGAACTCTGTGTAGTGGCACTAGGAGGAGACGGCAGTCCCTCCCTTATCTGTCACCGACTCTCCCCTCTGTGTACTGTGGTGCACCACCATTACCATTTCTGGGTCCTGGTTTTGTGGGCCTGTGCTCTGCTCACAATATCAAACCAGCAAACTCTTAAGGCCTTGATTGTCTCCCCTTTTTTTATTTTTCCCCGATTTGAAGAAAGTTCTGTATTGCTGGGCTGCTGTAGCTCCCCTTTCTCCACTTTCGCCCACTTCTGATTTTGTCTAGTGAACTTGTCGCTCTTCCTCTGGGGGACGGTGGTTGGCTTCCTGTCAGCCAAGGTGTATTAAGGTCTTGAGGAAAGGCCGGCTAAGTTAGCCTAGTCCCTGAACCCATTCAAGCACTCCAGTGAGAAGAAGAAAATGTCCCTAGTTGAATAAAAGAGTGCAAAGATGAAAGGGCATAAATAGGTTCAGGCCCTAGCATCTGCTTCCCGGGTTGAGATTGATGAGAAGAGTGGTCCACCTGTCAGTACGCTAAGCAGCCTATCTGCCCCGGGCTTAAAGGTGATGACAGTGGCCTGGAACATTTCGGAAAACGAGCTGGGGGCCGGATCCCAGGGAGCTGGAGATACCCAAGGAGTGATGGTTGGTGTGTCATTGGAGGTCCAGATGCCGCTAGCACAGACAATGCTACAAGAACAGTCTGGGCCGGCTGGTGTAGGGAGAGAGGAGAACCAAGATAGTTGGTGCAATATCCCTCAGAGAGGGAGACAAAAAGGGGTTCACCTACGATGAATATTGAGGATGGAGGTATTTACCCCCTATTCCAGACCAGCCGGGGCAATGCCAAGGCTGGTAGCAAAGCCAGATGAAGAAGCCAGGACAAAGTTTCTCAAAGCCCAGGTCTGAATCTGGACCCCCACATACAAGCTCTGCCCGACCAGATGGAACCTTGAACAATGCTTTAGATGCTCAGAGCTCGAGCAGTACCTGGGAAATAGAGAAGGTGGACTCTTCACAGTGTGAGGGCGGCTCTAAGGTCAATCAGCTAGGAGTTGAAGAGGTTCCCCCAGGCTTGCTTCATGAGGGATTGAAATAGGTCAGATCAATCGAGACCACGCAAGTAAGGCTGGCAGATGAATGAAAGGAATGACTAGACTCAGTATGTGCGCAATTGGGGAGCCTCTCTACTAGGTTAAAGGAAATGGAACAAGTCGGATTGTGAGGACAAGATACACAATTTGGATAAAGCTAATAAGCAGTGGGAGAAGGAAACATCAGGAGAAACAGGAGCAGATGGTGAACTATGTGAGGAGGTCTAACCCTCGGTTTACAGGATCCCATAGCACAGCGAGGAAACCGTGGGATGCATCAAGTGTATGGAAACTCTGACTCAGGCTTCAGTGATTCCAGACCATGAGCAGGATTTGACAATTATGAGAGCTCATCGTGTTCCATCGCAGGTTACTGGCCGAGCCAAGTATCCCAGGACTATGCTGGTAAACCTTTTTCGATAACAGAATCAAAGAGAGGATATTGGCTAAGGCGATAAGGGAGAAGTCGTTTAAGTCCGTAGAGAACTTTGAGTTTCATATCTTCTCGGATATGAAAGTTGAATCTGCACGGGCGTAAAAAACTCTGAAGTCTGGTCCAAAATTTCAAGCAGCTGTAGCGCTGGCCTCGATAATCCAATTCTCAAAGCTCAAAGTCTTATTCAAAGGCACATTTCAAGTATTTAGCTGTGTAAATGATGCTGCTTTGTTCCTATGAGCAATGTTCTTTCATGTGAAATTAGGTTTTTGGCTATATAGCTGAGGGGGCTGAAGGGGGGAAACCGGGGGTCCCTGGCACTGTGACATGATGGTCTTCCCTGTAAGGACTGGGAGCACTGCTAACATTTTGTAATGCTAAAGAAGTTGTTTCGGCTCAATGCTTCCATTATTCATGGTTATTGCGGGAAGGCAGGTCTCTTGGGAATAGGCTGAGGGTGGGGTGGAGGGGAGGAGCAGGAGCAGGAGGATTCAGGCACTTTGACAAGGTGCCAATTTCCCCATGGGAGGGGAGGAGGTGTGGGAGGAAGGGCGGGACTCCCACTGAGGTATAGGTGAGGGAGGGGGAAGAGGAGGAAGGGTCTAGGAAAGGGGCAGAGGGGTGCAGTATTAAATCAGATCCAGAAATGTGTACAGAGGGAAAATACACCTTGGGTGGAAGAAAACAGCAGAGTTGGCCCATTGGGGAGGTGACCACTAGGATGCATAGGCTCAGCCGTTGTTTATGGACCCAAACAGTTTTAAATTAACTGAGAGGTGGGACATCCTCTTCAAAGGGTTTAGGTTTGCAATTCGAAGAAGCAGAGGCCCTGCAGATCTTTTTGGATATACACATTTTTACTTTAGCATGGGTACTAGAGCACTTTTTGGGGAGGAGGGGAAGAAGCTTAGTATCTGGGTGTGGAGAAGTGGGTCACTGGCCGCTGGTAAACACACGTTGCACCTTAGTGATTCAATGCACTTTAATGTACAGATTTGGCACTTTTGCAGTCAGGCACTTTAAACACGTTATGCATTTTGATTAAGTATGTATCGTGTCAGAGATCAGCGGGGGTCCCCAGGAATGTTCAATGCTAACGGGCTAAACAATAGAAAAAATATGTGAGCTCTAGAAGTCTGGGTGCAGGATCACAATCCATCCATGGAGCTGTTACAAGAGACTCATATACTGCTGGGAAAGCTTTCCAAATTCTCCATGTTTAAGAAATGGGCAGGGTATAGAGGTTTCCCATCTGCCTCGGTGACTACCGGGTGTCGCTGTCTTTCTTGCCCACTGATTGAATGCAGAAGTCTTTGATTGAGCTAGTGATAAGCAGGACTGCTGGTGGAATATAGCCCCTTACATCGCATGCTTTTACAACGCATGTGATTACAACACGGTCGTTACAACGCATGCGATTACAATGCGGTCGTTACAACGACCGCGTTGTTACATCGCAGTACATTACAACGCAAGTCATTACATCGACTTGCTGTAGGGGGCGCGCTGGATTTAGGAATAGAATAATTTGCTATTCCAACTCTAGTGTGCGCAACAGTAGGGAAAGTGTTGGAATAGTAAATTATACTATTCCTTAGGTTAGCGCACCCCCTACAGCAAGTCGATGTAACGACTTGCGTTGTAATGTACTGCGATGTAACAACGCGGTTGTTGTAACGACCGCGTTGTAACCGCATGCGTTGAAACGCATGCGATGTAATGGTTGTTTCCCCTGCTGGTGTTGTGTTAACTGTTCGGTCTTTTCAAGGCAGTTTACATTTGTTAGCTACTATGCCCCAGTGGAAGACACCACAGGCCAAATCAGGAGGAATTTCAATTCTTAATGCAATTGCCAGGGGAGATTATCATGGGAGCTGATTTTAATTGTGTGCAAAATCCTGGGATAGACTCCTTTGTAAGTCCTTAAAGAAAGCCGAACCAGAGAGTAGCGAAAGTTATTCAGAACTATCAAAGAGTCCTTTCTTCAATCAATCCCTGGAGGGATGCCTTCCCAGTAAAGAGGGAATTTACAAGCTTCTTGGGAAGGTTTCGAAATGCTTCATGGATTGATTTTTAAAAAAAATCTCTAAAACCTTGTTCTTTAAGAGTTTGCAGACTCTCCCCAATTGATTTTCGGACTATGCAAATCTCGAGTTAGAGATTTTAGTGGAAGGGTGTAACCCGCAAGTAAAAGGTTGGTGTTTAATAGGCAGTATCTTCAGGAGGAGGGATGGGTTAGGATATGAAAAGAAGAGTTTTTGGCATGGAATTATGGGACGGCCCCTCCAATTGTGGTTTGGGATGCGTTAAAAGCCTATATCCTGGGACAGGTGATAGTCAAAGATGCGGTGAACAATGGAATAGCCAAAGAACAAAAGTTGGTCCTGGATGTGCAGGATAAATTCTTGCGGCAGCCCTCTGAATGGCATAGGAGGGAGTGTGAGGAGGCTAAACAGGCTCTCTGCGATTTTTACTATGCCAAGTGCTATACATCTAACAGGGCCTACATGCAGAAAGCTCATGAAGAAAGCAATTTTGCTGGAAGGTTTTTGGATTGGCAGGTCCGAGAGCAAGTCTCCAGAAATATGATTTAGGTTTCAAAGTGTCCAGTCTCTGGAATACGCTGTAATGAACAGGGCAAGTTGGTGAAATTCTGGTCGAGAATTGTAGGCAAATCTATAGTCACAAGCAAGTCATCGATAAGGAAGCATTGGGGGCATTTTGGAGGGGCTTGATATTCCCACAGTTACAGAGGAAGATGCACGTAGTATCACAAATCTTTTCTCGAAAGAAGAGGTGGTTGAGGTGGTTAGTAGTCTCCCGAACTGCAGGTTTGTGGCATGACCGGCTCCCATCTGAGTTTTATAAGACGTTCTCGGATGTTTTATGGGAGTATCTCTTGCAGATTGCTAATTTTATGTTGGAAGACGGCCACATACGTTTGTCTTTTAATTTGGGGTATGTGGTCAGTTTTAAAAAAAAATGGTAAGGATGGGGAAGATCCAAAGTCATATCACCCGATTACATTATTAAATTCAGATTATAAGATTATTATGAAATTGCTGGCTAATATATTTAACAGCATAGTGGCAAATTTGATATCTCAGGAACAGAATGGTTTTATCCCCGGGCGCCAGCTAGGAGCAAATGTACATTATTTAACAGAAGCGTTGTATTATCTCTCCATTAATAATGTCCCTGCCGCAGTCTTTCTTTTAGATGCAGAGAAGGCCTTTGACCTCATGGTCTGACAGACTCTTTTCGGTATTTTGAAGAAGTTTAATATACCCCCCAGATCATGAGGATGATTTATAAGATGTATGAGGGGGCCGAAGCAAAGATTATAGCTAATGCAACAGAGGCTGGTATAGTGTAAGTTCGCCATCACACCAACAGTGTTGCCCCCTGTTACCAGCATTATTTGCTTTTTTTTTTATTGAGCCATTGGTGATGGCAATATGGAAGGATAGGGAGATTCACCCTCCTATACCACAGATGGGTAAAATAAAGCTCTATAAGGACAAAATAATGCTGCTGCTTGAGCCCAGTCGGAGTTTACAAGAGAAAGTTTTTGAGGTTTCACCAGGAACTAGGGGACTATAAAATTAATAAGAAGAAAACCGAAGGGATTCTTTGTAATTATTGCAAGGCTGATATTTTGCTCCCAGATATGGTTATCTGTGTGAAGGAGCAGTCAAAGCAGAATCTGGGTATTAGATACTCATTGAAGATTGAAGATCTATATGATTTTAATTATTTCCCCTTACTTTTAAAAGTTAAGGATTTTTAACATTTCTTAATGCTGCTTTTTGTAATTATGTGTGCATTATGGATTTTTAATTGTACCTACTAGTATGTTTTTATCGTGTAATGTTTTTCATGCCTTGATATTGATGTGATATTTTGATGATGAAATTGTATTTTGATCTGTCAAATTTGGAAATTTGGAGTACAAATTGCACTAACACCTTATTCATTCAAAGTGAAAATCATGCACAAAAATGTGTGCCCAATTTTCACCTTTGCAATCACCAAATATGAGCCACCACCCTTCCATTTTAGTGTTTATTTCTGCAGAAACCAATTACCTACTCATGGGGCATTGAAAGGGCAGAACCTGTCTCACCGGGCCGTAAGTATTATGCCTATATTATTCTCTATGTCATTTCCACTGGCTGAGCTTAAAACCCCCAGAACAACCTGGATTCCAAAAAGGGTCATTAAAAATATATATTTTATCTGTAAAAAAAAAAACAGGATGTGCAAGGCATTCATATATCAACATTAACAATGGAGGAAATGTAAGGAAAAGCATGTGGGAGCACCTTAAAGTAAGAATGAAGCGAAGTAAATTCTTCACGGACAATTGCTTGTACAGATAAGGTCTGAAGATACCCACCTAGAGAATATACAGGCAAAAGCAGGGTATGTGACGCTGACGCAACTGGTGATGTTAGAAAAGTACCATAAAGACAATGCTCACAGTAGACAAGAAACACAACCAAAGTTCTCAGCTGTGTTGACAAATCCTGGAGCTCACTCAGGGACACACAAGGCAGTAACAGCATGTGCAGTGGAATAAAATGAAGAACCACAATAGGCAGGGAGCGAGGGAGGAATAGTGCTTAACAGAAAAGAAAGGAAAACAAAGGTAGCACATTGGGAAGTGGAGCCTAGGAAGAGGGAAGATCGACAGGGACTGGGAAAATGATAATACAGTGATGTTATCATTGATCGAATTTCAGATGTCATCAGTGATATTATCAATGATGTCATAGAACATGTCAGGAGTGATGTAATATGGGAGCTCCTAGGCAGTGAAAAGCGAGGGGTGAGTTATAGTTACTTCAATTAACCTCAATTGATGAATTCCATTTTTTTCTTGTTTAGAATGGTATTAACTGCCATTTTCATCTAACAGTAACATGACTTTCACCTTTCTTTTTTTGGGTGAACATGTAAGGTTTTTTTAATATAAAGTAAGGTCACTTAAACCTTTGTTTTTCAGTGAATTTCTGAGTTTTTTGTTTAACGTACTGTAACAATATAAAGTGTTGTCATTTTAAGTAAAGTAGACCTGCTATCAATGGGTCAGAACCATAATATTTTATTAATAACAATAATATAATATATTCTTTGTAAATACACACATGGCAAGAAATATTAGTACTTGTCGCCAAAATATTTTAAATAAAGTGTTTGTGTTTAAAACAACCATAAGCAGGTGTTTTAATTTTTCTTTAACACGTTCCAGACCACAAAATGCAGCCATAGGACCATCCACAAGGGGTCCCTGAACTCCAGCTGAAAAGCACGCAGCTCCAGCTTTGAGTGTTTTGACAAAAATAGGAAGCTCTCTTGGGGATCATGCATTCAGTGGCCCAGGAGACTTATTACGTTTTTTTAACATTCTTGCGAGGCTGCTATGCGCCCAGCAGTCCTCACAACATTTTCATTTATTGTTTGTGGGGCTCCTGCCCTCCTTGGGGCACTACGATGAACTAGAATATTAAAAAACAAAGCCTATGCAGGGCATTATTGTGGCTCCCAGGAGAAGCAATGACAAAAAAGAGTCCCTTTGCTGCTTTACTATTGAAGCTGCAACTAATGTTCTTTAACTATTTTTTTTATTGTGAGTGCCCCGGTCCCACCTGGGGCACCCACAGCCAAGATTTATGTTTTATAAATGTTTTTTGCAGTGTGTGGAGCCTACTTCAGCACTGCCACACCTTGTTGTTTTCTCTATTTTGGGTGCCCCAGTCACACTCGGGACACATATAGCCTATCTTCTTTTTTGTGGTAGCGCAGGGATCCCACTCCTACGCAGCTTGGCCTTTTTTTGAATTTTTTGTTTGGTGGTCACCCTAGTTCACGCCTAGGAACCCACAACTCTACAGCACATGAGGTCGTGGGGGGGCCCAAGGCCACGCCAGCACCCATCCTGGGTGCCGGTGTGAACAGACAACAGTAAATGTGCTCCCACTCAGCAAGAGAAGCCTTAATTTCTGCTACTGTGGCAGGACCACATTTACTGATCGGTGAGTGTCTTCCGCTGACCAATATGTGGCTTTGGGGAAGGTGACGCACCTTCCCTCCCTGCTTTGTATTTAAAAAAATATATTTAAAAAAAAGAGAATGTGCCTTCTCCCAGGGCCTTAGCCCACACTGGGGGTAAAGTAAAAGGGCGGGGCAGGCCCACATCTGTATTTTTTAAATTCTTACCACTGTACCTCAGTATCATGCATAAGAAAAAAAAACATGTTTGGTTAGGAAGCGTTCATCTGAGACCCACCCACCAAGCTTGGGGTTCAGGGTATCCCTACCGTGCCCCCTGTATCTTAATGTTATATTTTTTCCAGGATACAGGGACTAAGTACCTCAGTCCTAGAGTTACTGCAACAACATATTTGTTCATGTTGAAGAACCCAATCCAATCTTATCATTTCTTCTGTTGGTCCAGCTGTACTCCTGTGTCTCTAGCTATCTCGAAATTCTGAATCTTAATCTCTCAAAAACTGCTGAGCGGATTACACCAAATCACAAAAAGCACTCTGTCAGTGTACAGTTCTAGCCTTCTGCCAAATTTGGTGTCATTCAGTTCAACTGTTTTGGCTATAGCTGTTTCGAACTTTCCTACGGGCAATTGTACGGGGAAAACGTGTTTTGGGACCACCCTTTTTCTCCACCCCAACTTGATGGATCAACCTGAAATGTTTCAGGAAAGAGCAGGGGTGGATTTACCTTTGTTTTGGAAAGTTTCATGTCCATTCAACAAACGGTGCTAACTATAACTACACAGTGGCAATTTACATATATTCATATAAATTAGATATAGATTTAAATATATATAATATATATATATATATGTATACATATATATATTTATTTACTATTCTGTGTCTATATTTCTTTATATCAATTGAGAAGTACAATATTCAAAAAGTTCCCATTAATTTAACTGATATCACATTGTTTTTAATTTTAAATGCATTGCATATAATTTTTAATTACTTTTAGACTTTTTACTTATATATATATATATATCCTTATACCGTCGGAAACAAATATATTATATATATATATATATATATATATATATATATATATATATATATATATATATAAATATTCCTCCAAAATGGTTCCCTTACACCGGGAAGTGCAGCGCTCATCACGGGTGCGGCTCCCTGCGGCAGAACCACGCCGCTCAATACTTCCTCACAATCCTTCAGCCAGAAGGAAAAAGGGGACGCACTCCCGTAGTTCTGTGCAACAAAGATTTTTATTCCTTTTAGTTGTTAATTCATGGGATAGCAAGAACGATCTACGCGTTTCGGTTTTACAAAAACCTTGTTCACGATCATCTGAACGCCTATCCCCGTCCAGTATAAATATTCAAACAGGTATTACATCATTTCCTGTTTAGTGATTACCAACGTCCTCATGCATTATGGGTGATGTAGTTTATAGTGAGTGAATAAACTATTTACAAAAAGTGACATTATTAAAAATAATCAAGCCCGATTATACCGTGCTCAAGCAATTAAAAAGACCACCATTTTTTCTTATTTTTTCTTAATAGAAAAGGTGAAACAGAGTTCTTGAGTCTTATTTTCGTTTCATACTTCAGGATTGTCACATCTTTATTGTTTCTTTTCAATGGGACCTCCATTTGTTTCTGGTCCATATCTCTTCTATCCCTCTAGTGGGATGTGAATGCAATTACATCCATGAACTCCATTCAATCTATATTGCCTTTTGTTTCATTTTGTTCTTTACATATTTTATCTTTCTTTTATTTTTCCTTTATTTTCTTTAAGTTGGTTCCTTTGGATTCTAGAGAGGTTGCCATTTACCATTTATTTACAAATGAATATATAACTCTTCCGATTGATTAAGGCCATGAGGACTTAATGTTCGCAAATTTAAGATGTGACGTGATTCTTTTCGACGTAAAAGTTTTTCTCTGTCCCCTCCACGTTCTTTTTAGGGACTGTTTCGATACCATAGAACTTAAGTTGTTTCCAGTCACTTTGGTGGTATTGTTCCATGTGTTTGGCCACTGCATTTGTTCTGTCTTTGTGTATAGTTGCCCTGACGTGTTCCATTACCCGTTTTTTTAGCTCACAGATGGTACTTCCTACATACATTAACGGACATGGACATTCCATTACATAAACTGTGTATTGTGTTTTACATGTGATTAGTTGACGAATTTCCCACATTTTGTTGTTGGCCATTCTAACTTCTTTGATCTGTTTGGCAATTTGACAGACTTTGCATGCATGACATTTCAAAAAGCCTTTGGTTTTCAACCATGTGTCTTCTTTCTTTTTTCCTTTGAAATGACTATGAATAAGATGATCCTTTAAGTTCTTTGCTCTCCGATAGGTTATTGTCGGATGTTTCCCCACAATTTTACTCACTGTACTGTCTAGTTGTAAAATTTTCCAATTTCTTCTCAGAATTTTGGTAATTTGTTTGCTTTCCTGTGAGTAATCCGTTATTAGCCTGATTGGCTCTTGGTCATCATTCTTCTCTTTGTATCTTTGCACTAGACATTCCTCTCGTGATTTTTCATTTGTTCTTTTCCAACATTTTTCAAGCATGCCTGTATTGTATTTTCTTCTTTTGAATCTTTCTGATGTGGCTGCACTGTGTTTCTGCCATTCCTCTTCCTCACTGCATATTCTTCGAATTCTGAGGAATTCCCCATATGGGATGCTGGAGATGAGTGATTGTAGATGGAAACTGGTTGCTTCTAGGGTGGTATTAGTTGCTGTGTTCTTCCTATGTAATGTCGTGTGGATTTGGTTATCCTTGATGTAAATCTCTGTATCCAGGAATACTACTCGTTGATTACTTATCTCATAAGTAAATTTCAGATCTTTAATACTGTTATTGATTATTTCGAGTATTCCTGAAATTCCGACGTAGTACCATCCCAGATGATGAATAGATCATCAATGTATCTTGTCCAGCTGACAATTTTGTTCATTGTATGATCATTTCCTGTATTCCATGCTACTTCTTTCTCCCACCATCCCATCGCTAGACATGCATAGCTGGGACTAAAAGAAAATCCCATTGCAGTTCCGCTTATTTTGGCGATACACTTCTTCTCCGAATAAGAATATATTTTTAGTCAGGCAAATTGAGATCATGTCTAGGAGCATCTGATTGTGATCTCCATATTGTATATTCCTCTCCTGTAAGAAGAAGTTGCATGCTTTTAGACCCATATCATTTCCTATGTTAGTATATAGGGATATGGCATCCATCGTTATTAACTGATAAGTTTCTTGCCATGGTGTATTTTGAAGTCGTCTCAGTAAGCCACTCGTGTCCTGTATATAGGAACTCAGTTGGGCCACATACGGTTTCAAAAAGTGATCTATATAATTTGAAATTGGTTCCAATATCGATTCCTTGGCCGATAAGATCGGACGACCAGGTGGTCTTTGTTGATCCTTGTGTAACTTAGGTAAAAAATAAATCGTTGGGTGAGTTACTGTTAGATATTTCCGTTCTTCCTCATCAATTAGATTATTGGATATCCATGTTAGAAGTTTTTCATCCAGATCCCTTTTGATGTCCTTAGTTGGATTTATTTTCAATCTTTCATAGTATTTTGTCTCTCTTAGCTGGCGATGTGCCTCCACGACGTATGCTGCTCGATCCCAAATGACTATGTTGCCGCCTTTGTCGGCTATTTTTATTTCGATCTGGTCATCCGAAGTTAATTTCAACAGCGCTTCTCTTTCTTTCTTTGTTAAATTGTCATTATACTTGGAACTTTTTAATTTGTAAAGATCTTGGATGACAGCCTCTTGAAATAGGTCCACTTTGTTCCCTGGTGTCAATTGGGGATAAAATTTGGATTTGGGTTTTTTGCCACTTAGGCCTGCTCCTGTTTGTGTGCATGCCATTCTCAACGAGATTTCATCATCTTCCTCTGTGTCTAAGTTTACTAATGTTAGGAAGCCTTCCGTATCTTTGACCGTTAAGGTAGTTGTTGGTTCTTCTGTTGTGTTTATCTTCTGCTTTCCCTGATTTTCCTCGAAGAACTTTGCCAACTTGATCTTACGGATATATAAATATAGATCTATCCTTACTTGTGCCAAATTCATTTTCTTTATTGGACAGAAATTTATCCCTCTTTTTAGTAATGATGTCTCCGTTTCAGTTATGATTCTCTTTGATAAATTTACTATTTGTAATTCATCCTTTATTTGTTCCTCCTCTGGCGCATACTCCGTGTCTCGGTTCCAATTTTCTCTAAATTGTCGCTTGTGCCTCTTTCCCTTCTTTTCGATTTCTTGGGTTGGCCCATTGATTTCCTCTTCCTCTTCCTCTTTGTTGTTGCTGTGTGGTTCGATTTTGTTCCCACTGTCTCTGTTGTAGCACTAGGCGCATATCCCCTAAAAAGATAATTTCCCCATGGTAGATGACACCCGGTTTCACCTTCACTCAGGTCCGTGGATGCCAGGGAGGAGGCACTGCTTGATATGCTTGCTGAGCTGTTAAGTGTTACTTGTTGTTTAAGTACATCAAATTTTCTCGCAAACGTAAAAATGCGCCCTTCCGAATAATCAACTGAGTCCCGTATGAATTTGGTATGTTTGCGTTCTCTCACAACATCTTCATGTTTTTCAATTTGAATTTCTAACTCTTCCTTAAACTTGGTCATGTCTGTTGTCATTTTTAATTGTGATATTTCTCGTTCAGTTTCATGTAGCTGCTCTTTAATCTTCTCCAATCCAATTTCAATATGTTTGACTAATATCTCAATAAGACCTAATGAGGACTTTAATATAAATTCACCCCATTCTTGTAATAGTTCATTAGACGTATCCTGATGATTAGGCATTAACATTATTCGTAATCCCCTTGGTACTCGTTGTACTTCCAGATATTTTTTCAAGGTGATGAGTTCCCATGATTTGTTTATTTCTTTGCGACTCAATTTCTCCCAAGTTCTTAATTTGCTTTTAGTGTCTGTTTTTGCTGCTCCAGTTATGGAGTTCATTTCTTTTTCCACATTGCCTCTCTCAAACATCATTGGTAATAATTCATTTCTTTTGGCTTCTCTCCTTTCCATTATCTTGCTTTTTCCAGTTTCCCAATTATACTACAAAAAACTTTATTCAGTTTATTTCCGTTGCAAACTACGATCGTAATGGAGTTACAAACTATCCAATTAGCCTTTTCACCGCGCGTTTCTTTATTGAAACTTGATTGCGGTTTTGCTGCTACAATTGTAACTCCTTCGACATAAAGCTGGCAGTCCGCTTTCATGCGTGATAATAATACAGCATTTTTAAACCAACACACACGCTTACCTCGGTCTTTCAGTCCCGAGCGGTGTGAACTGTTGGTATTTGTCCAGACTCCCAATATCGCCAGCGGTCACTGCTCCCGGTTACGTATTCCTCCAAAATGGTTCCCTTACACCGGGAAGTGCAGCGCTCATCACGGGTGCGGCTCCCTGCGGCAGAACCACGCCGCTCAATACTTCCTCACAATCCTTCAGCCAGAAGGAAAAAGGGGACGCACTCCCGTAGTTCTGTGCAACAAAGATTTTTATTCCTTTTAGTTGTTAATTCATGGGATAGCAAGAACGATCTACGCAAAGAACTTAAAGGATCATCTTATTCATAGTCATTTCAAAGGAAAAAAGAAAGAAGACACATGGTTGAAAACCAAAGGCTTTTTGAAATGTCATGCATGCAAAGTCTGTCAAATTGCCAAACAGATCAAAGAAGTTAGAATGGCCAACAACAAAATGTGGGAAATTCGTCAACTAATCACATGTAAAACACAATACACAGTTTATGTAATGGAATGTCCATGTCCGTTAATGTATGTAGGAAGTACCATCTGTGAGCTAAAAAAACGGGTAATGGAACACGTCAGGGAAACTATACACAAAGACAGAACAAATGCAGTGGACAAACACATGGAACAATACCACCAAAGTGACTGGAAACAACTTAAGTTCTATGGTATCGAAACAGTCCCTAAAAAAGTACGTGGAGGGGACAGAGAAAAACTTTTAGGTCGAAAAGAATCACGTCACATCTTAAATTTGCGAACATTAAGTCCTCATGGCCTTAATCAATCGGAAGAGTTATATATTCATTTGTAAATAAATGGTAAATGGCAACCTCTCTAGAATCCAAAGGAACCAACTTAAAGAAAATAAAGGAAAAATAAAAGAAAGATAAAATATGTAAAGAACAAAATGAAACAAAAGGCAATATAGATTGAATGGAGTTCATGGATGTAATTGCATTCACATCCCACTAGAGGGATAGAAGAGATATGGACCAGAAACAAATGGAGGTCCCATTGAAAAGAAACAATAAAGATGTGACAATCCTGAAGTATGAAACGAAAATAAGACTCAAGAACTCTGTTTCACCTTTTCTATTAAGAAAAAATAAGAAAAAATGGTGGTCTTTTTAATTGTTTGAGCACGGTATAATCGGGCTTGATTATTTTTAATAATGTCACTTTTTGTAAATAGTTTATTCACTCACTATAAACTACATCACCCATAATGCATGAGGACGTTGGTAATCACTAAACAGGAAATGATGTAATACCTGTTTGAATATTTATACTGGACGGGGATAGGCGTTCAGATG
Source organism: Calotriton arnoldi (assembly GCA_963921515.1). Classification (NCBI taxonomy): domain Eukaryota; kingdom Metazoa; phylum Chordata; class Amphibia; order Caudata; family Salamandridae; genus Calotriton; species Calotriton arnoldi. Next base: position 1,057,549 of record CAWUFW010006368.1, on the reverse strand, counting down.
ATCGTGAACAAGGTTTTTGTAAAACCGAAACGCGTAGATCGTTCTTGCTATCCCATGAATTAACAACTAAAAGGAATAAAAATCTTTGTTGCACAGAACTACGGGAGTGCGTCCCCTTTTTCCTTCTGGCTGAAGGATTGTGAGGAAATATATATAAATATATATATATATACACCTGCAAATACATATATATTCAAAGGATTCAAAACCTTTATTCATTATTTATTTTAATGATTGCTTACCCACAAATAATACCTTATTTTAATTATAAATTTATTACATATACCTTTTAATTACTTTTTAGACTTTTTACTTTTATTACCCAGTAGGGCTCACCTCTGGGTAGTTATAGTTAGGACTAAGTTTCCATGGGAATGGATTTTTTGCTTTGCTAATAACTGTGGTGTCATATGATGAATCTTCCCGAAATGTTTTAAAAAGTGCTCTTTTTTGCCTAGTTTCTTCATGGAAAGTTTTGGGGTGATAGGCCAAATGAGAAAATGGGGGAGTACTAAAATGCAAAATCACCATGCATTTTCCATAGACCTTTTTGGAAAGCTCTACAGCCAAAACAGCTGAACGGAATTACACCAAATTTGGCAGGAACCCAGATCTTGGTCCAGAAACCGTGACTTTTGCTTTTTGGTGTATATCTGTTTAGTAATTTTTGAGAAATATTTCTATATCTGGATAGTTAGGTTTGGGAGAGCCTCGTGAGAGTCCTGTGAGCTCAACTTAAAAAACAAAAAAATAGAGCATTCTGAAGGGCCTAGGGTTTTTTTTCCCCTTGGGCCACCTTACTCCGACTGCCATTACAGGACACCGAGGACTAGTTCCCATGTCCAAAAAATATTTTAAAACAAAGGTGTAAGGGAGCAGGGCAGGGATACCCTACCGCCATAGCCCTCGTGGGGGGAGGGGCTTCCCCTGAGGTCAAAATGTAAAAAACTTTTTTTACACAATCCCACAGCACTTCCGTGGTATTGTGCATAAAAAAAACTAAGCAAAATTCTGGCCGACGTTTTTTTTTATAATTATAACCCCCAGGGTGGGCAAGAGCCCAGGTGTCATTACTATTAAATATTTGGGGAGAGGGTGTGTGTGGACCGCTTCCCAAACCACTCTTTGGCCCTGGGTACTACACCCTGGGGCGCAAATACAAATTGCAGGACAGGGTGGCATGCAACACCCCTCCCCGTGCCTCAATGAGGCCATGGGGACCACATCCCCTGGGGCTGAATATTAAATAAAGTGGACAGCAGCATGTGGCCGTCCTTTCTGAGCCTCATTTGGGCCATGGGACTCCATCCCCCAAGGTCGATTGCTAAAACAAAGAAGAGGGAGCACCTGGCCCCCTTCCCAAGTCACTGTTTTTCTTAAAGGGTACGGTCGCTACATTGGCCTTACATTCTATTGCAGAGGTCTTCAAACTTTTTCATGCTGAGACCCCCCTGTCAAATATTTTTAGGCGTAAGGACCCCCTCCTGACAAAAATGTCTAGAACTTGGTACTCCTCATCATTGACAACTATTGGCAACCATAAACGCCCCCAATTCCCATAGCAAATAATTTTTACAGTGGGGAAATAACATTAAACAGTGTTTATCAAACCTAAGGTCAATGAGTGTGGGGGTGTGGTCAAAGGTGTGGCTAAAAATAAAGGGCCTCATTTATGAGGAATTGGCGTAGGTCAGTGCCGCAAGTCTTCTTGCTGCACTGTCCTACGCCAATGTGAAAGGGCGGAAATTCACCTTATTTATTAAATATGGTGCATCCCTGTCCTTTCCCACTGCGTTGGCGCACAAATCGCTGCCTAGCGCCAATGTAGGCAGGATTGTTTTTGTGCAGGAAAGGGCAACTTCCTGCACAAAAACAATCCCAAGAGGGGTTTTCCTCTTTCTATGTGAGCTGCAGAATGCAGCACACATGGAAAGAGGAAAAACCGAAGAGAAATGTAAAATTTCTCTTCTTTACTCCTGCTGTGGGAGACATAAGGTTTTGGCGCTGCGCCAGGTTTACATGGTTTTGTAAATCTGGGGAAGCAGCGTCAAAATCCGTGGGTGTTGCATGGGAACACCCACTGCAATGCCCATGAAACGCCTACTTGACAGAGTAAGACAACGCAGTGACTTGAGCTGCTTTGTCTTACTTCATATCTATGGAGTCATCCAAAGCCACGTAGGGTGACGTTGCGTCGCCTCATAGATATGATTGAGAAGAGTGTGCCACCGGAGGTTCAAAAAAAGTGCCGCACCGGGGGCGCAATCCTCTCATAAATCAGCCCCAAACTATTTTGTTAGTTTTTTAGGTTTTTCACCATCAGGTAGCTACATATAAAATAATGGGTAGCTTAAATGAAAAATAAATGTAAAAAAGTTGTAAGTGAGAAATGCACTGTATTACATTAGGAAATCTCTATTAGTTAATGCACTGCAGAGGTCTGTGTGTAACCAGAGAGCCACAGAATTAAGGGGCTGATTAGTATGGCGGTGAGCCCACCACCGACAGGCTGTCGGTGGCGGGTTCACCGCCATCATGAGGCCATCTACAGCCCGCCATATTATTATGGCGGGTGGTACCGTGGAGGTCGGAAACTCCAACTGCCAAACATCCGATGGGCTCCTTGAGCCCGCCGGTGCGGCGGGGGCCCTCAGCATGTAATACAAGCTGCACCGCCGGTCAGATTACGATGCTGGTTCCCCACCAGCCTTTCCTTGGCGGTTCACCCGCCATGGAAAGGCTGGCGGGGATGGCCTTTGGGGGCCCGTTGTGGGCCCCCTTGTGCAGGGGCAATTGGTATTTGCACATTTCTCTGCACCATGTGGCAGGCACCGCATGGTGCCTGCCACGTAGTGCAGGGAAATGTAATACGTGTCGTTTTTACATTGCAGCGGGTGCTGCGGCCAGCAGCACCCGCCACAATGTAAAATATGGGGAGTGCGACCGCCGTGGTGGCGGTCGCATCGTAATTCCCCTCGTCCCGATACGATGGCAGATGGACTGAAGTCCGTCCGCCATCGTAATCACCCCCTAAATTTGGTTGGTGGAGTGGAGAATAGTGACTTGTGTATTTTTAGTGCTACGAGGTCACAGCCTGTGACAGAAAGCACTGTGAATGTGTAAGTCATTATTTTATACTTGCAATACACACATTATAAGATAGATTGCTACAAACTGTGCAAATAGTTTTAGGATAAAATGCAGCTTCCAAAATGTAGATTTTATCAAAACCAGACCATAAGTAATGCAATTTTTTTTTGCATAACTGTCCCTTCAAAACCTGCTCAGGGGTGTTAAGCGCTGGGTAAATGCAATTATGATTAAAAGCATGCACTTCACAGCCCAGTTGTTAACTCTTCGTACTACCACTGAACAAAACCAAAATCTTTGCCATCACAATGCTTGGAGTGATTCGAGCAATTAAAGCCAGAACCGCTCCTAAGCACCCTTTACATTTGCAGATTAACTCGCACATTTGCATTTCTTTCAGGCAAGCAGGCACCCTGTCACGAAGGATTGTTTTACCTGTCTGGCCGGCCTTTTCTTTTCACAACACAGGAGACTCAATTAACTTCGGCTGAAGCATTGAAGCGTTCCCGACGTTTGTCTTTTTCCTTTTTACATGTTTTAGATTCCAGACAGAAGTTAGGCCTGGAAATGTGCGACCCCCTTACCTGGACTCCGCTGCCTCCCTGGGGGTCGCGCCCCACAGATTGAAGACCTCTGTTCTATGGTAATCATTTGTTTATCTTATGCAGATTAGACTTTAATATAGAAAATTGGACTTGACACTAATACTTCAGGCATTTAATCTGAAACTCTGTCTATCATCATTCAGATATGTGATTAGAATTTCAATGTAGTGTTACAATATATATCATGATCCTCAAGATACATTGCTAAAATGCGAGAAGATGCTATAGATAGAAATTTGAATGTCATTTTAGCAAGGTATAAGTAAGTATGTACATCTTTGCTATTTGAATTTGAGATTTGGGACTCTACTGATGTTTAGAATAGAACTGTCTAGAAAGTGTTGCGCAGCTCATGACCTTTTGACCTTGGCTAGTAAACCATTATGGTATGTCCATCTATGTTGTTGCTCACCACCCATTATTAGAGATTCCAGAGGGAATTATATATTATGCCATCAATAAAACAAATATTTTTACATTTTTGTCTAGAACAAGCATCAATCTGGCAGGTCCCATCCACTGGCATAAATTGTTTATATTGGGGTATGGGTTAGGCACTTGGTAAGATGGCCGACTAACCTCTGAGCTCTGAAATCGTGTCGGATTACCTGTTTCTTCACTGGAGACAGGGAGAAACCTTACCTCTCCAAAACTGAAGGCTGTGGACTACTGTATGTAGGAGGTGAAGAGGGCACTCTTTTTCTGCAAATTAGCACATTGTATGTGTGTTTTTCCCATTTTTGCCACCCGCTCCTCAGTTCTGTAGGAGGAGCAGCAGCCATGTTGTTGAGCAGCTCTCTCAGCCAACATCTAACACGCCGAGGTACTCACCTTGCAACGCATTTCTGCCATGAAGGAAAATATTTATCTTTTCAGATACTGTGTTTCATGAGTGATTGGAGCCTCAACATTCAATTATTTATCTTCAATTATTTGTCTTTCCTCATACATTTACGCGACACCACTGATCTTTGCAGCTCCTGTTTTGCATGGGCAATTCTCAGAAACTGAAACTTTCCTCTAAGCCTTTACTACCTGCACCTTCTAGACCTATTCCCTCCACCTTTTCCCTGGTCAGGTTCTCAACAATGGCTACACAACTTTCCAATGAAACTTCTCACTTCGTCATTCTAGGACCCATTTCTTCTTATTCAAATATATTAGAACCTGCAGGTGCCTCCTCTGCCAGCAAGAGACTTAGGGCTAGATGATGAGTTTGGCGGTCCATAGGACCGCCAAACCCACAGTGGTGCTGCCCCGCTCCTACATCGCCAAATTCAAAATCAGGCCCTTAAGCATGATCCTCCCTCACTGGAGAAATCACCATCACTCATCTCTCTGGAACTTTTGCTTGAAGAGATATGTGCTTTGAAGCCTTTTGCCGAAGAGTCCAATAAACATATTAAACATTTTTATGACAAAAGGTCAGTTAGGGAGGCTAGGATGTCTTCTGTTGAACATGGAGTGAGTGATATTGAAGCAGAAATAAACAAAATTATTGGAGAAGGAGATTTCTCTTTTAAAGCGCCAATCAGAGGATTTGGAAAACAGAAACAGAAGAGTCAATCTACGTATCTATGGTTTGTCAAAAGGTCTGGAGGGACAGGATCCTATTTCCTTTTTGCCTCATGGTTACCACAGTTCTTGGATGTGTCACTGTCTACCATACTGAACATTCAGAGAGCGCATAGACTTGGGCAGTGTTATTCAGCTACATCCGCTGTTACCAAACCTAGAGGAGTTAACATTTTCTTTCTGGAGATTACTGACCTCTTGAAAGTCCTTAACACTGCAAAAGCTGAGAAATATCTACTCGGGTCAAGGGAGAAGATCTGTATTACTCAAGATGTTTCTAAAGCCACTGCCACCAGGCAGAAAGAGTTTTAGGATCTTCGGCCAGCGCTTCTTTCTTTTGATTTGATTTGATTTAAGATTTATAAAGCGCCTGAATCACCCCCCAAGGGGTATCTCTGCGCTAGCGAACTGCTTAGTCGGCCAAGAAAGAGGAATAGATTAAAACAATGTAGTCTTCAGAAGCCTACGGAACTGCAGGTGATCAGAGCACTCCCACAAATGGATTGGTAATTGGTTCCAGAAGGTAGGGGCTAAGTGGAAGAAAGCTTTCCCGCCTAGCCGAGATTTTTTGCAGCGTAGGACCACAAGTAAAGATTTGGTCCCTGAGCTTAGTGTCCTGGGAGGCTGGTATTTTTTAAAATTTCTCTGCCAAATAACTGGGGCCTTTGCCATTTAGAGATTTATGCACAATGCAGCAGATCTTAAAACGGATCCGCTTCCGCACTGGCAGCCAATGCAGGCTCTGCAAAAGGTGAAGGGAGGGAGTAAGGGAGGGAGCGTTGGAGACCAGTAGGGCAGCGGTGTTTTGGACCACTTGCAATTTGTTCAGAGATGCTTCACTGGCTGAGATCAGCAGAGCATTGCAGTAGTCTAGGCGACTTAGTACTAGTGCCTGGATAAGGGTTTTCCGAGTGGACAAGGGAAGAAAGGGAAATACTCTTCGCAGAAGACCTAGAGCATGGAAGCAAGCGCCAATGGTGGTAGAAGCCTGATCCTTCATAATTAATTTCGGGAACAGGCGGACACCTACATTTTTGACCACGGTCTTGGGCTCCAGTGCGGGTCCCAATTCCGTTGGCCACCAGCTCGGAGACCATCTCAAAGGAGCATCACCAAACAGCATAATGTCCGTTTTTCCCACGTTAAGCTGGAGAAAATTTTGCCTCATCCAGCTAGCAATGGCTTTCATACCTTCTGAGAAGGTGGACTGAGCATTGGGGTTGTGTTTATCGAAGCATAACAGGAGCTGAGTATCATCAGCATAGGAGATGGGTATAAAACCTAACTTCCTAAGTAAACCTGCCAAAGGAGCAACATAGATGTTAAATAAAGTGGGACTGAGACAGGATCCCTGGGGTACTCCTTTAGTCAGTTCCGCGGTCTCAGAGCGTAAGGGGCCTAGATTGATGGTCTGAGTTCTATGCAAGAGGAAACTCAACATCCGTTGTAAGGCTGTACCTTGAATCCCAATTTCACTGAGTCTCCTGAGCAGGATTTGGTGAGAGACAGTGTTGAAAGCCGCCGGCAGGTCAAGCAGCACAAGTAGAACTGCCTGTCCGTTGTCCAAAGCCTGTCTGATGTTATCCATGACGGCACTAAAGGCTGACTCTGTGCTATGTCTGGGTCTAAAACCAGACTGAGATGGATCAAGACAGCCGGATTCCTCGACAAAGTCCGAAAGATGTTTATTAATATGTTTTTCTAACATCTTGCTCAGGAGAGGTAACAGTGAAATAGGACGATAGTTGGTCAAGTCATCCATAGGGGCCTTAAGGTTCTTACGTATGGGAATTATTTGTGCTACCTTCCACTCAGTAGGGACTTGACCTTTGTTTAGTGAGAGGTTAAGAATGGAGCAGATGGGAGTAGCGAGCTGTTTGGATAGTAGTGAGGTGGTCCTTGCCGGGATTATATCAAGGGGTGAGCCTGATTTGACAGTAGCGAGTAAGGACCCTACTGCATCGGGCGTGATCAAGGGGAAGAATTCCAACTTCTGCACAGCAGCTCGAGTGGGTGAGAGATCGGCAGATAAGTCGAGTTGGCACCTTCCATCACGGTTAATATTGTCGTAAATCAAATCTGTTTTCTTTGTGAAGTGCGTAGCTATTTTGTCGCATAAGGCTTGTGAGGGTTCCTGCTCATTATTGCATGCCTCTGGGTGAGTAAAAGTTTTGAGTATCGTATATAGGGTTTTGGGGGCATTCCCATCCTGCTCCAATTGTAATACAATATGAGCTTTGCAGGCATTTCTTATATTTTTGTGATATTTAGATAAAGCTGATATTATAGGTGTTTAAATCACATACTATATTGGTCTGCAATGTAATTTTTAAAGTATTAATCATGATATAGATAGCACTAGCATTTTATTTATACGTTGTTATATAATGCTCACTATAACTGATTTGTTCCCTATATGTATATAGTGTTCTAGAATGAAATTTCTTTTATGACATTTGTCTAATGGTTTTAACCAAATATGCTGCTATTAATTTTAGGGATAGCATTAGCACTTTACATATATATTGTCATATACTGCTCACCATAACCGACCTGCCCTTTATATCTACACAGTGTCCCAGAATGGAATCCTTTTTATGTTATTTGTTAATGGTTTTAACCAAATATGCTGCTATTAATTTTAAGGATAGCACTAGTACCTTATACATACACTGTTATATGCTGCTTATCATAATTGACTTGTCCCTTATATGTATACAGTGCCCCTGAATGAATTCTTTTTTATGATATTTGTTTAATGGTTTTAACCAAATATGCTGCTATTAACTATATCTTATGAGACTGCTAAACAACCCTCTGTATTATATGATTCCTCTCTCTTTTTTATTGTACAGAAGCTATTTTAATGTATATATGCTATTCGATGCTTTTATGACATATGCTGTCGAATAAAGCTATTTGAAATGAAATGAAATGAAATGAAGCTGATTTAAAGTGTGCTTTATCTAGTGCATTATGGGAGAGACGCCAGCGCTGCTCCAGTTTCTTGCAGAGACTCTTTTCTGTTTTGAGACTGGAGGAGAACCAGGCTGACTAACTTTAACTTATGAAGATTCCATAAAGCTTAAAAAATTCCTCAAATCACATACGTCTGACATCATGGATACTGCAGGACCTTCCCATCGCTGAGATCCTTTTTAGCATTTGTTGGTTTTTGCCTATTTGCATATAGTACTGAATTGATGGTTTTATTACATAATATTTAGTTTTTTCTTAGGTTTTTACCCAATAATATGTTTGTATGCTAACTCCTTATTTTTGTCTTTGCTCCTCAGTTTTCTCCATTTCTGTTAGCATGCTCCATTGTTGATGTATGTTACCCCGTAGATGTGTCATCTTCATTCTATGTTGTCTCTACCCCACCTCATTTTGTTTCACTTATCAAGGTACGTTATTTCAGTCGTCGCTTGTTCAATATGTACTGTCTCTATTTTATCTATATTATTTCCCTTATCTTCTCCTGTTCCCCCTTTTTTTACCCTTCCCTATGTTTTTCTCTCCTACACTTTTTTCTCCCTATACCTTGTTTCCATGGATTCTTCTGGTTTTCTTCCATAACTCATTTATATGCTCTTTGAGGAGTATCTTCAGAATCTATGTTTGTATATATATGCACCATTCAGAGTATTATCATGGAATGTTAAAGGTTGTATGCATCCCATCAAGCAACAGAGAGTTCTAGCTCACCTGGCCAAATACAATCTGGAGATAGCCCTATTATAAAAAACCCACCCTACAGAAAGTTAAGCTTTAAAATTGAAATGTGGTTGGGTAGGCACTGTCTTGGTGCCCCCTTCATTGCATAAGAAAAATGTTGTGGTTTTCCTATGTAACAAAAAAGTAGATTTTACTGTGCTATCTCAAGAAACAGACACTGACGGCAGATGGGTTGTAGTTTGTTTCCTCATTAATAAAATTCCAATAACAGTGTTTAATGTTTATGGGCCTACTCAAGTGGACTATGATTTTTGTCCTGCTATCCCAAAACAATTTCTTCAGTATAATGATTCGTACTTCATTTTGGGAGACTCTAATCAGATCCTCGACCCATTTCTAGAATGACATTCTTCAGTTAGATTTGCACCACATAAAATGCCCAAACAATTTGGCTCTACTGTTTCCCACATTGTTCTTCTTGACTCCTGGAGTTTATGCCACTCTACCTCTGAAGACTGTACATTCTACTCTTCACAGATCACTCACTAGAATTGATTATATTTTTAAGCAAACACATATCGCAATGCCTTGTCACTGCTAGCATTCGTTCCATTGTTCTTTCAGATCATGCTCCATTGATCACAGATGTAGACGTGATTCCTGCTGCTCCTGGGTCAAAAAGATGGAGGTTTAATAACTCCTTACTCCAAAATGTACAACTTTATTCTTCCTTTCTTTCCTTTGCAACTGAATTTTTCTAAATAAACTCAACCCCTGAAGTCTCCCCACATCCTTTATGGAACACATTTAAGACAACAGCAAGGGGCTTTATTATTGATTTTGTTTCCAGGAAAAAATGTATACCAAACTATTATTTCTATTAAAATGTTAGAGACCCAATTTTCTTCGTCAAGATCTAAAGCTACCTTACAAAAGTTAATCAAAGCCTAATTGCATTTTCAAAATTTGTTGACAAAACAGGCTTCCTCTGTACTACTTAAGAGCAGTGCTCAATACTATGGTGGAAATATTGTTAGGAAAGTATTGGTGAACTATCTGAAAATAGACAGAAACAACACTCCACTATCGTCTCTGTATCTAATGCTGAAGGTGTTTCTCTTTTTAAAGATGAAAATATTGTATAGGAATTTGTAAAATTCTACACTGATTTTTATATGCCAGGGACCTCAACTCAGGGATCACATATTGCATCTTATCTACAACAAATTCCAAAAAATGAGCTGCCCAGTTAGACTTTTCTGCTCTTGAAACAGCTATTTCCTTGCAAGAGGTAGTGCACTCTCTTTCCTAAAACAAAACCACAAAAAAACACACTGGGTCTGGATGGATGCACTGTTGAGTTTTCCTTCACTTCTCTGGCCTATTGATTCTTAAATTACTTTAAGTTGATCATGTGTTCTCTACCTCTGATATATGCACTGGTACATTTTAGGAGGCTTCTATTTGTCTTATCTTGAAGGAAAGTAAGGATCCCACATTATGTAATAATTATCACCCTATATATCTTGTTAACGTCGATTACAAGATCTTTGCTAAAGTATTAGCATTAAGTCTAGATTCTCTCCTGCCACAATTGATTGGGAAAGAGCAGGCGGGGTTTGTGAAAGGTAGATTAGCCTCCCATAACACACATCTATTCTTCATTGTTCTAAGCTAATCTTTGTTGGTCAAAAATTCTTCAGCAGCTATAACGGTTGATGCTGAGAAACATTTGATAGGATTAATGGGGATTTCTTACTTCAGTCTTTGAGTTGACATGATCATGGCCCTAGATTGATTTAATTGATTTCTTTACCATATGCCTTTCCTAGCGCCTCTGTCGTGGTTAATGGACAGACTTTCTCATATTTTGTTTCACAGCAGGGAGTACGTCAGGGTTATCCATATTGCCGTTATTATTTATCTTGGTGCTAGTACCCTTTCTTTCCCGTATCCGACAGAACCTGTTGATTTCTGGTTTTCATTATGGTGATCAGCAGTTGAAATTCACAGTTTATGCTGATGATATTCTGTTTTTCATCTCAGACCCAGATAGTGCTATGCGAGTTCTTCTTACGGAAATGTCATCTTTTTAATCAGTTTCCGAATGCAAAGTCAATCCTGAGAAAACTGAGATACTTCCACTTAATAAATATTGCTTTAAATCCTCCTTTGCCTCCTCTGGATTTTAATGGACCTCCTCTAAGATTAAATACCTAGGTATTTGGTTTACCAGTGTTATTCTGGAAGCAGTGTATACCAACTTAAAAGAGGGCTTGAATAAAATAGAATTTTTGCTAACCTCTTGAAATCCCTTATATCTGTCTTGGTGGAACCACTTAGATTCAATTAAAATGATCATGTCCCCTATATTGTTAAATATACTCTCCATGATACTGATGCATGTCTCTAATTTTTTTGTAATTGACTTTATGCTTCCCAAATTTTTATGGCGGAATAAAAAATCCTTGATATTATTCAAACTCAAAAAATCTAAACTGGAGGGTGGAGTGAACCTTCTGGGCTACCGTCATTATCACCAGGCCTTTGTTTATAATAGGTGGCTTTATGGCTTCAAACTTGCTCATCTCTTTTCTCCCCATTATGGCTTGAAATGGAACGATCACTACTCTTCCCTTGTCCTTCCAGGAGGTTATCTCTTTTAACTCCCCTTCTCAACTGACGGCATCTCCACTTTTGAGCATACTTTCCATTTGTTAAATCTCTGTTCTTGTCCTGGCATAATCTCGCAGGATGCCTTATGCACTTACCTTAGTGGCATAATAAGTTGATCAAACATGAGAATAAATCATTGTCCCGGAAGTCGTGGAGAGAATATTATATATTTTGGGTTCCTGATTTGTTTCAAAATAATACACTGATCTCCTTCCCACAGTTTCAGCAAGCTTTTAAATGCCCTAATTCTTTCTAACCTCGCTTTTCCCTTTTGATAAATATATTATTGGATGTCTTTCTTTCCCTAGAAGATACAAATTCTTCAGTTTCTTCTGATCAGACATTGTTGGATCTTTTGACTTCTACTCCAAAAGCTTCACAGATATGTACATTTCTTTCCCCAGTTACTTCTCTGTGAAACAAATCTAGAAGAGAACAACTTTGGGAAGCAGATTTAGGTTGCACTTGGTTAAGTATGTTTTGGAATAAACTTTGGGGGGGAAATCTATAAAACATCTAGAGCAGCAAACACTACACAAACTCTTTTTTTATTTTGTTTATAACAGGTTATATATTACTCCTTGTCTTTGAATTTTTTTCCCCAGAGACCAGATGCAATTATTGGTCTTGTAATAAATCTAATAGTGACTTAATGCATATGTTTTCTGGTGCCCACATACTCTTTCCTTTTGACATAAGCTCTGGCGACAAATCAATGCAATTTTTTCACAGTCATTATCCCTTTAAGACTGTGTACATATCTTGGTAGTTTGATTGATGTTAATGATGCTCCTGTATTTTCTCAAAATAAACTGTAAGGCCTGATACATGCTGTTACTTTTCACAAAATGTCTACTAACTGGAAATGTTCTTCCAATATTTCATACAAAGCTTAGTGGTATAGTATTTGTTCTCATCATAGATTGGATAGAGATTTTTATGTCATCTAATGGTTTTAAAGTTAACAGTAATTTGATGTGGATGCCTCTTATGTCTTTTTTAGATGATAGTAATAAACAGCTACCAGCCACTGCTTGCATATTATCAGAAAACGTGAAATCACCTTGAACTCTCTGAAGCTACATTATATACCTTCTGTATTAAGTTATATATTAGTAAATGGCTATTTTTTATTTGATAACCTTTCTTTATAGTCCTCAACGTATTATTGTATTAATGTTTTTCAGGTACTATTCAGCTTATGCAAACTTTTATATTCATTCCTTGTAAAGTCCTCCCTCCTCTCCTCCTTCCTGTTTCTTCCTCATACTGCAAAATCCAAAACTTGCTATAAAAAATGGCTTTTGTTGCTTTTACTTCATTCATTTGATAATTCCCTTGCAATGTATGATTTATTAATTTAATATGTTTTTCCCTGTTATTCCTGATATGTTACAAGATATCTATTTTTTAATGTAATGTTGATTCTCTAATAAAGCCTTTTTGAACAAAAAAAGAATTGCTTATATTGCAAGACAGCATACACAGCCCCATGTTTGAAAATGTTCAGTAAAACTGAAGAATTCATGACAATTTTGATATATGAACACAATAAAGAAATATGCTTCGAAGGGAATGAGTTAATTTTTAGATTTAAAATTAACTTTTTTTTTAAAACAAAATTGCAATACCTTTGTGATACAGAGAGAAAACATGGGGACTCAACAGAATATTCGTGAAAAGTCAATCCAGAACATCACAGCAGGAAAAAAATTATTTTATTTATAGTATATGCTTATGATTCACAGTCTGATTAATTGCAAAACAAATGTTCTATTTTGAATCTAAAATTCCTGAAAGTTTCACAGAACCACCACCGAAAAGATTTTCTTTGTTGGACCAATATGGAGACTGTATGAAATGCCATGTTCTGTTACTGAGGGTGTCCAAAACATAATACATGTGGCTCCATCTGAGGCAGTGATAAACATTTACTAAAGTGCTACAGCTGGGACAAAAAAGCCTCATTAAATAAACGCATTGACTCTTCGTGTACCTCGCCAGTGTTGGCGGGAATGAGTGGGCAATAGGACAAGTTGTCAGCTGTCACACTGATCGCAATTCAGGGCAGGTGCAAGAAATTCTGCTACTGTAGCTGAAGGGGAATTTTGTGATCCCTTCTTATGAAATTAGGACATTTTGTTGCTTACCTGCAGTGGGCTACCTTGAACGTCGTGCTAGTGCTGCCGTGCAGTTAGGTAGACTAGTCTAGTTGTAGAAGCGATGCTTCAAGAGATTTGTTAATGTGTCTGAATACTGGTTCAAGGCTCAAGGAGGACATTTTAGGATTGGCCCAGCGGCCTTCTAATGTCTCTCTTATGGAATGTGTGAACAATAAACAGCAGGTAGTTGATACCTTTTTTAAATATCAGCAGTAACATATCGGTCTGGTAGTGTGGCTATCTTTAGTGCTTAATTGGTAAAATAAATAAATTAATAAGTGCAGGGTTACAAAAAAAATTCTTAGTAGCCCAATTCAGGGATTATGGAATACCAAACATGTATAGTTTTGATTCCAGCTCAAGCCTTTCTATCCCAACCGATACTTATTGTCACATTATCTCACTTTTCAATGTTCTATTTCATCCCTGCTTTCTCCCCTTGTCACTGTTTTCTTGTATTTTTCTCCTTTCCTCTTCCTCCCTTTTTTGCCCTTTCAGTCTCTTGCTCTGGATCAAAGTCGGATGATGAAAAATACGTCTCAATCACGAAAATGAGTGCTCGTGCCCACCACCTGCAACTACCAGCAGTTAGTAAACGCTGCTTTTCTTGTAAAATTAACCAGTCTCATAGGTAAAGCATGGGGGGTTGGGTCGCGTACTGTACTGTTATAAAACACAAAATAAACCTGCTGAAACTATTAACCAACTCCAAAAAAGAAATAACCAAGAGCTAGGATTTAAACACTACACAAGAGCAATGTACCGACAGCGAAGAGCCTGGATACCCTCAAGGGTTATTATTGCGCCATACAAATAGACATAGCATAACATGATGAAAAGTAAGGGGCAGATTTACAAGCCCCCTGCGCCACCAGTACGTCAATTTTCGTGACGTACTGGTGGTGCAGGGGGCTCCTCGATATTTACAAGGAGAGGAAAAGCCACCATGCGTGACTTTTCCTCTCCTTGTAAATACCGTCCCTTCACACGCAGCACTTTGCGGTGAAGGGGCGTTCCATGGGTGTTGCTGTGGGTGTTCCCACGCAACACCCATGGAACAAGACACATCTCCAGAATTACGAGAAATCGTAACTCTGGAGATGCGTCTGAAAGCTACGCCACCCTAGAGGTGGCGTAGCGAAGGCGCACCGAGGAGAAATGTTTTCATTTCTCCTCGTTTTCCTCTTTCAATGCGTGCTGCATTCTGCAGCACGCATTGAAAGAAGAAAAGCCTGTACTGATTGTTTTTGTGCAGAAAGGTGCCCCTTCCTGCACAGAAACAATCTCCCCATGGCGCAGGCATCCTTGCACCATGGTGCAAGGGTGCCTGCGCCGGCGCTTGGCAGCTGTTTGTGCGCCAGCGCAGGGGGAGCACAGGAATGCGACATATTCTTGTAAATATGTCGCATTCCTGTGCTCTGAAAGTGCCGCAGCGTGGCGCAGCCAAAGGGCTTGCAGCGCCACGCTGCGGCACTTTCTTGTAGATCTGCCCCTAAGTGTCTTCCCCAAGAATCTGTGTGCGTCTACCACCTACCACCTGCAAATAGGGGTGGAAATAACTCATGTAATTCTGTGCAGTGTAATCATGTGGAACTACCCCAAAATTCAGCGAGATTATGCAGAATTTCATGAGAAGAGAAATTCTGCATTTAGCACACACAGGTGCATTTCACGCTAAGAAACTTGTGCTAAATGCTGGGAATAAATGGGGAAATGCTATTCATGTTCTGTTGCATTTAGCTCTATTTTCTACATGCAAAAATTCCCCTCGCGTCCAAAATAGACGCAAGGGTGCATTTTGTGCTAAGAAATAACACTAAATGCAACAGAACATGAATAGCATTTTCCCCCAATTTACACCCACCACTAGTTTCTTAGCGCAAAATGCACCCATGTGTCCAAGAAACTAGCGCTAAATGCAAAGATAAACAGCAGCATGAGCAGCCGCTTGTGCTCACCAAATTTTCCCTCGCTATCGATTTATTTCCCCCAAATTACTCTTAATCACGCAATTGGGCGTGATCATGTTATCATTGGAAGTTCCACGTCAAAGATAAACGGATAGTTACCTAAATTACCCCGGTGTAATTGAAAATCCACCCAGGCCTACCTAAAGCCACTTGTGCAAATTAGGAATTGGCTGTGATGTTGGGAACAGCTTTCAGTGTGTGTCATTTCTACGGTGGGGAACATGGGCTGTATTCAGAATTTAATTGTCTTTCTTGAGCTTTTCACCAAGACAGAAATGAGTTTGGGTAGTTAATGAGGAGTACTTTGACTTAGATTGGGTCACCCTTTTGATGAAAATGTTGGCTTGATAACAAGCCTTGATTATATAACTGCATCACCTCAAGGGAAATAGCTAAGCACAATAAAAAACATGAATTTAGAATTCACAAATGACCAATTGATTGTTTTCACATTTAGTGTCTTTCCATTTCCCATTGATGAGTATTTCCACACAGTCTTCATTTTTCAGATTATTAGGCTCATGCAGCGACCAGTTGGAGTAGATGATTTTGTTTCCATTTGGGTACTTGAAGAGGCCTTCTTTCTTTTTGTCATTTATGCCGAGAAATGCTGATTTCCCTGCCATTGCAACAATTTCCTGGATGGCGGCGTTCTCTGCTGCATTCCTTGGTGAGGCCAGAAGACCGCCGGCTTTCACACAAGCTACTCTTGCCTCCTCATAGTACATTTCAAGTTTGTTGGTCACAAAGATTTTTTCACCCACACACCTGCCACTTTGTAGAAGAAAAGCTATAAAACAAAGGAGAGAATCACATGAGTCCTTTATCCCTTGGACATGGGCTTCTTTGAGCTTCTTATTGAGGCAGCTGTGTCTATGTTTTACAAAAGGACGCTATTATGACATTCTCAAAACAGACATGCAAACGGAAAAAAACTTTCGAAAAATATTAAAAATGTAACATACTTTTGCACAAATCAAGGATGATCACCAGGAGGTGAGTTCCACTTTGATGTTACGCCCGCCTCCATTACCACACGTTGTGCGCTAGCTCCCAATCAGGAAAGACCCGTGCAGGGTAAGAGCGGTGGGGGCAGGGTGGGGTTGACTGGAAAAATTATTATTTATTTAATTTTCCCTCGTAATCGTATGTCGAGTCTCCACCCCCAATCCCGTCCAACTGCTCTTGCCTGCTCGGGCTGCTCCTGCTCCCAATGAGTCTTCAATTCTTGCTGTAGCTAGCCCCCACAACACCTTGCATATGAACTTCTAACGCCGGGTCATTCCGAACAAGGATTCGTCATTATACGTCGTGCAGTAAAATTAATTTGAATGTTTAGGGTGCCCTGGTAGGACCTAAAAAGACTGGTTAACCACTTCTGCAATGAGTGCACTTCCAGAGGAACAACCTGGCCTCTACTGGAGATTGTATGTCACAATATCAAGGATAAAAATATTGACCGGGACAACTATTATGGCAACAACATCGACAACCAGAATATTGTGATGGTAAGCCTATATGGGTTACTATGGATGACCTATTCTTAACTCCACATCTATTGACCTTAATGGTACATAGATATCTTCAAGGCACATATATGTGATGATAAGTACAGTAAACCTAGACTTACCTATACACACTTATCTTCACAATAGTTTGGTAGCCGATATTTTGGCAGCTGGATATTTATATATCTCTATTATAGCAATAAATCTAGTAAATCCCCAAGGCACGTATATAGCAGAAACAAGCAATGGAAAAACATTCTTATCTATTAGCAATATGCTCTGGTAATTTTTTCTTAACATCAGAAAACAAAAATCTGGTATTCTCATCCGAGCTCTATCATAGAAGTGGCACATTGATGCTCTTTTACATTTAGAAACCCATAATATTTAACTGAATCGAGTCAGCAGATTTGGATTTTTGTAACTTGCAACATTCAACATTGATGTACTTGTTTGGGCATTCATTGAGCAACTTGTTGCAAGACTGTCAGTAGGATTATGTTCACGACATGCTAGTATTATGTGGGCATACCAGGTTAAAAACTACGCATTAAGATATATGTTTATCAGATTTATGCATCTATTGCACTTTGATTTGTAATATTAGAAGCCCTAGCTCACGTGCTGTGCCGAAACAAGTTTGTGAGTCACATGGCGTAATACAGATGGGGAGATCTCATGTAACATAGAGGCTTACAGTTTCTCTAATATACACAAAGAGGATGACATGATGGCGCTACACTAGGCGAGCTCCGCAGCCAGAGCCTACACCTCGGCATGCTGCTTGCTGAGTAACAGCAAAAGAAACAAATGATGGACCGAAAACTGAACAATGCAAACATTCACTCCCAGTCACAAAGATCTGGGTTTAATCCATCGTTCTTTTGCTCACCACACCACCCCAGTTTGGACCTAGCCATATGCAAATCAGTCTTGACCCTGTTCCTAATGGGAACAGTCCAGCCGGAACTGCCAAGCCAGGTCCTCCCTGGACCCGAAACAAGCATCCTGGGACCGGTTTCGGGGCATCACCCCATATCAGCTGTCTTGTGGATTGTTACCTGCCTTGTTATGTTGGCCTAGGCCTGGCTGCCATGCTGCTTTTCTTTGCGCACGTTACACTGAGCCGGGCCTCCCTCGCCCTTTGCTCGTGCCAAGTTCTTTTGCACTGTCTGCATTTTCTGTTGTTCACCTTTTTGGGCTCAGTCTGCACAAACATGTACAAGGTCGCATAACAATGTATTTTGGTTCTTCCTGATATGGCCAGTCTCGCGCACCCAGACATAACATTAGGTGCAATTGCCATGAAGAATTTGGTATGCTTTTAATACTGTGGTTTACTAGCGCTTAACACACTTGGAGAAATCCCTTTCAGTGAGAAGAGCTATGATGTCCTGCTGATGTAATTCTGCATCTAGAGACTGAGGTATGGGGTTCGCTAGTCAAAGCCCAGAGGTCTTCTATTATTATAATAAACTATCTTACTGCAAGGGAGGGTGGTAATGTAATTTATACGTTTATCCACTGAGTTATGAAATGCTTTCCCCGTTTGTATTCTATGGAATTGTAACCATGCTGCTTATATTATTCATATGCATTATGCTATTAGTACTGACACGTGTACTGTACATTAGAGCACGTAAGTTGGAATAAACATTTTAAACTATCCAGTGTCTCTTCCTACGCACCTTGTGGACAAGTACGAGTGAGTGACGAAAGAGTGTTCTTGCTTCTGCGAGTCCTGAGATAAAGATACCGTGTTCTGGGTTGTCCAAACATTAGTACTTGGGTGCTAATGGGATGCTAAGCTAGTTGGGTTGGGGTTTTTGGGTGCTACGGTATATGGTGGCAAACCACTGTATTCCGGGGTCCCATTTTCCTGTGCATAGCTCTGTGTATGTGCAGAAACCTTATGACATGGCGCGACCACCGTGGGCGGCTTATCTACGAGACGCTTGAGTAGTACTTGTGCTTGTCCACAAAACCTCACGTACGCTTCCGGAGGCGTAAGTGATGGTGATACCTCCTATATTGAACGCTTTATAGGTTCTTTCAAGCTTGAAGTAATTAAAAAGGTTATATAAAAACCCATTTTGTGCTCCCTGTTAGGTTGTCGGATATAATTGTTTAGTCATGGCTGGTGTGGCAATTGCTGCACATAGTCGAGGAGCACTCCGAGACCACTTACGGGTGTATGGAGTGCCTGATACAGGGATCGATTTGGTCTTTGTGGTTCAAGCCGATCCGGCTTACCACTTTGAGGTGTTTTACACTTGGATCACTTTTGAAGCGGTGGAGGCAGATGATAATCTGTTTCATGAATATAAACCCACCGTTATTCCTGCTGCCTATCGACCCTATACCACTCTTGAAGTACCTCTCACGGCTTGGCAGCACCGTGTTTGGTTTAATGGCGCCCTACCACAACCAACTATCGCAGTTCGTTTAGGCCCCTTGTCAATTCAGGGGCCACTTGGCCTGTATTGGCCGGGTATACCCCGCATCCAAATTATCTGGCATTACCGCTTGCGGAACTGCGCACTATGCATACCGAATTGGTACGAGTGCATCGAGCCCTAGTGACATACGTTACAGGTAGTCTACATGGAGCTGCTCCTGTAGTCGCAGGCCAACCAGCTATAGCCGCTGGAGTGACTATAAGTCCTGTCATGGTAAATTCTGTGATGGGCAAACGTCCACAAAATAAGGACGACTATCCTTACTGGCTTGCAGAAAAGTTCGATCAGATAGAAGCAGTGTTTCCCCATACATCCCCAGTGGATAAACATCGCATCCTTACGATAAGTTTGCCAAAAGACATAATCCCCGATTTGACATCATGTGAAAACTGGGGTAAGGTATTCGCAGCAGTTTATTCAAAATGTTTTGGTACTCCTTCCATGACGGTTCTACCCTCTGTAATTAAAAAGTACAGGACGAACATGGCCCTGAAGCGGCTGTGGAATTAGGGATGAGACTAGTGGGAGTGTTTGATGTAGTAGCTGAACTGATCCTTGGAAATGTCAAGGGCGATGCTATGAACTTTCAAGTAGCGAATGCTTTGGCTTTGGTCCCAGAGTTGGACAGGCCCCGCGATTACCGAAAATTATTGCCCGGGCTTATAAAACAATTGGAAGAAATAGCCTGGGCAACAAGCCTTTTGTAAAAATGCAAACTCAATCGCAAACGCAAGTTACACAAGCAAAAAGTGCATCTGAGAAAGATGATAAACCGGTCTTCACTAAAAAGAGTTGGAGACAGAAAAACAGGGTAAGCAACAAAAGAAGCCGGGGTCGAGAGGCGCTTCCCCAGTTTCGGTTTCTTCTGAACGTACTTATGATTTACGTGATAGGTCAAGGATTAAATCACCAGAAAGGTTTCAGAGCTCTGATACGCGTTCTCCTCGTTCTTCACAGGCCCAGACGTCGTCACAGGCTGGTGGAGGAGGACGGCAAGATAGAGGAAGGGGCCGAGAGGCTCCCCAGGAGCGAGACCAACCTCGACAACAAGTCAGAGGGAAAGCAGAAGACTTTCATCTTCCTCGACCGCAATTTCAGAAGAAAAAGTTGCCGCTGTCACAGCGAAATATGCCTCAGACCGTGAGAACGAGACTCCAGAATTGGACGTGGGCAGTGACCCTCCTAGACAGCGCCGCGGAAGTTACCATAGTGCGGGAGGCGCTACGTCCTCATATGGAGGCGACAGCAACTGAAACATTCGTTACTGTAGAGACAGCTGACACGAGAGTGGCACCCCCTGACAGACTATATAATATAGTCATACAAATTGAAGGTGACATACCGCGTGAAATAAAAGGGATTTTTTGGGAAAATCTAACCTCTTCATATGACATTTTGTTAGCAGAGGTGGATTGGCCACCCCCATTCGTTTTAGCTGCACATAAAGGAGAGGAGGTAATCCTTCCAAGCTTCTCACGGCATGTCCCAAAAGACAAAGCTGAAGCACTTGCAGCTGAGTGGGCTGTGTACCTGGCACCAGCGTTATACCGCAACCATGTGGGATGGGATGAAGAATCACCTCCTCATGCAATACCTTTGCGGTCACTACCGCAGCCACAACCCCAATATCCCATCAAACGGCAGGCAAAGGCCCCGTCTCCGAAATTCTGACACAGTTGGAATATCAGGGAGTAATTGAACCATGCGTATCACCTATGAACAATCCCCTTTTCGTGGTTTCTAAACCCGATGGAACGTACCGCTTAGTTTTGGATTACCGGCATTTAAATACACATTGTCGGAACTTTGCGGTGCAAAATACACACAGTTCTGCGCTTGTAGACAGTCTTGTTCGTAAAAAATACAAAACGACACTTGACCTTTCAAACGGTTTCTACACGCACAACCTAGCCCCGGAGAGTGGTCAATGGACCGCATTCACTTCCGGTGGTAAATTATTCCAGTTCCGGCGTTTACCCATGGGCTACAAAAATAGTCTGGGTATATTCGCCGCCCGTGTTGTTTCTTTGTTAAATGACATTGATCAAGACGCATGTTCGTACGTAGATGACATCTATCTGACGGACGACAAATTATTTCAGCATTTGTCCCGTGTGGACCGCATTATTCTTGAATTTGCGGAGCAGGGTTACAAATTTAACTTTGCTAAATCACACATTGCTGAATTTACCGTTCTGTTCTTGGGCTATGAGCTCAACAACGAAGGTAAGGGCTTAGCCCCCCATTTCTTGGAAAAATGTGCACATTTGTGCCCCCCAAATACTCTGAAGAAACTTCAGTCTTTGCTGGGTTTCCTGAATTTCGGGCGTACTTACATTCCCGAATATGCCCAGCGTATCAAGCCTTTGTATGCTTTGATACAACCTACTTATTCAAGGTCTTGCTGGCTGCCTGAGCATACCTCAATTCTGCAGTCTTTGCAGACAGACCTTTGGAGTCTAAATATCTTTTGACTCGTGATAACCACACAAACCTGGTGATTAGAATAATTCCGGGGCGGTGGGATTCACATACTTAACCTTTAATGAAGGTGATACAGTACCCATCGCATACAAGTCACATCTGTACACTTCCGCTGAATTGCGCTTTACCTCTGTCGAAAAAGTTCTAACTGCAGTGCAAATGGCGATTCTAAAAGAACGCGCACTGGCACAGGGAAAGCGGATTCTAGTGGTAACACCCTGTCCTGCCCTAGAGGCAGTAACAAAGGCAAGTGTACCGAACTCAAAAGCAATGCATCCCCGTTGGATACAATGGGCTACATCCTTGACGTCTTCGGACGTCACTTTTGTTTTTGATTCTTCTCTGCAGACTCAGGAGTTTTTGCAGTATGAATTCGTTCATCCTCCTCCTTTGTTTTTATTACCGCTTGAGGATTACAAATGTGTGATCTACACCGATGGTTCGGCGCAACCGGCCACTGGGTCCAAGCACGCTTATTCAGCTGCATGTGCTATTGTTGCGGGTTCCTTTGTAGATGGAAAGTTCAAATCCTCTGCAGTGCATACTCGCACACTTGGAGATAGTACCGCACAATTGGCCGAGCTGCATGCATTGCTACTTGCGCTTGAGTTCGCTTCTCAGGATGAGACCACTCTTATTGTATGTGATTCTTTTTACTGTGTACAATCTTACAATGACAATCTGTTTTTCTGGTCGAAAACGACTACAAGGACGCAAAGGGAGCACAATTAAGCATAAAATGCTTTGGGTTCGAGTGGCAGAATTGCAACAACGTCTGCCCCTAACACAGGTGGTTCACACCTTAGGCCATCAGCGGGTGGGCGCACACGCTATTGGTAACGATCTGGCAGATGAAGCTGCCCGTTCAGCAGTAGTCACGTGTTCAGTAGCAGCGGTTACCAGGTCCATGTCTAAAATAGACCCTGTTATATTAGCAGCTATTGCTGCAACCAAGGAAGGTAATAATTACCCTACAGGTTTCCCTTCCAAGTATTCTTACACATTAAGTCCCGATCAGGTTCCTTATGTAACTATACCTGACGTTGGAGATCGGCTGATCCCCAACGCGGACCGCAGGAGTGCCTTGATATCAGCTGCACACGAAGGCATGGCTTCGGCTCATGCAGGTGTGTCAGCTACAGTTTCCATCTTGCAGCAGCGTTATTGGTGGCGTGGATTGTATAAAGACACCCGTGCTTTTGTGCTTTCTTGCGATGTTTGTCAACAGATTAAGCCTTCAACGGTAACACGTCCACCACAAACCCCGCTCTGCATTGCTAACAGACCCTTTGGGTGTGTTTACTTGGATCACTGCGGTCCATTCTCATCAGACACTGCCTATAAATACATCTTAGTGGCAGTGGACTCGTGCACACGGTTTCTCCGGGTCTGGCCACAACGGAGTGCTGACGCCCGAAATGTAATCAGGGATTTGCGTGTCTTTGTGGGAATTTTCGCATGCGGCACCTTCCATTCGGACCAAGGTCCAGCGTTTGCCTCTAGGGCTTACAAGGATGCAATGGCTTCGCTTGGGGTGCGGGTGAAATTTTCGTCTCCGTATAGGCCTGAGGGCAACTCTATCGTTGAACGAATGAACCGTGACTTAAAGCAATCCTTAACAGCTAGGGTTATAGGTACTGGCAGGAACTGGCTGGCCCATTTGTATACCGTTCAGCGTGCACTTAATAATCTCCCTAGAAGACCTCTGGGTGGGCGGACCCCATACGAAATGCTCTTTGGCATAAGAATGTTTGTGCCTGACCTTGAGGGTCCAGACATCGCGGCGCAATCCGCCAAGTTTGATGTAGATAACCATTCTGCTATGTTACAGGACTTACAAGAAGCCCGAGACAAACTTGCAACTACACATTTGCCTTCAGCCACAGATCCTGCGTTGCAGATTCCGGTAGCCGGCTGGCTTCCAAAGGTTGGAGAACTGGTTCGAGAAAAGGTTGAAAACAAAAAGAATTCGGCCCCTCTTTTCGTGCACCGGTTCCAGTTCTGGGCTTGAAGGGAACACGTACAGTCATTTTACCACCGCTTCCTGGTCGCAAGGAGAACAGATACATCTCAGTGGAAAATGTCAAGCTACAGCGCCTGGCCGATCCTGAATAGTGTCACACCAGCGGTCTCTTGTCCTGCCATTTATCGGACATATGTTCATAGTCCATCGGCACGAACGATCGCTGATGCTGTAATTGAGATGGTTGATTTGCCTGAATCCTCTACTTTGCCTGAAACTATAATTGATCCCCAACTCTCCACCAACATCGACGAGGACGAGTATACTTATCCTGCATCTGAATCGGTGGCACATCAACCAATATCGCCACTAAGCCAGACTCGTTATTCCTTTGATTCGGATTCCACATCTTCAAAAGTTCCATCCAAGTTCAGTATTTTTATATCCTGGTTTAGAGACAATTTTTTGATTCCACCCTGGACATACATCTGGTTGGTACTTTTCTTGATATTTTTGTTCATGTCCATTGGCTTTGTCACAGTGTTTTTCTACTAATTAATGGTCACTATTTACCTGAACGCTCTGCTGTAGACTATGTTTCTGGAACTTTGGCTCCTCATTCCTCGTCTCACATCATGAAGTGTGACCACACATTTGTGAACATTTCAGCTTTCCCAGTTGCTGATGGCATCGTATGGGATGCAGTGAATTATCAAATCCATGGTCCGACGGAAATTATTAATGTACCTAATGTCCTTCGTGTTTCAATGGGTGATGTAGTACAAAATAATATTCATTCTGATGATTGGGATGTGCATGCCGTTGAAGCATTGTTTGCCGATTTAAAATATTATGCATCTTTTAATGCTGAAGATCTATATATGAATTCTGCTAATTATGCCGATTTGTATTGTTACCAACATTGGGGTAATCATTTTCTCCATAAGCCCAGTGCCCTGCGTAGTTCTGTTAACTATACCCAATGGGAACATTGTCCAAACCCCTTGCCAGGTAGCTCTCAAACTCTTCGAAATAAGTTTAATTATTTTACTGATTTTAATCGGTCGAACCCTGCATTCTATTATTTTAGACTAAATAACACATCAACTCAGAAAATTATGTTAACACACACCAAATTGCTTTATTCAGGTTCCTTTCTAAGTGCCCTAGCCGTGGGTGGTTATGAGTACTGGGATAATACAGTGGATTTAAAATCTATTTGGGGCTCCAAGCCATGGCAGGTACAGGGAACCGAGGCATTACATCGTGCTTGCCTCATCCCTGCCCAAATTATGTTCCTCAATGTCTCCATCTATCAGACTACATGTTGGGGCTTAGCAACCACTAAACAATTGAATACGCCATCAATACCATCCCTGTCGAGTTTTCCTAATGAAAGCTCACGATTCAATCTGTCCCTCGTGTCCCTGCAGGCAATGTTACAAAATAATTCGTTTAATGTTTCTGAGCTGGTTCAGTCACCCTGGTTAGTATGGCCTATATCATCTAATGCATGTCAAATGCGTTTTCACGATTCTGGTGCTAGCTACACACAGAATAGGCCTGATCCGAGGTTTACTGATTCCCGTACTGTCACTACATATTCTGTTGGTAAATTATGCAAACAATGGCTGCAACATTCGTCCCTTGATTCTGTTAAACAACATTTGTCCCTCCTTACAGGCAATATTGATCTGTCCGACTTTGTTTTGGGACCTCGTGGTCCCCGGCCTAAAAGATTCATTTATGAAACATATAATGAGCTCTGGAAGCTATCACAAATGGAAGCTGCTTCCCGTCTTCGGGAAATAGATCAAGCAAATTGGAAAAGGTGCTTGCTGTTGTTGACAATAGTATTAATACCCTGTCTTCTCGCATTTATACTTTGGAGAATATTGTGTCCTCTGTTGTTGATATTGTACAAAATGATGTTTCTGTGTTATATCATGGTCAGAATCAATTGCGTTCGGTTATGCAGTTTGCATGGACTTTACAAACGCTCAAGTTAGGTAAAGTCCCTTGGCATTTTTTGAACACCTCTGCCTTGTTTCTACCTTTTAACTTAACTGACAAACAGCAATTTATGTCCATGAAAGATGCAACTTACACTCTATTACATATCGAAAAGATGGATCCTTTGCCGTTCTCTGTTGCAGAACTCGATTCTGCTGTATGGCTAGTCCATGGGGTTATCGCTTTACCTTTTTCCTTGTTTGAATTTGACTTGTGCATGAAACATTATCCTGTGGGCCGTTACCGGCCCTTGGGCAGTGCTTTCCTGCATGAACTCTGGTCCTTGCCTTTCATGTATAAATGCCTTCGGACGGCAAGGAAGTCTTTCTCACGGGGGAGTACTGCGACTCGACTATGGGTCATTCGCTTATTTGTAAACACATTAAATTGCATGGCTCATGTAGCGTTTCCGCTCCTAATCTTGCTTGTGTGCTGAAAGGTATTCCTGCTCCTGTTATTTCACCTACTTTCACTCTCCTTTCCAGTGGTAGTTATTTACTTTTAAATAACGAAAACTGTTGTGGCCTGCAGGCTGGCATTCCTTACATTGTAACAGTTTCGCACAGGGTTGTCTGCTGCAAAAATGTGCTTTTTCCTCCCCCTCATGGCAGGGTTGATATCTCTATTTGGCCTTCCATCCCTACCATGGAAGCAGATTTCAATAGACTGAGCAGAATAAAGGCACTATTATTAAACGAGGAAGTTATGCTCACGTCCGCCCGGGAGACATTCATTCTCCAGGTGGCGAGTACCCACAGTGAAATACAGGCCCTTTTGAACACTAATCTCCCCCAACATTTTGGGGAGTTAATTCATCGTATTTTTAACGCATCTAACACAGAGGGTCTGGTACACTTTTTTAAGGTCGTGGGGTCGGGCTTGGTGTCCTCCTTCCAAACTATTTTTGGTGCCATCCCGGCTTTCATACATTCTATTTTTCCCAGTGTCTTTGGCGGTTTCCCATTGATCCTCGCTTTAGCGGCTGGTGTCTTGCTCTTAATTTGCTTTCTGCGCAATGGCTGCTCCCCGATGGGACCTTCTCGATCCAGAACGCCTCCAGCTGCTCCGTGAGCGCCTTTTGGCCGGTTTTGGTGTCTTGCCATTGGCGACACTGAGTGTGTCATACACTCTTTCATTTCGCTTTGCGTATTTCACTTGCGTGCAACCTGTGATGACTTGTGTCCGCTGTCCTTTCACCTGGACTCTGGATTATTGCCTCTCCAATTCGTCATTGTCTGTTCCGGATTTTGTTCAGTTGATGGGTCCCTTAGAGGCCCATGAGCAGGACTGTTCTGTTGCTGGCTGTATGGCGCGTGCGGCTGCACTGGGGATTTTGGCGCAATAGGATATCTGGGCGGCTGCCCAGGATCTCCTACAACGAAGCTGTTTCAATTATCACGCAAGCTGTCCCGCATTGCTTTTGGATGCTCCCTTTGTTGAGGAGCATTCCTGCTCTTTTGATCTCATGGATTGGATGGCATCTATGTTTTTTGACAATTCCAATGATGAACTCCTGGAGGGTATGGCTTTTCTCTGCACTTACACTTTCATGGATTGACCTGCCCTTCGCCGTTTGGGCGCTCCCTGTGCTCCGACGGCTCTGTTTTTCCTCTGATGGGCCTCTGTCCTGGCCTCTGGACTGACCAGGGAGGGTGTCTTGTGGATTGTTACCTGCCTTGTTATGTTGGCCTAGGCCTGGCTGCCATGCTGCTTTTCTTTGCGCACGTTACACTGAGCCGGGCCTCCTCGCCCTTTGCTCGTGCCAAGTTCTTTTGCACTGTCTGCATTTTCTGTTGTTCACCTTTTTGGGCTCAGTCTGCACAAACATGTACAAGGTCGCATAACAATGTATTTTGGTTCTTCCTGATATGGCCAGTCTCGCGCACCCAGACATAACATTAGGTGCAATTGCCATGAAGAATTTGGTATGCTTTTAATACTGTGGTTTACTAGCGCTTAACACACTTGGAGAAATCCCTTTCAGTGAGAAGAGCTATGATGTCCTGCTGATGTAATTCTGCATCTAGAGACTGAGGTATGGGGTTCGCTAGTCAAAGCCCAGAGGTCTTCTATTATTATAATAAACTATCTTACTGCAAGGGAGGGTGGTAATGTAATTTATACGTTTATCCACTGAGTTATGAAATGCTTTCCCCGTTTGTATTCTATGGAATTGTAACCATGCTGCTTATATTATTCATATGCATTATGCTATTAGTACTGACACGTGTACTGTACATTAGAGCACGTAAGTTGGAATAAACATTTTAAACTATCCAGTGTCTCTTCCTACGCACCTTGTGGACAAGTACGAGTGAGTGACGAAAGAGTGTTCTTGCTTCTGCGAGTCCTGAGATAAAGATACCGTGTTCTGGGTTGTCCAAACATTAGTACTTGGGTGCTAATGGGATGCTAAGCTAGTTGGGTTGGGGTTTTTGGGTGCTACGGTATATGGTGGCAAACCACTGTATTCCGGGGTCCCATTTTCCTGTGCATAGCTCTGTGTATGTGCAGAAACCTTATGACACAGCCAGGCTAGCTTAAATCCAGTGGTGCAGTGAGCACGGGACCCAAGTCTGGGCATACCCTTCGCACTTAGGGTGACAAAAGCAAAAGAAACACAAATGATGGATGGAATGCTGAACAATGCAAACATTCACCCCCAGTCACAAAGATCTGGATTTAATCCATTGTTCTTTTGCTCACCACGCCACCCCAGTTTGGACCAGCCATATGCAAATCAGTCCTGACTGTTCCTAATGGGAACAGTCCAGCCCAAACTGCCAAGCCAGGTCCTCCCTCGACGACCAGAAACAAGCATCCTGGGACCAGTTTTGGGGCATCTCTCCTCAACAGCCAGGCTAGCTTGAATCCAGTGGCGCAGTTAGCATGGGACCCATCTCTGGGCATACCCTTCCCACTTATGGCAACAAAAGCAAAAGAAACAAATGATGGACGGAATGCTGAACAACGCAAACATTCATCCCCAGTCACAAAGATCTGGGTTTAATCCATCGTTCTTTCGCTCACCACACCACCCCAGTTTGGACCCAGCCATATGCAAATCAGTCTTGACCCTATTCCTAAGGGGAACAGTCCAGCCCGAACTGCCAAGCCAGGTCCTCTTTGTGACTGGGGGTGAATGTTTGCATTGTTCAGCATTCTGTCCACTATTTGTTCCTTTTTCTTGCTGAATACCTTCAATTTCCTGCCACCAATACATCGTGGCAATGGATGAGCACCTCTGGCATGGCGAAATAGGTGTGGTCCTGATGCAAGGACGGGTAGCCGCAGATCGGAGGAAGGCTGGTGCAGGTGCACTCCTGATCGGAGTGAGGAGTGCGGGGCCCGAGACGTGGAAGCAGAGTTGTTGCTGTGCATGAGCCCTCCTGGGGAGGCCAGAGGGATCGCCTACCCTCTTTTTGCCTCCCTCTACAACAATACAGCTGGAGAAACGGGGGGATTCAGTCACCGCCGAGGCAGCCCAAATCCTTCTAAACCTTCCAAGGGCGCCCAAATGCAATCTCTCCCTGCCTGCCTCTTCGTCCTTTGGCCAAAATGCAGGAGCAAAGTTATGAATGGAGAATTGTGGGAGCCTTGGAGGGACACCTACCCTCCGCTTGCCCTACCAATTGACTGTCCCATCTTAGACCTACAGGAGG
Organism: Calotriton arnoldi; assembly: GCA_963921515.1. Taxonomy (NCBI): domain Eukaryota; kingdom Metazoa; phylum Chordata; class Amphibia; order Caudata; family Salamandridae; genus Calotriton; species Calotriton arnoldi. The sequence continues at coordinate 1,027,704 of CAWUFW010006368.1, read as the reverse complement.
TGTAATCATGGTGCGGTCCCAATGAGGGCACCCAAATCCTAGCAATGGTTATCTAAATCATTCATTTTACCTTCCATCTTGTACCACCCCCTAACATGACGGAGACACCCTTTGGTCCCAGCTCACCACCCTCATGCCTGCCCATGTCTGGCATCAAAGCTTTCAAGATCAAATACCCCCGGAATCTTTCCAAATACACAAAGGAAAACCTGAAACATAGGACCAATGGTGGAGACCACCCGGAAACCCTCTTCGCAGACCAATATCATTGCCATCACAAAGGTGCCCTCAAAACCGACCTCCTCCTCTTCACACACAACACTGACCTATAGATCAGGTACCTAGGTAATTTTCTCCCATCCTCCTCTCTCTCTAACATACCCTTTGGTCGCAAACTCAAATGGTTTTCTCCCTTTGGCCTTTCGGGCAACCCTGTTATCTTCACCTACAACAACGGGAAAATCATGTTCCAAGCAAAGACATAATCCTGGCCACAGGCCACCTTATTTATCCCTCCCTCAAGCCTTCCAACAATCCTCCATGCCCCCCTCTCCATTCATCCCTAACACCCCTCAACCACTCCCCACCCCTTATGGACCACCCAGACAACCCCTCTCTCCCTGGACTCCACTGCAGTCCGATATGCCCCCCTCAGCCCATTGCTGACAGCCAACACCAAACCATGAACACACCCCCACAGACCATCTCCGCACTGCCCATCTCCAACACCTCACACACCAGTATCTCCCCCTCTGGTCACCATCCCCACACTCTTCTCCTCCCCACAGTCGACCCACATGCCTCCCTGCCCCGCCCCCTCCTTCACCGCCAACTGCCCTATCTTCTCCCAGCACCAGACACCAGCAACCCACATCTCCCCCGATCATAACTGATGAACTTAAATGGCCTCTGTTCAACAAGCTCCTTTCCCTTGTTCTGGCACCTCTCGCTAAGAATCGACATCCTCTCACCAGCTCTTTCCCATCTAAGCATCTCTCTATCCTCCCATACATACAGAGAGACAGCCGTCTACCCAGACCCAAACAGACACAATCTCCGATAGACATCTCAGAACATTCCTATCTCCTAGAGAGTTGTGCAGCTTAAAGTTCCACCCCCCCTCTATTGCCGCAGTGGGCTACTCGATCTCCACCATTATGTCAAACCGCAGACAATCTAACACACACCATTCCGGTGTACGTTCACCCCCTCTTAACTTGATACAAATCCCAATCTCCCTCCCTGAACAGCCTAGCCAGAAAGTCAACAGCTTCTCTCTGAACTGCATGCTACACAATTGTCAGTATGCAGTCAAACACTGTCTAGAGATATTGGCTTTGATCCTGGACCATGAACTTGATGTCCTGATCCTCACTGAAACGTGGCTCAACAACTCATCTAACCATGCTCTAGAGCTTCTACTTTCTCCCAATTACTCCATTCTACATAGACACCAGGAAGATAGACTAGGTGGAGGTCTCACACTCATTCATAGAAACTCACTGAAATGCAGGATCCTCCAAAAAACTCAGTTTCAGTCTTTCGAATGCTTGTCAGTGGAATTGCTGACATCCACTACTTCGACATCAGACTGAATGTGATTTACCATCCACCGGGTCATAACAATTTCTTTATCGAGGAATGTATGGATCTCTTCACCTCTCAACTGATCAGCATACACAACCAGATCTTCCTTGGAGAACTCTACATCCACTAAGAAATCGAGGGTAACAACCTGGTGGACACCTTTACAGCCTTTCTCAAAGACAATGATCTCCAACAACACTACCTTAAACCCAGACACCAAAGAAGGCACCATCCTTGACCTAATAATCTCGAATTCCCCCAATCTACAGTCATACTACCCCATTCCAGTCGACTGGTCTGACCATATGCAGATCCCATTCTCCCTCTCCGGCTCTTATACCACAACTGCAGGCAACCCAAGAAAGAGAAAATATGGCTCAGGGACACATCCAACCTTGACACAGAAACAACGGCCATCATGGTCCTTCCTATCCTAATCTCGATTACACCCCACCTTGATAATAATGAGGCCACCAACAAATATAACTCCTGCATAGAATCCCTTTTTGACAAATTTGTACCCCTGAAGTGCAAATTATCTAGACCAAAACCCTCCAATCCTTGGTTCTCAAAAGAACTTTACAAAGAAAGAAAGCTTATCAGAAAGTGTGAGAAAGAATGGAGATTAGCAACCTCTCACCTAAGTACGAATAAGCTTCTCATAGCACGAAAACAATACAAAGACTGAATCCTTAGAGCCAAATTCTCTCACTTCAAAGCACTCATGAATTTTGCAAAGAATAGACCAAAGTGCTTGTTCGAGGTTCTAGCACAAACTACAAACCCCTCCACCACTTCAGGTCTTAAGCCGTCAGTGACCCGCTGCAACAACTTTGTGGATTTCTTTGATAGAAAAGTCAGAGATATCCATATCTCACTTCACACCAGTGAACCTCCAGAAACTGAGATTCCACTGTTCAAGGCACTTCACTCGTGGTCCTCTTTCTCCCCCATTTCCAAACGAGACCTACAGCAAATAATCTCCAAAGTTAAACCCTCAAACTACCTTCAGGATGCCATTCCAGGGTCTATCAGCAAATCTCTTGCCACGTGCTTACTCCCACTATGGACCAACATGGTCCGCTCCTCTCTTCAACGGGGCTTATTTTCAGAACGCCTAACAGTGGGTCAAGTCTCTCCTCTCTTGAAAAAATAATCTCTCCACCCAGAGAACATGAACAACTACCACCCGTTCTCCACACTTCCATTTTTAGGCAAAGTCATTGAAAGTTGCGTTGCTTCCCAACTCACTTCACAAATTCAAACAAACAGCCTCCTAGATCCTCTCCAATCAGGTTTCCGCCAGGGCCACAGTACAGAAACTGCAATTGTACAAATAGTCAATGACTCCCTTAGAATCCTTGACTCCAGGAACTGCTGCCTCTTGGTCCTCCTGGACTTGTCAGGTGCTTTGACAATGTCAACCATCTGGACCTCCTTCGCACTCTTGAACAACGCATGGACTGTGGAGGCACAGTCCTCAATTGGTTCTCCTCTTACCTAACCAACTGCTCCCAAATTTCAAAAATGGGCAATGCATTCTCGAAACCAGTTAATGTACATCAAGGGGTCCCTCAAGGCTCAGTCCTCTCTCTAACCATCTTTAACCTGTACCTAGAACCTCTATGTGAGATTCTCAGAAACGCTGGGATTCTCTTCCACCTCTGCGCTCACGATACTCAAATGTATATGAATATCTCTTCCCCTGAAGAAATTGCCCTCCATTCAATCACACTTCTAAACATTCAAAAATGGATGTGTAACCATCATCTAAAACTCAACCCAACTAAAACAGAATTTCTTTTGATCTTACCTCCGAAAGCAAAAACCCCAGTACAGGAATGGATGGGTAACTTTCCCATCCTGGATGGCTGCCCTGCCATTGTCCAGAGTGCTAGATCCCTTGGTATCACCCTTGGCAATCCTCTAAATCTCCACAGCCACATCACAGGCATGGCCAAAAGCATATAACACCAACTCAGGCAACTATGGGGCATCAGAAAACTAATCCCGGAACAGGACCTCAAAACAGTGGTGCAGTCTCTAATCATCTTCAGACTAGATTACAGAATTGCCCTTCTCTCAGGCATTCCCAAAGTTCATCTAGGCCCTCTGAGAGCAACTCTACATGCAGCAGCATGCTTCGTGTGAGGTCTCAATAAATGTGTCCACATTTTCCCGGCCCTGCTAACACTCCAATGGCTTCCCATTGAAGCTCAGGCCAATTCAAAACCGCCTGCATTACCCACAGAGCGCTGCACTCATCTTCACCCTCCTATCTAAGTGATAAGTTGAAAATCTCTGAAGCAAATAGAGGTTACAGAAATGCCCAATCCCTACTCTTGGAAACCCCACCTTCAGTCGAGAAAGGTACATGAGCCAGTCATTCCATGGTAGTGCCACAAGAATCTGGAACTCCTTACCTCCCTCCCTGTGCCTAACAACCTGTATAGCCACCTTCAAAAAGGAACTCAAGCTCCTCCTGTTTGACAGACACCTGGGTTAATTGCCCTTAACCCTACCTAAGTACTCTATCCAGGAGACAAACTACCTTCAGTGTGTTTCCCCACCATCTTAATCAATGCTTGAACCATGTACATCCATGTCCAAAGGCTGCTTTTGTCCTGGTTGCAGCTACCAATGCAATATGTCTGAATGTAATTATTGTAACAGTAACTTGTTGTACCCTTGTATCATGCTACTGTTCCAGGGAAGACATGGCTTGGCAGTTCGGTCTGGACTGTTCCCATGAGGCACAGGGTCAAGACTGATTTGCATATGGCCATGTCTGAACTGGGGTGGCGTGGTGAAGCAAAATAACGATGGATTAAACCCAGATCTGTGACTGGGGGTGTATGTTTGCCATTGTGCAACATTCCGTCCATCATCTTGTGTGTTTTGCAATTCGCCCCAAGTGGGAAGGGTATGCCCAGACGTGGGTCCCGTGCTCACTGCGCCACTGGAGTCAGGCTATCCTGGCTGATGAGGGCTGAATGCCCGAAACCGGTCCTAGGATGCTTGATTCCGGTCCAGGGAAGACATGGCTTGGCAGTTCGGTCTGGACTGTTCCCATGAGGCACAGGGTCAAGACTGATTTGCATATGGCCATGTCTGAACTGGGGTGGCGTGGTGAAGCAAAATAACGATGGATTAAACCCAGATCTGTGACTGGGGGTGTATGTTTGCCATTGTGCAACATTCCGTCCATCATCTTGTGTGTTTTGCAATTCGCCCCAAGTGGGAAGGGTATGCCCAGACGTGGGTCCCGTGCTCACTGCGCCACTGGAGTCAGGCTATCCTGGCTGATGAGGGCTGAATGCCCGAAACCGGTCCTAGGATGCTTGATTCCGGTCCAGGGAAGACATGGCTTGGCAGTTCGGTCTGGACTGTTCCCATGAGGCACAGGGTCAAGACTGATTTGCATATGGCCATGTCTGAACTGGGGTGGCGTGGTGAAGCAAAATAACGATGGATTAAACCCAGATCTGTGACTGGGGGTGTATGTTTGCCATTGTGCAACATTCCGTCCATCATCTTGTGTGTTTTGCAATTCGCCCCAAGTGGGAAGGGTATGCCCAGACGTGGGTCCCGTGCTCACTGCGCCACTGGAGTCAGGCTATCCTGGCTGATGAGGGCTGAATGCCCGAAACCGGTCCTAGGATGCTTGATTCCGGTCCAGGGAAGACATGGCTTGGCAGTTCGGTCTGGACTGTTCCCATGAGGCACAGGGTCAAGACTGATTTGCATATGGCCATGTCTGAACTGGGGTGGCGTGGTGAAGCAAAATAACGATGGATTAAACCCAGATCTGTGACTGGGGGTGTATGTTTGCCATTGTGCAACATTCCGTCCATCATCTTGTGTGTTTTGCAATTCGCCCCAAGTGGGAAGGGTATGCCCAGACGTGGGTCCCGTGCTCACTGCGCCACTGGAGTCAGGCTATCCTGGCTGATGAGGGCTGAATGCCCGAAACCGGTCCTAGGATGCTTGATTCCGGTCCAGGGAAGACATGGCTTGGCAGTTCGGTCTGGACTGTTCCCATGAGGCACAGGGTCAAGACTGATTTGCATATGGCCATGTCTGAACTGGGGTGGCGTGGTGAAGCAAAATAACGATGGATTAAACCCAGATCTGTGACTGGGGGTGTATGTTTGCCATTGTGCAACATTCCGTCCATCATCTTGTGTGTTTTGCAATTCGCCCCAAGTGGGAAGGGTATGCCCAGACGTGGGTCCCGTGCTCACTGCGCCACTGGAGTCAGGCTATCCTGGCTGATGAGGGCTGAATGCCCGAAACCGGTCCTAGGATGCTTGATTCCGGTCCAGGGAAGACATGGCTTGGCAGTTCGGTCTGGACTGTTCCCATGAGGCACAGGGTCAAGACTGATTTGCATATGGCCATGTCTGAACTGGGGTGGCGTGGTGAAGCAAAATAACGATGGATTAAACCCAGATCTGTGACTGGGGGTGTATGTTTGCCATTGTGCAACATTCCGTCCATCATCTTGTGTGTTTTGCAATTCGCCCCAAGTGGGAAGGGTATGCCCAGACGTGGGTCCCGTGCTCACTGCGCCACTGGAGTCAGGCTATCCTGGCTGATGAGGGCTGAATGCCCGAAACCGGTCCTAGGATGCTTGATTCCGAGTCCAGGGAAGACATGGCTTGGCAGTTCGGTCTGGACTGTTCCCATGAGGCACAGGGTCAAGACTGATTTGCATATGGCCATGTCTGAACTGGGGTGGCGTGGTGAAGCAAAATAACGATGGATTAAACCCAGATCTGTGACTGGGGGTGTATGTTTGCCATTGTGCAACATTCCGTCCATCATCTTGTGTGTTTTGCAATTCGCCCCAAGTGGGAAGGGTATGCCCAGACGTGGGTCCCGTGCTCACTGCGCCACTGGAGTCAGGCTATCCTGGCTGATGAGGGCTGAATGCCCGAAACCGGTCCTAGGATGCTTGATTCCGGTCCAGGGAAGACATGGCTTGGCAGTTCGGTCTGGACTGTTCCCATGAGGCACAGGGTCAAGACTGATTTGCATATGGCCATGTCTGAACTGGGGTGGCGTGGTGAAGCAAAATAACGATGGATTAAACCCAGATCTGTGACTGGGGGTGTATGTTTGCCATTGTGCAACATTCCGTCCATCATCTTGTGTGTTTTGCAATTCGCCCCAAGTGGGAAGGGTATGCCCAGACGTGGGTCCCGTGCTCACTGCGCCACTGGAGTCAGGCTATCCTGGCTGATGAGGGCTGAATGCCCGAAACCGGTCCTAGGATGCTTGATTCCGGTCCAGGGAAGACATGGCTTGGCAGTTCGGTCTGGACTGTTCCCATGAGGCACAGGGTCAAGACTGATTTGCATATGGCCATGTCTGAACTGGGGTGGCGTGGTGAAGCAAAATAACGATGGATTAAACCCAGATCTGTGACTGGGGGTGTATGTTTGCCATTGTGCAACATTCCGTCCATCATCTTGTGTGTTTTGCAATTCGCCCCAAGTGGGAAGGGTATGCCCAGACGTGGGTCCCGTGCTCACTGCGCCACTGGAGTCAGGCTATCCTGGCTGATGAGGGCTGAATGCCCGAAACCGGTCCTAGGATGCTTGATTCCGGTCCAGGAAGACATGGCTTGGCAGTTCGGTCTGGACTGTTCCCATGAGGCACAGGGTCAAGACTGATTTGCATATGGCCATGTCTGAACTGGGGTGGCGTGGTGAAGCAAAATAACGATGGATTAAACCCAGATCTGTGACTGGGGGTGTATGTTTGCCATTGTGCAACATTCCGTCCATCATCTTGTGTGTTTTGCAATTCGCCCCAAGTGGGAAGGGTATGCCCAGACGTGGGTCCCGTGCTCACTGCGCCACTGGAGTCAGGCTATCCTGGCTGATGAGGGCTGAATGCCCGAAACCGGTCCTAGGATGCTTGATTCCGGTCCAGGGAAGACATGGCTTGGCAGTTCGGTCTGGACTGTTCCCATGAGGCACAGGGTCAAGACTGATTTGCATATGGCCATGTCTGAACTGGGGTGGCGTGGTGAAGCAAAATAACGATGGATTAAACCCAGATCTGTGACTGGGGGTGTATGTTTGCCATTGTGCAACATTCCGTCCATCATCTTGTGTGTTTTGCAATCCGCCCCAAGTGGGAAGGGTATGCCCAGACGTGGGTCCCGTGCTCACTGCGCCACTGGAGTCAGGCTATCCTGGCTGATGAGGGCTGAATGCCCGAAACCGGTCCTAGGATGCTTGATTCCGGTCCAGGGAAGACATGGCTTGGCAGTTCGGTCTGGACTGTTCCCATGAGGCACAGGGTCAAGACTGATTTGCATATGGCCATGTCTGAACTGGGGTGGCGTGGTGAAGCAAAATAACGATGGATTAAACCCAGATCTGTGACTGGGGGTGTATGTTTGCCATTGTGCAACATTCCGTCCATCATCTTGTGTGTTTTGCAATTCGCCCCAAGTGGGAAGGGTATGCCCAGACGTGGGTCCCGTGCTCACTGCGCCACTGGAGTCAGGCTATCCTGGCTGATGAGGGCTGAATGCCCGAAACCGGTCCTAGGATGCTTGATTCCGGTCCAGGGAAGACATGGCTTGGCAGTTCGGTCTGGACTGTTCCCATGAGGCACAGGGTCAAGACTGATTTGCATATGGCCATGTCTGAACTGGGGTGGCGTGGTGAAGCAAAATAACGATGGATTAAACCCAGATCTGTGACTGGGGGTGTATGTTTGCCATTGTGCAACATTCCGTCCATCATCTTGTGTGTTTTACTGTTGTAAAGAGCTCTGATACCTTCGAGCCATGTTTGCGCTATATAAAATAACAGAATATAGAGAATACACATTGTAGACTATCTAAGAGGGTGATTGTCAGGGTGACAAGAAGATCCCATGGAACTCCGGCTAACCACCAGATAGTCTAATCCTTAAGGTTTATCTAAGGGGAGGGGGGTGCGCGGCTCCCCTCCCCGAGCCATTATAGCACCTGGGCAGCCCATCCCGAGGCCGCATTACATATATCAAGGGAGGAGTGTGGCCCCCTCCCCAGGCCGTTTTTATCCCCAGCGACCCCATCCCTTGGTGCACGAAGTGTATTTTTATGGGATGGGCCATTGCCCCTGTCCTAGGCCACTTCTGGCCCATGAATCCCATCCCCCAGTGCCCAGTCTCATAAATTAGGAGAGGGGATCATGGATCACCCCCCTCCACAAGCCAATAAAGGCCCAGAGGAGTCCACCGCTGGGGTCAAAATATGCCAAAAATGGGACGGTACATCGTGGTCCCCCCTCCCCAAGCCTTCAAAAGCCCAGGGGACACAATTCCATGGGGCCAATTAACTTTTTAGAAGAGAGGGGGCCCACATGGACCCCTCCTCCCTGAACCTTTTTTGGCTCCGGGGACCCTGCAGCCCAGGGCCAGCTTACTTGCTGTGTCCCGGAGAGCAATTTCTGTAGACTTGGGGAGGGGATGTTGCATGGTCCCCTTCCCCTTTAACCTAATTAGTGGCCCTTGATGATAGGGGCCCCAGGGGCTAATAAGGCTTGGGGAGGGGGGGCCACATGGCTCCCTCCCCCTTTAAAAAAAAGTCCCTGTGGGATATTGAATTGTTTGTAAATCGCGCAAAAGTGGAGAGCGTCTTTGGGATGAGGTCCCCAGGGCCTAATAAGGCTTGAGGAGAGAACCACACAGCACCCCCTCCTATTTATAAAAAAAGGCCCTAGGTGATGGGGTCCCCATTGCCTAATGAGACTCAGGGAGGTAGGCAACATGCTGCTCTTCCCTCCCCCTTTAAAATAGTTAACGCCCTGCAGGATGGGGTCCCTAAGTCCCAATAAGGATCGTGGAGGTGTTCCATGATGCTCCCTCCCCTTTATTAACAAAAAGGTCCTGTGGGATTGGGTCCTCAAGGCCTTATGAGGTTCAGGAAGGGGGGCAGTTGGCACCCCTTCCCTTTAAAATAGTTAAGGCCCTGAGTGATGGGGTCCCCAGGGCCTAATGAGGCTTGGGAGGGTGGACCTCGCGGCTCCCTCCACTTTAAAAAAAAGGCCCTCGGGATGGGACTCCCCAGTGCCTAATAAGGCTTGGTTGGTGGGCCACGAGGCACCTTCCCCTTTAAAATCCTGAAGGCCCTGGAGGATGGGGCCCCAGGGCCAAGTGAGGCATGAAGCAGGGGCCCACATGCCATCCTTCCCCTTTAAAATACTTAAGGCCCTGGGGGCTGGGGTACCCAAGGCCTAATGAGGCTTGGGGAGGGGGCTGCATGCCCCCTCCATTTAAAACAAAAAGGCCCTGGGGGATGGTGTCCCCAGGGTCTGATGAGGCTTGGGAAGGGTGGCCACATAGCCCCTCCCTTTCTTATTGATATGGCCCTGGGGAATCGGATCCCCAGGGCCTAATAAGGCTCTGGGAGGGGCCTGCATTCCCCCCTCCCTTCAGATTTTAGCCAAGAGGGAGGGGTGCCAGGCAACCCGAGAAGGCTTGGGGAGGGGCCGCACAGTCCTCCTCCCCTTTTTATGGTGACTGGCCTCTAGGGATGGGGTCCCCCGGGCCAAGTAAGAGATAAGGAGGGGGTTTAATGCCCCCCTCCCCTTAATATATATGTTTTGCCCCAGGAGATGGTGTCCCCGGACCCGAAGGCCAACCCCACGTAGCGCACACTAAAGTCTGCATGCAGTGTGGTGCTAGTAAACTGCTGGGGGTTTGGTTACAGGGCATGGTGGAAGGCTATGCCCTATGGCCAATATGCTGCTGCACATGGCCAACATCTATGTGAATATGTAGCTAGGCCCTGTTTCAAACTCCCTGCAGGCAGCCAATCCCACACTGCACACACCCTGTGTTCGTGCATTACTGCAAGGCTCTACGACTAACCCCATGCCATGCAAGACCAAAGGCCATGCGTAGCGGGTGTTTGGCTACCTGTGGGGGGTTTGCTGCAAGGCCTGGATGCAGGCCAGGTCCAGTGGCCAAGCCCACGTGGTGCACGACCAAAGGCTGTGCATCGTGGGGAGTTTGCTTTACATATTGTAATAAATATTACTTTACGTAGAAAAAACCTAGAAATTCACTGATAAAGCCAAAGGTTAAAATAACATTATAGTTAGGAGTAATGAAAAGATCTGTTTTTGTTTAAAAATAAACCTTAGAAATTCACTGAAAAAAAACAAAGGTTAAAGTGACGTTATGGTTGGGTGAATATGTCACTGACAACATTAACATTCTGAACAATGAAAACCACAGAAAATCACCATTAGCAGAGCTAACTATAACTTGCGCTCCCGCCATGCACTGCTTTTGACCTCACATATTACATCACTCATGACATTTCAAATTATATCATTGATGATATCACTGATGACATCATCCAATGAGTTTGTTAGTTTGTTTTATAGTTTACATAGTGGTGGGTAGCTACCATATTACTTTTCTATCTAATTTTGTACAGCCTATGTCCAGTTAATGGCTGTGAGTGTTTACAAAACACATGTGCTTCTAATGCCTCATAGGTGTGTAGAGGTATTGAATATTTTTAATAACTGTTTGTATTGAAGATTAACTCAGTGTGCAGATGACAGTTGATGTCTTGTGTCCAGTATGCTCCACACCGGTTTTTTGGTTCTGCAGAAAAGGTTTCCAACCTAGCAAAGATTCTACAAAGTAGATACTGTGTATTGTAAGCAGGCTTGAATTATTAGACAGAATCAACTCCACATGGCTATTTCTACATAACATACCAACCTATGTACATGTGATTGTTGTGCTTCAGAAGATGGGCTATCTGTAAAGTTTTCATTATAGTAGGAAGGCTGCAGGAAGTATGATCTTTAGCACCTTCAGACCATTTTTATTTTTAGCGAATAGTGTCTTTTTTGACAAGTGTTGCAAAGAGTGTACACTTTTCTCAGTAGATACTTCTTACTACCCTGTGGTGTATTTCTCATGAGAGTTTCACTGTCTACAAACAGGTGGTATAGAGTAAACTCTCTCCATAGAGTAAACACTATTTACAGTACGTACTTTTCTGCTCATATCAACTTCATTTCTGAATGTAGGTTTGGTGACTGTGAGGGCATTCATTTTCAGTGATGTAATTTAAGATGTCATCAGTGATGTCACAACCATTTCATGAGTGATATAATATGTGAGGCCATAACCAGTGCATTGTGGGAGCATAAGTTATAGTTAGCTCATCTAACTATAACTGCTGAATTTCTCTAGTTTTATACGAGTGAAAGGTCAGTCTAACTATAATGCCCCTGTAACCTTTGTTTTTTTCAGTGAATTCCAAGGTTTTTTTTACATCTATTTCCTAACTATAATGTTACTGTAACCTTTGTTTTTTTCAGTGAATTTCAAAGGTTTTTTAAATTCTATTTCCTAACTATAACGTCCGTGTCAACTTTGGTTTGTTAAGTGAATTTCTATGGTTTTTTATCTAGTAGTCAAGTTTGCAGAGTGGTGGAGAAAGGGGGCGGGGCCTCCGACCAGATCTCGAGAATCCTGCTCTGTCGGACTTACTGGCGGTCACAGGAGGACTTCTTGGCCCTCAAGGACCCTTAGCATCCAAGGGGACTTCATCTCCCAACCAGTAGTGTGCCAGACTGGTGGAGAAAGGGGGCGGGGTCTCCGACCAGCTCTCAGCAACTGTGCTGTGTGGTACATTGTAGGTAACAGGTGGGGTTCTTGGCCCCTAAAGACCCTCAGCATCCAAGGGGGCTTCATCTCCCAACCAGTAGTGTGCCGGGTGGCCCCTTTGTAGAGTGGTTGAGAAAGGGGGCAGGGCCTCTGATGTCGTCTCAGAAATCCAGCTGTGGGAGACTTACTTGTCGCAACAATAGAGGGTCTTGGCCCCCAACGACCCTCAGCAACCAAGGAGAGTTCATCCCCCAACCAGCAGTACACTAGGAGGCCCCTTTGCAGAGTGGTTGAGAAAGGGTGTGGGGGCCTTTAACGACGTCTCAGCAATCTGGCTGTGGGGGACTTAGTTATCATAACAATATGTGTTCTTGGCCCCCAATGACCCCCAGCAGCCAAGGGGAGTTCATCCCCCAACCAGTAGTATGCCAGGAGGCCCCTGTGCAGAATGGTTGAGAAAGGGGGCGGGCCTTCAATGACTTCTCAGCAATTCGTCTGAGGAGGACTTAGTTATCACACCAGGAGGGGTTCTTGGCCCCCAACCACCCTCAGCAGCCAAGAAGAGTTCATCCCCTAACCAGTAGTACCCCTTGCTGTTTTTTTCTGTCCTTTATTGTCCCTCTTTCTGCTCATTTCTGACCTTTATTTTGTGTCTTGCAGCTTGTTTCTGGCCTTTATTTTGCCACTTTCCGATCTCTAATTTGCATCTTTCTGCTCGTTGCTGGCCTATATTCTGCCTCTTGCTGCTCATTTCTGACCTGTATTCTGCCTCTTGCTGCTCGTTTCTGACTTCTATTCTCCCTCTTTCTGCTAATTTCTGACCTCTATTATGCCTCTTGCTGCTTGTTTCTGACCTTTCTTCTGCCTCTTATGCTTGTTTCTCACATTTATTCTGCCTCTTTCTACTCATTTCTGACCTTTATTCTACCTTTTTCTGCTCATTTCTCACCTTTATCTTGCCTCTTTCTGACCTTTATTCTGCATCTTTCTTCTAGTTTCTGACCTTTACTCTGCCTCTTTCTGCTTGTTTGTGACCTCCATCCTGCCTCTTGCTGCTCAATCCTGAACTCTATTCTGCCTCTTCCTGCTCGTTTTTGACCTCTATTCTGCCTCTTGCTGCTCATTTCTGACCTTTTTTCAGCTTGTTTCTTACCTCAATTCTGCTTTTTGCTGCTTCTTTCTGACCTCTATTCTGCCTTTTTCTGCTAATTTCTGACCTCTATTGTACATCTTGCTGCTGTTTTCTCATCTTTTTTTAGCCTCTTTATGCTCCTTGCTGACCTTTATTTTCCCTCTTTATGCTCGTTTCTAACCTATATTCCGCCTCTTGCTGCTTATTTCTCACCTTTATCTTGCATCTTTCTCACCTTAATTCTGCCTCTTTCTGCTCATTTCTGAACTTTATTCTGACTCTTTCTGTACACCAGGACCGTGGGGGGAGCCACAAGGCCCCCGCGGTCCTTGCCGGCTCCCTGCCTCTTGTGGGAGCCGGCATTGCTGTGACAGACAGGAGTCTGCTGAAAGGCAGCACCCTGTCTGTCAGCTCAATGCTTTCATCTGTTTCTCCGCATACATATTTGCATGCAGAGAACAGAGGAAAACTCCTCTTTCTGCAAGCCAGAGCTGTTTGACGGCTTCGGCTTGCAGAAAGTGAAGTCATGTTTGCTTTTGCTTGGTGGTAGGTGTCAGCTCCCACCAAGCAAAAGAAAACAACTACCTAACAAGGGTGGGAACCTCGAGAGATAGCAGGAGCTGGCCCTGGGGGGTGGCGGTCCCCAGGGCCATTTATGGCTCCTCCAGGCAGGCTGTGCACCCCCTGCAGCATTTGTTTCTGCCTAGGGGAGGTGGGGGTACAGGGGGCCGGGGATCCACGACGGACCCCCTTCATTATTTGACTGTAGCCCTGGGAAGGTGCCGGTCCCTGGGGGAACAGGGGGACTGCATGCCCCCACATAACATTTAATGATTGCTACAGGGAGGTTTCAGTCCCCGGGGCTGTGGAGGGGCCATGTGGGTCCCCTGCATTATTTTACATATGCCTCAGGGAGGTGGCGGTCCCTGGGGCTGTGGTGTGGCCACACAGACCCCGCATTTATTTACACATGGCCCAGGGAGGTGGCGGTCCCTGAGGCTTTAATAAGCCCTAGGAGAGGGGCCTGTGTGCCCCCTCCTATTTTTATTATTTGCCCCCAGGACCTGGCCCACCCGGGATTATTTAAAAGCAAGCATGAGAGCCCATGCTTGCTTTTTTAAAAAAAAATCCTGTGAAATTGCGAATATATTGATTTCATAGCAATTTTTGTTTTTTGAAAAAATGCTTTTTTGGCCATTTGGACTTTATTAGTTCAAAGTATTCCTACCTTGCCCCCTTTTTTAAAAGATTTTTTTTTGGGGGGGACTCGGTTGAAGCCGAGTCCGAAGATGGCTGCTAACATTTTCTGGTTGACGTGTTGGCAGCCAATCAGAGCTCTGCATTTCCCTGCACAAGCTTGTCTTTGTTCGCGAAATATACTTGAACCCAGATAGCACAAACTTTTTTTTTAATTGCTCATTAACTACTGAATGTATTTGCATCAATTAACAAAAAGCACACTCTGCGTAACCAAATCTACCTTTCTACCAAGTTTGGTGTAATTCCGTCCAGCAGTTCAGGCTGCAGTTGTGCTGACAGGTCCTATTGGAATTAACATGGAACACACACCCTTTTCTGAAGCCCATTTTTCTCAAACCCACCCTTCACGAATCGCCCCGAAATTTTTAGTGTGCAACAAGAATCACTGGGCCATTCTTTTGGTAAATTTTTGTAAAGATTCGTCAAACGGCACCAAAGTTATAGGTAAGTATAAAAATGCTTTTCCTATGGAAACATGGCCCTACTATACCTACCTATAATTATACATGCATATATATATATATATATATATATATTCCAAAAGACATTTGCTCACAAGCATGAGGCGCCCACACGTCGTGCTTTCTTATACCTTTTAATTGGTGGACAACACAGATTTCTTCAGAGTCCATTCAGCATTATCACAGCTTTGCCCTTTCAAAATTAATGTTCCGCCAAACGCGTTTCGGGCTCTGATAGCCCTTGTTCACTGACACGGGCAAAATGAGGAACAGCAGCAGAGTTCACCACGCACCTGCACGGTTTAAATATCCCACCCCAATGGGCGTGTTCACCAACTGCATTCTGGTAAACATAGTTTTGCAGTCCGTATTAACAACAGTGTGTGCTGCCGTGCCCCACAAATAATCGCCGTTTCAAAACCATAGTGGATTGCTTTAATGTCGTCCTGGAAAGCTGTGTCTTTTCATGTCCTGACCAACGGTGCTCGTCGTTCCTCAAGTGCTCAATTTCCCCAGCGCTCTGGATCTGCATGATATGCAGCAGGGCTTCCTCGCGACCGGAGCGGGCCGCTATATATTCGAAAAGACATTTGCTCACAAGCATGAGGCGCCCACACGTCGTGCTTTCTTGTACCTTTTAATTGGTGGACAACACAGATTTCTTCAGAGTCCATTCAGCATTATCACAGCTTGAGGAACGACGAGCACCATTGGTCAGGACATGAAAAGACACAGCTTTCCAGGACGACATTAAAGCAATCGACTATGGTTTTGAAACGGCGATTATTTGTGGGGCACGGCAGCACACACTGTTGTTAATACGGACTGCAAAACTATGTTTACCAGAATGCAGTTGGTGAACACGCCCATTGGGGCGGGATATTTAAACCGTGCAGGTGCGTGGTGAACTCTGCTGCTGTTCCTCATTTTGCCTGTGTCAGTGAACAAGGGCTATCAGAGCCACGAAACGCGTTTGGCGGAACATTAATTTTGAAAGGGCAAAGCTGTGATAATGCTGAATGGACTCTGAAGAAATCTGTGTTGTCCACCAATTAAAAGGTATAAGAAAGCACGACGTGTGGGCGCCTCATGCTTGTGAGCAAATGTCTTTTGGAATATATATATATATATATATATATATTATCTACTGGCGGTCGCCAGTAGATAGTTATAGTTACAACCTATTATCCATAGGAAATCCGCGACATTCTATTTGAAATAACTCTCTTGCCGGTTGACGTATCTTCGCGAAATTTTCAAACTTTGTGGCCCGCTCCGGTCCGCTCCTACCCTGAAAGTCTCGGGGATTCGTCAGCGGGGCCGAGAAAAAGGGGGTCCCAAAACGCGTTTTCCCCATGCACTTTTCCATAGGAAACTTTAGACACGGCTACAGCCTGAACTGCTGAACGGAATTACACCAAATTTGGCAAAGAGGTAGTTCTTGGTTCAGAAAGAACCCTTTTTGTTAAATGGTGTAAATCCGTTCAGTAGTTGCTTTGAAAATGAAAAGTAAAAAGTTAGTGATATCTATGGCCGAGTAGGGTCCGCGTACCCTCAGCGCACCCTGCGCGCACCGTCCCGATCACGAGCTGCATGTTAATTGGCTGTCAGCTGGCTGTCAACATTCCGATTCAGGAAATGTTGGCAGCCATTTTGTCCCTCGGTAGAACCGAGGGACAGAAACAAGTGCGCAAAGCGCACAAAGGGGCAGGGTAGAAACACCCTGACCCCTAGGTTTGCTCAGGGGTCCCACAAGGACCCCTGGGCAAAAAACAAAAAAAAATTTTTTAAAAATCGGCAGGATGCGCTCAGGGTGCGCGAATCCTGCCGAGAAAAAAAAAATCCCCAGGGCCGGCTCCTGCAGTGTCCCGGGGTGCCTACCCCCGGGACACTGTAGTTTGCTATGGCAGGGACGGAGCCTCGCGGCTCCCGTCCTGCCATAGCAAACTGCTTTGGATATTGGAAGAGAGAGCAGGAAACCTGCTCTCTCTTCCAATATCCAAAGCGATTGCTTTCCACATGGGGAGCAGCATGTCAGCTGCTCCCCATGTGGAACAGCAATGCCGGCTCCCAAGGGATGTGGGGAGCCGGCGGGACTGTGGGGGATTGGGGACCCCACAGTCCCCAACGGAGAGGGCCAGCCCCGGGGGATGGGGTCCCCGGGCAAGTAGTGGCTCGGGAGGGAGCCACGCGCCCCTCCCCCAAAAAAGAGAAAAAAATGAAAAAAAAAATGGAAAGGCCGGCCCCGGGGATGGGGTCACCGGGGCCTTAAAATGGCCAGAGGAGGGGGCCACGCTGCCCCCTCAAAATAATAAATATAGAGGCCATGCCCGGGGATGGGGTCCCGGGGCCAATACAGGCCCAGGGAAGGGGGCCACGCGGCCCCCTTCCCGTTTTTTTTTTTGAAAAATTAAAAAGGGGTAAGGCCCTGGGGATGGGGTCCCCAGGGCCCAAAAAGAAAAAAGGAAGGGGCCACACAGCCCCCTTCAGGGGACAAAAAACGATCGGGCCTTCAGGCCCCGCCCCTTCCTTCACCACTCTGCAAACGCGCCCTGGCGCGTTTGCAGAGGGGGAACAAATTCCCTTGAATACTGGGGGTCCCTGGGGCCAACTAGCCCACCAGGAACCTCCAGTATGCGCCAGGGGCTGCCTTGCAGAGACGTGTAGAGAGGCCACACCCCTTTACACCTCTCTGCAACGCAGCTCTGTGGCGCTTTGGAGGTATATGGTGGGCTAGTTGGACTCCGGGGACCCTCAGGATTCAAGGGGACTTAATCCCCCAACTTAAAACGCGCCACGGGGCGCGTTTGCACAGTGGTGAAGGGAGGGCGGGGCTTCAGGTGACATGTGTGCAAACAGGCCCCGTGGCGCGTTTTAAGATGGGGAATTAAATCCCCTTCAATCCTGAGGGTCCCTGAGGCCAACTAGCCCAACAGGTACATCCAGAAAGCGCCACAGAGCTGCATTGCAGAGAGGTGTAAAAGGGGTGTGGCCTCTCTACACGTCTCTGCAACGCAGTCCCCTGGCGCATATTGGAGGTTCCTGGTGGGCTAGTTGGCCCCTAGGGACCCTCAGGATTCAAGGGGACTTAATCCCCCAACTTAAAACGCACCACGGGGCGCGTTTGCACAGATGTCACCTCAGGCCCCGCCCCTCCCTTCACCATTGTGCAAATATTCCTCTAAAATCAGCCGAAATCCGAATTCCGATTTACTCACCTGTTATCAGGAGAGACCTCAGTGCTGCATCTTTCAGCCCAGTACTGATCCTGAAAAGTAATTTTAACCGTACTTACCAGTAACTTGAATTTCCTTCATAGGCTAACATTGACTGGTATCACTTGGAAATTCTTCTAAGTGTGGAGTTTTGGAACTTTAAAATATTCCTCTAAAATCAGCCGAAATACGAATTCTGATTTACTCACCTGTTATCAGGAGAGACCTCAGTGCTGCATCTTTCAGCCCAGTACTGATCCTCAAAAGTAATTTTAACCGTACTTACCAGTAACTTGAATTTCCTTCCATAGGATATCATTGACTGCTTTTTGCTGAAAAAGTTTCTAAGTGTTGATTTTGAAACATACAAATATTCCTCTAAAATCAGCCGAAATCCGAATTCTGATTTACTCACCTGTTATCAGGAGAGACCTCAGTGCTGCATCTTTCAGCCCAGTACTGGTCCTGAAAAGTAATTTTAACCGTACTTACCGGTAACTTGAATTTCCTTCATAGGCTAACATTGACTGGTTTCACTTGGAAATTCTTCTAAGTGTGGAGTTTTGGAACTTTAAAATATTCCTCTAAAATCAGCCGAAATCCGAATTCTGATTTACTCACCTGTTATCAGGAGAGACCTCAGTGCTGCATCTTTCAGCCCAGTACTGGTCCTGAAAAGTAATTTTAACCGTACTTACCAGTAACTTGAATTTCCTTCCATAGGCTAACATTGACTGGTTTCACTTGGAAATTCTTCTAAGTGTGGAGTTTTGGAACTTTAAAATATTCCTCTAAAATCAGCCGAAATACGAATTCCGATTTACTCACCTGTTATCAGGAGAGACCTCAGTGCTGCATCTTTCAGCCCAGTACTGGTCCTGAAAAGTAATTTTAACCGTACTTACCGGTAACTTGAATTTCCTTCATAGGCTAACATTGACTGGTTTCACTTGGAAATTCTTCTAAGTGTGGAGTTTTGGAACTTTAAAATATTCCTCTAAAATCAGCCGAAATACGAATTCCGATTTACTCACCTGTTATCAGGAGAGACCTCAGTGCTGCATCTTTCAGCCCAGTACTGATCCTGAAAAGTAATTTTAACCGTACTTACCGGTAACTTGAATTTCCTTCATAGGCTAACATTGACTGGTTTCACTTGGAAATTCTTCTAAGTTTTGATTTTTGAAACATACAAATATTCCTCTAAAATCAGCCGAAATCCGAATTCTGATTTACTCACCTGTTATCAGGAGAGACCTCAGTGCTGCATCTTTCAGCCCAGTACTGGTCCTGAAAAGTAATTTTAACCGTACTTACCAGTAACTTGAATTTCCTTCCATAGGCTAACATTGACTGGTTTCACTTGGAAATTCTTCTAAGTGTGGAGTTTTGGAACTTTAAAATATTCCTCTAAAATCAGCCGAAATACGAATTCCGATTTACTCACCTGTTATCAGGAGAGACCTCAGTGCTGCATGTTTCAGCCCAGTACTGATCCTCAAAAGTAATTTTAACCGTACTTACCGGTAACTTGAATTTCCTTCCATAGGATATCATTGCCTGCTTTTTGCTGAAAAAGATTCTAAGTGTTGATTTTTGGAACTTTAAAATATTCCTCTAAAATCAGCCGAAATCCGAATTCTGATTTACTCACCTGTTATCAGGAGAGACCTCAGTGCTGCATCTTTCAGCCCAGTACTGATCCTCAAAATTAATTTTAACCGTACTTACCGGTAACTTGAATTTCCTTCATAGGCTAACATTGACTGGTTTCACTTGGAAATTCTTCTAAGTGTGGAGTTTTGGAACTTTATAATATTCCTCTAAAATCAACCAAAGTACGAATTCCAATTTACTCACCTGTTATCAGGAGAGAACCCAGTGCTGCATCTTTTAGCCCAGCACTGACCCTGAAAAGTAATTTTAACCGTACTTACCAGTAACTTATATTTTCTTCCAGCAGAAAAGTTTCAAAGTGTCGATTTTCACAAACTACAAATATTCCTTAAAAATCGCCTGTATGACTTAAATGCATTCTTTCAACTGTTTACAGGAGATGCACCAGTGCTGGATCCAGGATCCAACACTGATTAACAAAAAGTAACGATAACAGTTTTTACCTCCTAAGTGAATTTCCTTCCATAGGATAACATTGGTCATTCTATGAGAAAAAGTTTCTAAGTGTCAACTTTTAAAGTACAATAATATTCCTTAAAAATCACGACTGTAACCAAAACGCTTTTACTCAACTGTTTACAGGAGATGTCCCAGGACTGAATCTAGGATCCAGTCCTGTGGTTAGAAAAGTAATCCATAAAGTAACTAATTGCATTTAACTAGAAATTCACATTGAGCTGAATGTTGCATTGTGTTTGAAAATGTGTTGCCCATTGCAACAACTGTAACTACTGTACTTAAAAGTCTATTGCCTATGTGCAAAGTATTTAAACTAAAGTAATTCATTCTGAGAAAGTATTTTTGTAATGTATAATATAATTACAATGTAATTTAAAAAATAAAATATGTAAAAAAATGTTTTCTAAAAAATTTCGAAATCAGTATGAAAAAAATTTATATAACAATTAATACATTTAAAAATTGTCATTTACAAAACCTTTGAAATTCACTGAAAAAACAGTAGGTTTCAGACATGTTATAGTTACAAATTAGCATTTAAAAAACCTTTGAAATTCACTGAAAAAACCATAGGTTTTAGGGACGTTATAGTTACAAATTAGCATTTAAAAAACCTTTGAAATTCACTGAAAAAACCATAGGTTTTAGGGACAGTTATAGTTAGTTGGACATTGCACTCGTACAAAACCCGTGAAATTCCCCCGTTATAGTTAGTTCAGCTAACTATAACTCGCGCCCCGCAATGCACTGCTGATGACGTCACATATTACATCACTCATGACATGGTCAGTGACATCACTGATGACATCACTGATGACATTTCAAATGACATCACTGATGACATCATCCACGTGATAATCTGATGCAGCTCTTCACACCCTAATATAACCTTTGATACACCCAATCTAAATTACAGACTGCCATTCGCAAAACCATAGACACTCCAACACCAATAACTACATACCCACTCACTGATTCTTAGGTCTACACACACACATCCACTCACTCACCCGTACAGTCACTCATACTTATGGTCACTCAATACAGGACTATCATATGCACTCTTACTCCTATATAGACACTCAAACACCGCCACTCATCCATAGAGGTACTCACACACCTAGTCAGTCATGCAAATAATTAAACACACTGCCATTTACTCACCTATACAGTTATACACACACCAGCTCACTTAATCATACAAATACTAGCACATTGTTACGCTCTTATACAATCACTGATACAAGCACACACTCATCCATAAGCCACTATCACAATCACTCACTCTAGCTTATAGCTATTTATATACTCCAACACACATATATACTGCCTTTCACATATGTAGTTACTCACACATGTACCACTGGGACATACATTCACTCACTAACACACTCTTACACACACTTACCCACCCATACAGTCTATCACAGATGCACTCTTGAAACCATCCACCCAGTGAATCACCCACTCACACATCTATGCACAGTCGCACACACCCCATCCACACAAACACTCAGGCACCCATACAGATACTCAGACAACAAATCAATAACTCTTATAGACACTCATGTAGCTATTCACAAACCCATGTAGCCACTTACACAGCAACAGACAGATACAGACATTCACCCAGTTTAGTCACTAACCCATGCATTCAGTAAGATACGTTTAATCACTCACTTATAGAATTAGTCACGCACCTACTAAATCATCCATACAGACACTTATACACCCACTCATTCTTCAATACGCCTTTCCCTATATATATAAAAAATATTTAAACTTTACAGAAACACACAGTCACTGGATGATGTCATCAGTGATGTCATTTGAGATGTCATCAGTGATGTCATCAGTGATGTCACTGACCATGTCATGAGTGATGTAATATGTGACGTCATCAGCAGTGCATTGCGGAGCGCGAGTTATAGTTAGCTGAACTAACTATAACGGGGAATTTCACGGGTTTTGTACGAGTGCAATGTCCAACTAACTATAACTGTCCCTAAAACCTATGGTTTTTTCAGTGAATTTCAAAGGTTTTTTAAATGCTAATTTGTAACTATAACGTCCCTAAAACCTATGGTTTTTTCAGTGAATATATATATATATATATATATATATATATATATATATATTCACTGAAAAAAACAAAGGTTGCAGAGAGATTATATTTAGGCTCAGGTTTCACTCATACAAAACCAGAGAAATTCAGCAGTTATAGTTAGCTGAGCTAAATATAACTCACCCCCCCACAATGCACTGTTTGTGACCTCACATATTACATCACTCGTGACATGGTCAGTGACATTACTGATGATATCACTGATGACATCTTAAATGACAGTTGGTGTCTAAGTGGCTGTATGGATTGCTGAGTGGGTATGTGAGTGGCTGTATAGGCAATTGATTGGTTGTCTGAGTACCCCTATGGGTGTATGAGTATCTGTGTGGGTAGGTGACGGGGTGTGTGACTGCCTGGTTGGATGAGTGAGTGGGAGAGTCAGTAGCTGTATGGGTTAGTGTGTGCATTTGTGAGGGGCTGTGTAGGTGACTGAGTGTGTGTATGGCTGTGTTGGTGAGTGAATGGATGTGTCAGTGGTATCTGGGTGAGTAACTGCATATGTGAAAGGCAGTAGAGGTGAGTGTTGGGGTATATGAGTGACTGTATGATTGTGTATGACTGTATGATGAGTGATTGTGAGAGTGGCTGCATAGGTGAGTGTGTGCTTGTAATAATCAACGTAAACAACTTCCCCCACTTAATATTTTTAAATTTGGTAATATATCCAGAAAAATATATGCCCCACACGACTTTTAATTTTCAATCATTTATTATCAAAAAATATATGTATCATTCTTTTTTATTTTTTATTTGTTTTTATCAAAGTTTTCCTTTCTAAAAAACACATATTTAAACATTATACATATAATAGACAATCAACCACATTTTACATATATAAGAAGAGAGCCCCAAACACATGATAAAAGACCATACACTGGCTGTACATGTCTCCAAAATAACAAACACACAAAAATCATGTGAAAAAAAGGAACAGTACAATAATATACACAACTACATTAAACATATATACAACATTACATACAATGTGCAAAGAAAACACAAAAGAAACCACAAAAGAAATGCGCCGATGCGCGTTTCGGAAGTACCATGTACTTAAAAATCCTTCATCAGGGCACAGGGTTCACAATTTAAGCAGTGGTCAGAAAGGCCATCTGTTACTATTGCACTTTATCCATATATTATAGCGCAGCAGGGCTCTGTACAATGTAAAGCACAAGTTGTCCAGCGGTTCCAAATAAGGGAAGCAAAGCTTCTAGAGATGATAGTGGGTCTTAGATAGTGGTATCTAAAGACTGAAGCGGCTAATATTCAAGTAGTCCTAAATCATAAGGATGAATTGCCCGGAGATCCTCAAGGGGGGGGGGGAGCCAGCATGGACTCGGTCCTGATAATATAATCTAATAACCACGGCAGCGCAGGCAGTATTTAACAAGATGTAAGTCTGTAGGCTGTACTGCTGTCCTATAGTGCTATATTTGGCCAGCCAAAAATGGAAAAACCCATACTTCAAGAAGATGTCCCGATACAGCTATCCTAGGCTGCTAAGTTGCAGCAATCAGAATAGGAGGGGCCCATGTTCCAGAAGATAATATCACGGGTGAGAACTCCAATATGTGTCGTCCGCGTCCTTGCTCCTCCGCGATCGTGAGTGTGTGTTTGTGTCAGTGATAGTATAGGTGAGTGACTATGTGTTCATATCTGTATGAATAAGTGAGTCGGTGTGTGTATAACTGTACAGGTGAGTAAATGGCTGTGTGAGTGACTAGGTGTGTGAGTAGCTCTATGGGGACTCACAGTGTGCGAGTGGCTGTATTGGTGTATGAGGTGATATATCAGTGGCTGTATTAGTGAGTGAGTTGGTGTATGCGTGGCTGTATGGGTGACTGAGTGGATGTGTGTGTAGACCTATGAATCAGTGAGTGGGTGTGTAAGGACTGGTATGGGTGTGTCAATGGTTTTAAGAAGTTGGAGTGGGGGTATGAAAGGTTATATTGGGGTGTGAGTGGGTGCATCAGAAATTCTGTGGATGATGTCATCAGTGATATCATTTGAAATGTCATTAGTGATGTCAGTTATGTCACTGAACATGTCATGAGTGATGTAATATGTCAGGTCATAATGCAGTGCATTGCGGGGGTGCAAGTTATAGTTAGCTGAATTTCTCTGGTTTTGGATGAGTAAAACCTGAGCCTAACTATAACGTCTCTGTAACCTTTGTTTTTTTCAGTGAATTTCTACGTTATAACGTCCCTGTAACCTTTGGTTTCTTCAGTAAATTTCTAAGGATTTTTAAATGCGAATTCCTTACTATAAAGTCCCTGTAACCTTTGTTTTTTCCAGTGAATTTCTATGGTTTTTTAACTAGTAGTTGTGTTTGTAGACTGGTGGAGAATGGGGGCTGGGCCTCTGACCAGCTCTCAGGAATCACGCTGTGTAGGACTTACAGGAGGTACCAGGAGGGCTTCTAGACTCCAAGGTCCCTCAGGAGAAAAGAGGACTTCATCCCTTAACAGCAGTCCACCATGAGCCGCATTTGCAGAGTGGTGGAGAAAGGGGCATGGCCTCCGAAGACCTCTTAGCAATCCCGCTGTGTGAGACTTATTGGAGATAACAGGAGGGGTAGTTGGCCCCCAAGGATGTCTTCCAGGAAATCCCATACAGCAGGATTGCTGAGACCTGGTAGGAGGCCATGCCCCTTTCTCCACCACTCTGCAAACAAGCCTCCTGGTGCACTACTAGTACGGGGGAAGTCCCCTTGGCTACTGAGGGTACTTGGGGACCAACTTCCCCCTCCTGTTACCACCAGCAAGTCCCACACAGTGGGTTTGCTGAGAGGTTTTCTATCGGCCACATCCCCTTTCTCCACCACTCTGCAAAAGCGCCTCTTGGTGCACTACCAGTTGGGGGATGAAGTCCCCCTGGCTCTTGAGGGTCCTTGGGGGCCAACCAGCCCTCCTGTTACTCCCAGTAAGACACACACAGCCCCTTCCTCTTCCACTCTGCAAACACGCCTCCTGGCACACTGCTGCTTGGGGGAAGGAGTCCGCGTTAGTCTTGAGACCCTCAGGAGAGAAGGGGATCTCATTCCCCCACCAGCAGTGTGCCAAGAGGCATGTTTGCAAAGTGGTAGAGAAAGGGGTTGTGGCTGTAGGAAGGTGGAATCTGACTGCATGGTTGCCCCCACTTTTTTCCTGGTGTTTTGCTGGTTTTCGACTTAGTTTGGCTGGGATCCTGCTATTCAGGACCCCAGCCTATCTGCTATCCCCTTAAATTGATTGCATGTACTTTAGGTACACTCCAGATTGGATTATGGGGTACCCTTATAAGTCCCTAGTATATGGTATACTATGTACCCAGGGCATAGGTACCCCAGAGGCCTCCCAGGGGCTGCAGCATGTATTATGCCACCGCTGAGAGGCCATCCAAAATGACACAACAGGTCTGCTACAGCAGCCTGTGTAAGGTGGTGTATGCACCCCTTACTGAGATATAGGTTCCCTATATCTCTCCATATCATTGCACATGTACACCTATCAGTCACCCCTATGGCAGGCCTTAATCCTGAAGCGATACAAAAGGGGATGATGGACGGAACGTTTGAGCCAATCAAACACTCACCCCCAGTCAACTGATCTGGGTTTAATCCATCATCATTCTTTAGCTCACTCCACCACCCCAGTTCAGACATGGCCATATGCAAATCAGTCTGACCCTGTGCCTCATGGGAACAGTCCAGCCCGAACTGCCAAGCCATGTCTTCCTGGACCGGAAACAAGCATCCTAGGACCGGTTTCTGGCATTCCAGCCGTCATCAGCCAGGCTTGCCTGAATCCAGTGGCAAAGTGAGCAAGGGACCCACGTCTGGGCATACCCCGCCAACTTAGGGCGAACAAAGCGATACAAAAGGGGATGATGGACGGAACGTTTGAGCCAATCAAACACTCACTCCCAGTCAACTGATCTGGGTTTAATCCATCATCATTCTTTAGCTCACTCCACCACCCCAGTTCAGACATGGCCATATGCAAATCAGTCTGACCCTGTGCCTCATGGGAACAGTCTAGCCCGAACTGCCAAGCCATGTCTTCCTGGACCGGAAACAAGCATCCTAGGACCGGTTTCTGGCATTCCAGCCGCCATCAGCCAGGCTTGCCTGAATCCAGTGGCAAAGTGAGCAAGGGACCCACGTCTGGGCATACCTCCGCCAACTTAGGGCGAACAAAGCGATACAAAGGGGATGATGGACGGAACGTTTGAGCCAATCAAACACTCACTCCCAGTCAACTGATCTGGGTTTAATCCATCATCATTCTTTAGCTCACTCCACCACCCCAGTTCAGACATGGCCATATGCAAATCAGTCTGACCCTGTGCCTCATGGGAACAGTCCAGCCCGAACTGCCAAGCCATGTCTTCCCTGGACCGGAAACAAGCATCCTAGGACCGGTTTCTGGCATTCCAGCCGTCATCAGCCAGGCTTGCCTGAATCCAGTGGCAAAGTGAGCAAAGTGAGCAAGGGACTCACGTCTGGCCATGTCTGAACTGGGGTGGCGGAGTGAGCTAAAGAATGATGATGGATTAAACCCAGATCAGTTGACTGGGGGTGAGTGCTTGCAATGTTCAACACTCCGTCCATCATCCACTTTGGTTTTGCTATGTTTGCCCTAAGTTGGCAGGGTATGCCCAGACGTGGGTCCCTTGCTCACTTTGCCACTGGATTCAAGATAGCCTGGCTGATGACGGCTGTAAGCCAGAAACCGGTCCCAGGATGCTTGTTTCCGGTCCAAGAAAGACATGGCTTGGCAGTTCGGGCTGGACTGTTCCCATGAGGCACAGGGTCAGACTGATTTGCATATGGCCATGTCTGAACTGGGGTGGCGGATTGAGCTAAAGAATGATGATGGATTAAACCCAGATCAGTTGACTGGGGGTGAGTGCTTGCAATGTTCAACACTCCGTCCATCATCCACTTTGGTTTTGCTATGTTTGCCCTAAGTTGGCAGGGTATGCCCAGACGTGGGTCCCTTGCTCACTTTGCCACTGGATTCAAGATAGCCTGGCTGATGACGGCTGTAAGCCAGAAACCGGTCCCAGGATGCTTGTTTCCGGTCCAAGAAAGACATGGCTTGGCAGTTCGGGCTGGACTGTTCCCATGAGGCACAGGGTCAGACTGATTTGCATATGGCCATGTCTGAACTGGGGTGGCGGAGTGAGCTAAAGAATGATGATGGATTAAACCCAGATCAGTTGACTGGGGGTGAGTGCTTGCAATGTTCAACACTCCGTCCATCATCCACTTTGGTTTTGCTATGTTTGCCCTAAGTTGGCAGGGTATGCCCAGACGTGGGTCCCTTGCTCACTTTGCCACTGGATTCAAGATAGCCTGGCTGATGACGGCTGTAAGCCAGAAACCGGTCCCAGGATGCTTGTTTCCGGTCCAAGAAAGACATGGCTTGGCAGTTCGGGCTGGACTGTTCCCATGAGGCACAGGCTCAGACTGATTTGCATATGGCCATGTCTGAACTGGGATGGCGGAGTGAGCTAAAGAATGATGATGGATTAAACCCAGATCAGTTGACTGGGGGTGAGTGCTTGCAATGTTCAACACTCCGTCCATCATCCACTTTGGTTTTGCTATGTTTGCCCTAAGTTGGCAGGGTATGCCCAGACGTGGGTCCCTTGCTCACTTTGCCACTGGATTCAAGATAGCCTGGCTGATGACGGCTGTAAGCCAGAAACCGGTCCCAGGATGCTTGTTTCCGGTCCAAGAAAGACATGGCTTGGCAGTTCGGGCTGGACTGTTCCCATGAGGCACAGGGTCAGACTGATTTGCATATGGCCATGTCTGAACTGGGGTGGCGGAGTGAGCTAAAGAATGATGATGGATTAAACCCAGATCAGTTGACTGGGGGTGAGTGCTTGCAATGTTTAACACTCCGTCCATCATCCACTTTGGTTTTGCTATGTTTGCCCTAAGTTGGCAGGGTATGCCCAGACGTGGGTCCCTTGCTCACTTTGCCACTGGATTCAAGATAGCCTGGCTGATGACGGCTGTAAGCCAGAAACCGGTCCCAGGATGCTTGTTTCCGGTCCAAGAAAGACATGGCTTGGCAGTTCGGGCTGGACTGTTCCCATGAGGCACAGGGTCAGACTGATTTGCATATGGCCATGTCTGAACTGGGGTGGCGGAGTGAGCTAAAGAATGATGATGGATTAAACCCAGATCAGTTGACTGGGGGTGAGTGCTTGCAATGTTCAACACTCCGTCCATCATCCACTTTGGTTTTGCTATGTTTGCCCTAAGTTGGCAGGGTATGCCCAGACGTGGGTCCCTTGCTCACTTTGCCACTGGATTCAAGATAGCCTGGCTGATGACGGCTGTAAGCCAGAAACCGGTCCCAGGATGCTTGTTTCCGGACCAAGAAAGACATGGCTTGGCAGTTCGGGCTGGACTGTTCCCATGAGGCACAGGGTCAGACTGATTTGCATATGGCCATGTCTGAACTGGGGTGGCGGAGTGAGCTAAAGAATGATGATGGATTAAACCCAGATCAGTTGACTGGTGGTGAGTGCTTGCAATGTTCAACACTCCGTCCATCATCCACTTTGGTTTTGCTATGTTTGCCCTAAGTTGGCAGGGTATGCCCAGACGTGGGTCCCTTGCTCACTTTGCCACTGGATTCAAGATAGCCTGGCTGATGACGGCTGTAAGCCAGAAACCGGTCCCAGGATGCTTGTTTCCGGTCCAAGAAAGACATGGCTTGGTAGTTCGGGCTGGACTGTTCCCATGAGGCACAGGGTCAGACTGATTTGCATATGGCCATGTCTGAACTGGGGTGGCGGAGTGAGCTAAAGAATGATGATGGATTAAACCCAGATCAGTTGACTGGGGGTGAGTGCTTGCAATGTTCAACACTCCGTCCATCATCCACTTTCGTTTTGCTATGTTTGCCCTAAGTTGGCAGGGTATGCCCAGACGTGGGTCCCTTGCTCACTTTGCCACTGGATTCAAGATAGCCTGGCTGATGACGGCTGTAAGCCAGAAACCGGTCCCAGGATGCTTGTTTCCGGTCCAAGAAAGACATGGCTTGGCAGTTCGGGCTGGACTGTTCCCATGAGGCACAGGGTCAGACTGATTTGCATATGGCCATGTCTGAACTGGGGTGGCGGAGTGAGCTAAAGAATGATGATGGATTAAACCCAGATCAGTTGACTGGGGGTGAGTGCTTGCAATGTTCAACACTCCGTCCATCATCCACTTTGGTTTAACAATCCTGAAGGCAGGGTGCTGGGTTTCATGTGAGAGGGTGCCCATGCATGAGCAGAGCCCCTCTGCAGCTTTCAGAATCTTTATTCCGGGGTTTTTTGTGATGCAGCCAGACCATATACTCTTAAGTGCATTATAACCTCCCGGTAAATGCTAACTCTAGAATGGCTGCATGGAAACATGTCGTGTTTGGTGTCAAACACCTTGGAATCATACCTCCAACCCAATACTGGGGTGGGAGGTATGATTCCTCCCTTCTAGAGGGAGCCACATGGCATCACCGGTACACCCGGTACCAGCTTAACAGAACCCTGGCATCACAAAATGGATGCTGCAGCCACAGACACGAGTCTGCCCTCCTGCTGCTGGACGAAACTCTGGCAGGGGAGGCCCGGACAATAGGTTTCCTGTCACAGGGAGGTGTGACCACCTCCCAGACAGGCTTTAGTGTATTGGGGCTGGGTGGGTGCACTCTCAGAGTGCTTTGAAGTCTGCACTGGGGGCACATTTGGTGTCCCTGTGCATAGTATAGCTCAAACCGGTTGCAGGGGCACACAGCCCCTGCTCTGGCGCAAAACTGGACAAAGGAAATGGGTGTAGCCACCCCTCTTTCCTGACCCTCCCATAGGTGGGTCCCCAGAGTTTGTCCAACCCCTTCCTTGGGTATAAAATAGGAACCCCTGACTACAGGACTTTAGATTACACCTGTACTAAACTCTGATACCAGAAACCAAGTACTTCGACGATCTGCACGACGCTGGTCGACGGAAGAATATTCCTTGGAGTAAAGGAGTTACTCCCCTGCAAGGCAGGCACCTTAACGCAACTGACCGGTTGGCATCTCCGAGCTCCGACAGACTCCGAAGAGTATTGCCACACTGGAGGTGGGTTTTCCAAAGTCTCTGAGGTCGATCTGTGCCCACAGCAAGTCTGAGGCAGGTATCCCTCGTGGAAGACCGTGCAACCCGAACCCCTGGACACCGTGACCATTTGCAGAAGCATCAGCTTTCAGGCGACCCCTGAGGCTGAGCTTTGAGTTACTTGTAGCCCTGACCCCGAGCAGTACCTGCACTGAAGATTGCAGGCCTACACTCAACGAGTGTTCCGTGGGCTGCCATTTTGTGATTCCTCTCAAGGTCCCTTCGCGATCCCTGGTCTGTTGACCTGTGGGTCCCCAAGAAGGCAACTCTAACTTTTATTGGGCTTCCCTGGTTGCTCCAGACGTTCCCTGACTCTCCATTGCTTAGGGAGTCCCCAGGACCTTGCTGGTCCGCACAGAAGCATCTTTTCTCTTCCTGCGTGGGTTGCTGTTGCCAAGGATTGTTGTGGTCAATCCGATCACCGACACCTCAGCACTCGACATCCTTTGTGGGACAGCTCCAATACGGCTCCTGGTTGTCGGCAACGTCTCCAGGACCCCGTGGCTGCAGAGTCAAGCTTCACCTCTTCGCACCTGAAGCACCCAACATCGGTGGGCATTCGATTGCTCCGCTCCTGGTCACTGGCTAGTGACCCAGACTCTGTCCCCTCTGCTTTCAGGTACTTCACATCTTCGATCCAGACTTGGATCACCCCGGACACTTTTCTTCTTCACGGCAGCAGCACTTTGCAGCAGATCGCCATTGAAAACGACGACGATTCCCGACACCTTTTGACACCTATGCACCTGGCTTCCCTGGGTGAGGTAACTCGAGTACTCCAGTGCTCACGTGGGTGTTGGCCCTAGAACCCCTTAAGTTTAAAGGGGTTTGCTCAAAGTCCTCTCCTAAGTGTCCATTTACTTTAAAATTCCAACCGCGACTTTCCGCATTGAATCCTACGGCGCTCGCGGCTGTGTTCTCACACTGCACACGTCCCCCGTGGGTCCCCTGTGTAACTACCTTGGGTGGTTCCTTGGGGTCCCAGCGATTCTACGTGCTCTAGGCACTGTGTCTAGTCAAGTCGTGGTTCTTATACCACTTTCTTAGTATATGGTTTGGTCTCCCCCTGGAGCCCACTGTGTATTGTGCTATTTACTGTCGTTTTGATACTGTGATACTGTGTATCTTGAACTCTAATCTCATAAAGAGATTAGTAGTTAGTGTTTAGAAATAAATACATATATTTTATATATATCTTGTGTGGTTCTCCTTTCATTTGGTCATTCAAGAGGTTATAATCTGGTAAACCAAGCTGCTTTACACTCCTTCAAGACTTAGCCTGAAGGCTGCTCTCCATAGCTACCACTAGGATAGCTTTCAATAAAGGTTGTCTTTAAACCTATCATCAATAAGGGTCGTTTGGACTGGTGCAAGGTGCCCACTATAACTAGTGGACAGCATATGCCAGGCCAACTTCTCACATTGATGTGCAGCGGTTGGATTCAAGCTTGCTATTGCTTTACCAGATAATCTCTTTGAAGTGACTAACTGAAAACCACTATAGGTACATAGGTACATATAAATCAAGTTTAGAATACAATAAGTTCTACTGAACTTAGAGTTGTGTGTCAAGGGCTTAGCACACCCTTTCTACAACTCAAGAGAGTTTCAGTTCCCACTAGAGTAGGTAGGTGCATACACCAGACCACACTAGAATATCTGCAAGACCTGAAGTCAGTGACTCCTTGCCCACTAGGTATGACAATCTCACATTCCAGGAATAGAGAAATATGTATACCTCTAGGAGACTGAAAACAGGGAGACATGCAAGCACCCAACGCCTCATAGAGGCTTTGCTGTTAGATGACCTCAGAAAGACACCAGGGTCTGATGAGGCAGGGAGGTTGGGTGGGGCAGTAGAAGAGGAAAGGCCAGGTAGTGAAAACTACTATGACCCAGACTCTGATGCTGGCCAGGGGGATCAACATGATTCCCACCTGGAAAATCAAATTCTTTCTGAAGGAGAGGAAGGCCTCAGTGGCCCCCTCTTCACTCCCCAGGAAGGGTTAATAGTCTACCAAGAAGATCAAGATCTCCTTCTCAGGAATCTAATCGTTCTGGTACTTCTATAGGGTCCTCTGCTTCTCATAAAAGGGCATCCTCTTATGAGAAGAAGTGCCAACTGCTTGAGTTTGAGAGAGCTAAGCTCAGAATCAAGAGAGAGCAATTGGCCTTAGACAGGGCATCCCTGGAGCTTCAGAAAGCTTCTCAAAAGTTGGGGCTAGAGCCCCATGGTGGCAGCAACAGTGTCCCTAGGAGTAGAGAAGAGACTCATCCCCATAGGAACCTGAATAAGATTGTCCCTCCCTACCAGAGTGGGGATGACATCCACAAATGGATAACTGCACTGGAGAGGGCCTGTAAAGTACAGAGGGTCCCTCAGGAGCAGTGGGCAGCAATCTTGTGGCTCTCCTTTGCAGACAAAGGTAGAGACAAGCTCCTCACTGTAAGAGAAGAGGATGCTGATAATTATAAAGCCCTGAAGAGTGCTCTGATTGATGGGTTTGGACTAACCACTGACCAATACAGGTTAAGGTTCAGAGACACCCAAAAGGCACAGACTCAGGACTGGGTTGACTTTGTAGATTATGCTACTAAGGCTCTGGAAGGTTGGATACATGGCAGCAAGGTGCATGACTTTTAGGATTGTACAATTTGATTATGAGGGAGCAGATCCTTAATAATTGTCAAAACCAGCTTTTACACCAGTACCTGGTGGACTCTGATCTGACCTCTCCTCAAGAATTGGGAAAGAAGGCAGACAAATGGGTCAGAACCAGAGTAAAGCCAAAGAATCAGGGTGGTGACTAGAAGAAAGATTCTACCAAGTCCCAAGAGAAAGGTGGGGATAAATCCAAGGATAAATCCACTACAGGGCCCCAAAGTCCTCTCCTGGGGTGGGTCCCAAACTCCTTCCTCCCCTGAAAAGAAACCCTATTGCCATAACTGTAAGAAGCCTGGCCACTGGAAAAATGACCCCAGTTGCTCCCAGGCTGGCAATAAGGAAAATGTTCCTCCCAGCAATACTACCACTCCTCCTGGTACTACAAGTAGTAATCCCCTAGGTGGTAGTAATGCACCCAAAAAGTTAGGTGCATTTTCGTGGGGAACTGAGGTGGACCCCAGTTTATCAAGGTCCTCCTCACAGGCCTCCTTAGTCTGTGATGGTGGCATGGGATTTGCCACTTTTACTATGAGTCCCAATACTTTGGGCAAGTACAGACAGGCGCCCCTAATCAATGGTCAGAAGGCGTTGGCATTCAGGGACACAGGGGCTAGTGTCACCATGGTGAGAGGGAAACTAGTCCCCCCTCAACAGCTTTTACCTGAATTCAAGTACCAGGTGACCAACATTGATGGTATCAGAACAGATCATCCCATGGCCATAGTCAATCTCAGCTGGGGGGGGTCACTGGCCCAAAGAGTGTGGCAGTGTCCCCAACCTTGCCTGTAGATTGCCTGTTGGGCAATGATCTGGAGGTTTCAGCCTGGGCTGAAGTTGAATACCAGGCCCATTTAAAAATGTTGGGCCTCCCTGAGAAGGTTGGTGGGGCTGTTAGGGCCTCAGCCCCATCCCAGGGAAATTTTGGAGAAGTGGAGCCTGAAAGAATGGCCCACTCTACTCCACAAGAGAGCAGAAGGGTTGAAGAACAGTCTTCTTTCCCCCAGACAATAGGTAAGGGTCAGTTTCCTCAGGGAACTGATCCTACCCCTAGTGAAGGCACTGCCCCAGAGGTGGTCAGTCCTGGCCTGACAACACCCCTGATGGCAGGGGACCCTTCCAAGGTGGTACCCAGTCTGGAGCAGGTAACCTGCCCCTCTCTACCCTCCCTCTGTCAGCCCAGGGCTGCAGAGGTCAGGGAGGTCAGTGGACCCCTAAGGGCTCCCTGTCCAGAGGAACCCCCTCATCCACAGATTAGGGGCACCCAGTCTAGTAGCCCTAGCAAGGTAAAAATTCCTCAGCACACTGAGGGAACCCTCCCACCATTGGAGAGGGACCTCCCCCAGATGGATTCTGTTGGGCAAAGGCAAACCTGGTGTGAGATGTTGGCCTGGTATATGCTGTCCACTAGTTATAGTGGGCACCTTGCACCAGTCCAAACGACCTTTATTGATGAAAGGTTTAAAGACAACCTTTATAGAAAGCTATCCTAGTGGTAGCTATGGAGAGCAGCCTTCAGGCTAAGTCTTGAAGGAGTGTTAAGCTGTTTGTTTTACCAGTTATAATCTCATGAATGACCAAATTAAAGGAGAACCACACCAGGTATATATATAAAATATATGTATTTATTACTAAACACTACCCAATAGTCTCTTTATGAGGCTAGAGGTCAAAGTACACAAGTTACAAGTCAAATAGCACAGTAAATTAGCACAATATACGATTAGCCCTAGAGGCGTACCAAACCATATATTAAGAAAGTGGTATAAGAACCACGACTTAAGTAGACACAAGGCCTAGAGCCTGTAGAATCGCTGGGACCCCAAGGAACCACCCAAGGTAGTGACACAGGAGACCCACGGGGGCTGTGTGCAGTGTGTGAACACAGCCGCGAGCTCCGTTAAAGTCTATGGGAAAGTCGTGGTAAGAGTTTTAGAGTTTAAGGACACTTAGAAATGGACTAGGACCAAACCCTCTTGGACTTAGACAGTTCTAGGGTCAACACCCACGGGAGCACCGGAGTACTCGAGTTACCTCACCCAGGGAAGCCGGGTGCATAGGTGTCGAATGGTGTCGGGTCGCGTCGTCGATTTCAATGGCAGCCTGCAAGGAAGTGCTGCTGCCGGGAAGATGCGAAGTGTCCGAAGAGATCCAAGCCTGGATTGGAGATGAGAAGAACCTGAAAGCAGAGGGGACAGAGTCTGGGTCACTTGCCAGTGACCAGGTGCACGATAGTCGAATGCCCACCGATGTCGGGTGCTTCAGGTGAAAGAGGTGAAGCTTGACTCTTCAGCCACGAGGACCAGGAGGCGTCGACGATGACCAGGAGCTGGATTCGAGCTGTCCCACAAAGGATGTCGAGTGCTGCAGCGTTGGTGTCCGGATTGAACACAACAAGCCTTGGCAACAGCAACCCACGCAGAAAGGAGAAAGATGCTTCTGGGCAGACCAGCAAGGTCTGAGGAACTCACCACTCGGTGGGGAGTCAGGGCACGTCTGGAGCAACCAGGGAAGCCCAAAGAAAATCAGAGTTGCCTTCACAGGGACCCACCAGTCGACGGACCAGAGATCGTGAAGGAGCCTCGAGCGGAAATGCAAGAAGCGGGCCCACGGAACACTCGTGGAGTGTAGGCTCACTATCTTCGGTGCAAATGGTGCTCGGGCCTGGGCTACAAGTAACCCAAAGCAGGACTTCAAGAGACGTCGAGAAGTCAATGCACTAGCAAATGTGCACGGTGTCCAGGGGTTCCGGTTCCACGTCACTCGTGAGGGCTGCGGGTCTCAGCTTTGCTGGGGACTCGGGTCGGCCTCTGAGAAGTCTGGAAATCCTCTTCCTGGGCTGCTGTTACTTCGGAGTCCGGCGGGAGCTTCGGAGATGCAGACCAACAAATGCTTCGTTGGTGCCTGCCAAGCAGGGGAGTCACTCCTTGACCCCAAGGGAGATTTCTTCAGTCCTCTAGTCTTTAGTAGAGCGTCGAAGTTCCAGGATTCAGTTGCAGAGTTTCGCCCAGGGATATCTAAAGTCCAGTTGCCAGGGGTTCCTTACTTATACCTAAGAAAGGGGTTGGACTAACTCTGTGGACCCACCTATGGGAGGGTTTGGAAAGAGGGTGGCTACACCCATTTCCTTTGTCCAGTTTCACGCCAGAGCAGGGCTGGCAGCCCCTGCAACCGGTTTGAACTGGGGTATGCACGAGGACACCAAATGTGCCCCCAGTGCAGGACTTCAAAGCACTCTTGGAGTGCACCCACCCAGCCCCAATCCACTAAGGCCTGTCTGGGAGGTGGTAACACCTCCCTGTGACAGGAAACCTATTGTCCAGGCCTCCCCTGCCGGAGTTTCGGTCAGCAGCAGGAGGCCAGACTCGTGTCTGTGGCTGCAGCATCCATTTTGTGATGCCAGGGCTCTGTTTAGTTGGTACCGGGTATACCGATGCTGTCATGTCTCTCCCTCTAGAAGGGTGGGATCATACTCCCACACCAGTTACTGGTGTGGGGGTATGATTCCAAGGTGTTTGACACCAAACACGACATGTTTCAGTGCAGCCATCCCAAAGTTAGCATTTACAGCGAGGATATAATGCACTTAAGAGTATATGGTCAGGCTGCACCACAGACAACCCCGGAGAGGAGATTCCGAGGGCTGCAGAGGGGCTCTGCTCATGCATGGGCACCCTCTCACATATAACCAAGCACCCTGCCTTCAGGATTGATAAGGCCTGCCATAGGGGTGACTGATAGGTTTCTATGTGCAGTGCTAGGTGAGATATAGTGAACCTATATCTCTGCAAGGGGTGCATGCACCTCCTCACTCAGGCTGCAGTAGCAGTCCTGTGGTGTCATTTTGGATGGCTTTCCAGGGGGGGTACAATACATGCTTCAGCCCCTGGTAGGCCTCTGGGGTACCTATGCCCTGGGTACATAGTATACCATATACTAGGGACTTATAAGGGCACTCCAGAATCCAATCTGTGGTGTACCTAAAGTACATGGAATCAATTTAGAGAGGAAGCAGCTAGACTGGGGTCCTGGATAGCAGGGCCCCAGCCAGACTAAAGTCGAAAAACAGGGAGACATCAGCAAAAAAGTGGGGGTAACCATAAGAGGCAGATCCTACTCTCCTACACCTGGGACCAAGTGGTTCCAAACCTACCATGTCCCTCCAGTGTTCCAGCCAAAGGGACCCAACCCCCAGCTGTAGGCAGCCAGAGGTTGACCCTTAGGGGCAGATACAACTCAGTCATGGAAAGAAAGGCCTCCATGGTGACCAGTGATCTGAGGAAGCTGAGGCCAACTTTATTAGGGCCTCACTTCTATACTCAGACACCCCACCAGCCTTTTACTTTGCCAAAACACACCACAGGTAGTAATTCCAAATGGTGGAGATCACCCAATACCCTTGGGGTTAGGAATTGCTTAGTGGACCATAAGACAGGGGGTATCCATGCTAGTGCAGGTTCTTCCTTATATGGCCACTTAGTCAATAAAGGCTCAACTGGACAAGGTTAGCCTTATCTCCTTTCATTTGGGGGGGGGTTATGTAGGAAGGTGGAATCTGACTGCATGGTTGCCCCCACTTTTTTCCTGGTGTTTTGCTGGTTTTCGACTTAGTTTGGTTGAGATCCTGCTATTCAGGACCTCAGCCTATCTGCTATCCCCTTAAATTGATTGCATGTACTTTAGGTACACTCAGATTGGATTCTGGGGTACCCTTATAAGTCCCTAGTATATGGTATACTATGTACCCAGAGCATAGGTACCCCAGAGGCCTCCCAGGGGCTGCAGCATGTATTATGCCACCCCTGAGAGGCCATCCAAAATGACACAACAGGTCTGATACAGCAGCCTGTGTAAGGTGGTGTATGCACCCCTTACTGAGATATAGGTTCCCTAAATCTCTCCATATCACTGCACATGTAAACCTATCAGTCACCCCTATGGCAGGCCTTAACAATCCTGAAGGCAGGGTGCTGGGTTTCATGTGAGAGGGTGCCCATGCATGAGCAGAGCCCCTCTGCAGCTTTCGGAATCTTTATTCCGGGGTTGTTTGTGATGCAGCCAGACCATATACTCTTAAGTGCATTATAACATCCCGGTAAATGCTAACTTTAGAATGGCTGCATGGAAACATGTCGTGTTTGGTGTCAAACACCTTGGAATCATACCTTCACCCCAGTACTGGAGTGGGAGGTATGATTCCTCCCTTCTAGAGGGAGCCACATGGCATCACCGGTACACCCGGTACCAGCTTAACAGAACCCTGGCATCACAAAAGGGATGCTGCAGCCACAGACACGAGTCTGCCCTCCTGCTGCTGGATGAAACTCCGGCAGGGGAGGCCTGGACAATAGATTTCCTGTCACAGGGAGGTGTGACCACCTCCCAGACAGGCTTTAGTGTATTGGGGCTGGGTGGGTGCACTCTCAGAGTGCTTTGAAGTCTGCACTGGGGGCACATTTGGTGTCCCTGTGCATAGTCCAGCTCAAACCGGTTGCAGGGGCACACAGCCCCTGCTCTGGCGCGAAACTGGACAAAGGAAATGGGTGTAGCCACCCTCTTCCTGACCCTCCCATAGGTGGGTCCCCAGAGTTTGTCCAACCCCTTCCTTGGGTATAAAATAGGAACCCCTGACTACAGGACTTTAGATTACACCTGGACTAAACTCTGATACCAGAAACCAAGTACTTTGATGATCTGCACGACGTTGGACGACTGAAGAATCTCCCTTGGAGTAAAGGAGTTACTCCCCTGCAAGGCAGGCACCTTTAACGCAACTGACCAGTTGGCATCTCCAAGCTCCAACGGACTCCGAAGAGTATTGCCACACAGGAGGTGGGTTTTCCGAGGTTGGTGAGGTCGATCTGTGCCCACAGCAAGTCTGAGGCCCGTATCCCTCATGGAAGACTGTGCAACCCGAACCCCTGGACACCGCAACCATTTGCAGAAGCATCAGCTTCCTGGCAACCCCTGAGGCTGAGCTTTGGGTTGCTTGTAGCCCTGACCCCGAGCAGTAATTGCACTGAAGATTGCAGGCCTACACTCAATGAGTGTTCCGTGGGCCGCTATTTTGTGATTCCTCTTGAGGTCCCTTTGCGATCCCTGGTCCATTGACCTGTGGGTCCCCAAGAAGGCAACTCTAACTTTTATTGGGCTTCCCTGGTTGCTCCAGACGTGCCCTGGCTCTCCATTGCTTGGGGAGTCCCCAAAACCTTGCTGATCCGCACAGAAGCATCTTTTCTTTTCCTGCGTGGGTTGCTGTTGCCAAGGCTTGTTGTGTTCAATCCAATCACCGACACCCCAGCACTCAACATCCTTTGTGGGACAGCTCGAATCCGGCTCCTGGTTGTCGTCGACATCTCCAGGACCCCGTGGCTGCAGAGTCAAGCTTCACCTCTTCGCACCTGAAGCACCCGACATCGGTGGGCATTCGATTGCTCCGCTCCTGGTCACTGGCTAGTGACCCAGACTCTGTCCCCTCTGCTTTCAGGTTCTTCACATCTTCGATCCAGGCTTGGATCACCCCGGACACTTTTCTTCTTCACGGCAGCAGCACTTTGCAGCAGATCGCCATTGAAAACGACGACGATTCTCGACACCCTTTGACACCTATGCACCCGGCTTCCCTGGGTGAGGTAACTCGGTAATCCGGTGCTCACGTGGGTGTTGGCCCTAGAACCCCTTAACTCTAAAGGGGTTTGCTCAAAGTCCTCTCCTAAGTGTCCTTATGCTTTAAAATTCCAACCGCGACTTTCCGCATTGAAACCTACGGCGCTCGCGGCTGTGTTCTCACACTGCACATGTCCCCCGTGGATCCCCTGTGTCACTACCATGGGTGGTTCCTTGGGGTCCCAGCGATTCTACGTGCTCTAGGCACTGTGTCTAGTCAAGTCGTGGTTCTTATACCACTTTCTTAGTATATGGTTTGGTCTCCCCCTGGAGCCCACTGTGTATTGTGCTATTTACTGTCATTTTAATACTGTGATACTGTGTATCTTGAACTCTAATCTCATAAAGAGATTAGTAGTTAGTGTTTAGAAATAAATACATATATTTTATATATATCTTGTGTGGTTCTCCTTTCATTTGGTCATTCAAGAGGTTATAATCTGGTAAACCAAGCTGCTTTACACTCCTTCAAGACTTAGCCCGAAGGCTGCTCTCCATAGCTACCACTAGGATAGCTTTCAATAAAGGTTGTCTTTAAACTTATCATCAATAAGGGTCGTTTGGACTGGTGCAAGGTGCCCACTATAACTAGTGGACAGCATATGCCAGGCCAACTTCTCACAGTGGCCCTGTCCACCTCTCTGCAATCCCACTGTGTGGGGCTTACTGGAGGTAACAAAAGGTCTTGTTGGCCCCTAAGGACCCTCAGCAGCCAAGGGGACTACATCACCCAACCAGGAGGAGCCTGAAGGCCCCCATGGTCCCGGCCTGCTCCCCAACTCCTGCGGGAACCGGCATTGCTTTTTACACACAGGGAACTGCTGACATGACATAGCAAACTGTATTGTCCTGGGTGTGGGCACCCCGGGACATTGCTGGAGCCGGCTCTGAGGGGTGGCGGTCCCCAGGGCCATGTAGGGCTCCTAGCGGGGGCAGCGGGCAGCACAGCACCCCTCTTGTGTTCACATTTGGCCTGGTGAGGTGGTGGTTCCCAGGGCTGGGGGTCCGCAACAGACCCCCTTCATTATTGCATTTGTGCCCCTTGAGGGGCCATAGGGCCTCCCCCGCTTAAAAGAAAAGTATGTGCCCTGGTGAGGTGGCTGTCCCCGGGGCAGTGGGGGAAGCCCCAGGGCCTCCCCCGCATTACTTAAGACAAAAAAAACTGTGTGCCACGGGGAGGTGGTGGTCCCCGGGGCTGGGGGGTCCACTAGGTCCCCCACATAATTTTAATTAGCCCTGGAGGTGGCGGTCCCTGGGGCAGAGGTGGTCCACGAGGCCCCCCCCACATAATTAGAATTCGCCCCGCAGAGGTGGCGGTCCCCAGGACAGGGGTGATCCACAAGGCCACCCCACATAATTGGAATTAGCCCTCGGGAGGTGGCAGTCCCTGGGGTTGGGCAGGCCCAGTGGGCCCACCCACAGTCAACATTAAAAGTACCCCGGGGAGTTTGCCAGCTCTAGGGCTGTGGGCAGGCCCAGTGGGCCCACCTGCATTAATAATTAAAATTGCCCCAGGGAGGTGGCGGTCCCTGGGGCTTTGATAAGCCCTAGGAGGGGTGCCCCATGCTTCCCCCTCTTATATTTACCTTATACCCCCCACGGCCTGGCCCACCCGGGTTTTATTTTAAATAAGCAAGGGAGCCCGTGCTTGGTTTAAAAAAAACTTTTGCCGCTGACTCGCAGATCATCTTGCGAGTCCATGGCAAAATTAAAACAAGAAAAAATGCTTTTCACCCCCAGCGTGGTCCCTCAGGGACCCCCCACCATATCTAGGGGATCAGGGTATTCCTACCCTTCTCCCTTTTCTTTATTTTAACCTTTTTTCTGGGACTCTGCTTCAAGCCGAGTCCCAAGGTGGCTGCCAACACTTCCTGGTTGAAGTGTTGGCAACCAATGAAATTTTAGCAGGATCCACGAGTCCACTGCAAGGACTCGCATCTCCAGATATCTATATTTTTTTAATTTAGAATTTTGAAAAACTACTGAACGGATTTACACCAAATCACAAAAAGCACACTTTCTGGACCAACATTTAGCTTTCTGCCAAATTTGGTGTAATTCCGTTCAGCAGTTCGGGCTGTAGTCATCTTCAAAAAGTGAAAAAACTCAATTGTCTTAACATAGGGAAAACACACTTTGGGACCCCCCTTTTTTTCTTGTCCCCCGCCTAACGGATCCCCCCTGAAACTTTCAACACAGCAGCTGAACCAAAAAGGGGAAGTTTTGCGAAAATTTTGTGGAAATTCGTCAAGCAGCGCCAAAGTTATTGGGCATTTTCCTTCCTAGTGTTGGATTTCTTGGCATATTTTCCACCAGTGAGCTCGTCCGGCTTCACGCTCCACCCCTCATGGGCCGTGGTGATGTAGCGAGCTGTTAGTTTATGGATACATATATATATTTTACTTGCTAACAACTTTGTCACCGTTTGATGAATCTTTACAATATTTTCCCAGAAAAGTGGCATGTTATGTCTAGTTCTGCATAGAAAGTTTCAGAGTGATCCATCAAGAGGGGGCCAATAAAAATGGGGAGGGTAAAAAACTGTGCATTTCCGATGAAATTTCCTATAGCGATTTTGATCACGACTACTGCCCAAACTACTGGATGGAATTA
Source organism: Calotriton arnoldi (assembly GCA_963921515.1). Lineage (NCBI taxonomy): Eukaryota > Metazoa > Chordata > Amphibia > Caudata > Salamandridae > Calotriton > Calotriton arnoldi. Next base: position 985,058 of record CAWUFW010006368.1, on the reverse strand, counting down.
CACCAAATTTGAGAGAGAGGTAGCTGTTGGTCCAGAAAGAGCCCATTTCATGATTTGGTATAAATCCATTCAGTAGTTGCAGAGTTATTAAAGGAAAAACGCATTTGTATTTCTAGGGATGCGGATCCTCAGTGGATCCAACAGATATCATGCTGAGATCTGATTGACTGCCAACACTTCAACCACGAAGTGTTGACAGACATTTTGGGACTTGAACTCAGCCGAGTGTCCAAAGAAAAGGTTTACAAAAAGAGAACGGGGCAGGGTAGGAATGCCATGACCCCCTATGTCTAGTGGACGGTATCCAGTGCTTATTTGTATTTCAGCCCCGGGTGGGCCAGGTCCTGGGGGCAGTGCCAGTTATAATATGTGGGGAGGTGGCACACAGGGCCCCCCTCCTTAGGCTCCTAAGAGCCCCAGGGACACCACCTCCCTGGGGCTTGATTTTAAATTGCAGGGGGTCCGCACGGACCGCCCTCCTGAGGCTCAAAAAAGCCCCAGGAATTCCCACCTCCCTTGGCTTAATTAATATATTTGAGGGGGCTGCGCGGACCCCCCTCATAAGGCACTTAAGAGCCCTGGGTCACAACTCCTCCCCGGGGCTTCAATAGTTAATTGGAGGGGGGCTGCGTGGACCCCTCCTCCTTGGCCCTGTAGAGTCCCTGGGACCACCACCTCCCCGGGCTCAGAAATGCAAAATAATGGGGGCCACACAGCCCCCTCCTCATGGTCCGTATCGGTCCCAGAGACCATCACCTCCCCGAGGCAGATTGTGCAAATGGGAACAAGGGGGGCACATCAGCCCCCCTCCCAGAGCCAATAACGGCCTTGGGGACTGCCACCCCATAAGGCCGGCTCCCTTTTTCCCGAGGTGCCCACCCTCGGGCACAGTAGTTTACTGTAACAGCTCCTGCCAAGGGAGAGCAAACTATAAGTCCGTTCTTAGCGGGTGGGAGCAGGAAAACTGCTCCGACTTGCTGGGAGTGTACTTTTGATCTGTTTTCCTGCCTGCTGTCAAAAACGGTTCTCCCACATGCAGGGAGCAGCATATTTGGCTGCTCCCTCTGTGTAGGAGCAACGCCTGCTCCCACTGGATGCAGGGAGCCAGCAGGGATTGTGACGGCATTAAGCCTCTCCTCGAGGTCCCCAACGCAGCACACTGGGTGTCCTGGGTGGGCTCCCTGGCACCCACTATCTTGAGGTTGAGCCCCGGGAGATGGAGTCCCCAGGGCCAAAATTGGCCTGGAAAGTGGGCTGCAGCCCTCTTACCCCTAGTCCTGTACTGGTGGGAGCAGAGTCCATAGTTCTTCCTTTAAAATACTACAAGTATGCAAATGTACAAATCACCTTGAATCTCTTCCCATTTGGCTCCACCCAAAACCCCTTAGAAGTATGCAAAGGTCTTCCCCCCATTTGCCAATATAATGGATTTACCAAAAGGCCCTCCACCGCATTTCCCAACAATTTAAGTGACGCTTTCTTAATGGGAAAGAATATGAGGACATCTCCACTAAGCAAAGAAGCACTTACTTCCTATAGTTAAGAGGAAGGACCATTGATAGGTAGAGATTAACCTGTTTGTAGTCTTGCTGTCTTCTTTATAGGAGGATTCATGTTATCACAGAGTTCTAGATGAAGACGCAGAGGAACAATCACATTGCAGAAACACATACAAGGTTACTGGACACATTTCCTCGTGGTCCATTATGCAGCTGTAGTGTAGAATATACACTAGACATTTAGCACTTACTAATTAACCAGTAGAAAGTACTTCAGTTTGGTGGACATTTTGTGCAAAACTACAGACTCTTGTTGGATAAAGCAGTAGGTGAGGTTCCGTTCTGGCTCAGTCACTCACACAGCTGCTGACACACTTACACAGATGCTCAGACACCCACTAGCACAACCATTCAGCCACTCTCACATCCACTCACAGACCCACACAGCCACTCACACATGCAATAGCACACCCATACAGTTACTCACACTTCCACTCACAAATCCACAAAACCACTCACACTCCACTCACAGACCAATACAGCCACTCCCACTCCCACTCAGACACCCACATAACTACATGCACACCCACTCAGACCCATACAGCCACTCACACAGCCACTCAAACTCTCACAAAACTACTCACACACCCATACAGACACTCACAAACCCACTCAAAGACCGATACAGCCACTCATACACCCAGCTATTGACCCATACAGCTACTCACACACCTACTCACAGTCCCAGACAACGAGTCAGAAACCCATTCTCACACCCATATAGCCACTCACACACCCATATAGCCACTCACTCACACACCCACTCACACACCCATAATACCACTCACACGCCCACTCACAGACCAATACAACCACTCACACAACTACTCACCAACCTATACAGCCACTCACACAAAGACTCTCAAAGGTTACGGGTTAAAGTTAGGTAATAAGCCTTAGAAATTCACTAAAAATCAAAGGTTACAGAGACGTTATAGGTAGAAAATAACATTAAAAACCGATAGAAATTCACGGAAAAAAACAAAGGTTACAGGGACGTTATAGTTAGGTAATAGAATTAAAAAACCTTAAAAAGTCACTGAAAAAGCCACAGGTTACAGTGACGTTATAGTTAGGCTCAGATTTCACTTGTACAAAACCATTAAAATTCCGCAGTTATAGTTACCTGAGCTAACTATAACTTACGCTCCTGCAATGCACTGCCTATGACCTCACATATTATATCACTAATTTATGCGGCACTCTATGCCTGAAAGGGTGTTGTTTTGACTTCTACTGGGTGCTCCCTTGTGCCTGGACAAAGCTAAACCTCTCTGAAGAACTATAATGATAGTGAAACACATGTCAAGTGTTGCTTTTATTCATTTCAGGTTGGCTTGGTTGGCATTTTACCAATCCAAAGATGTAATATTGTGACTGGAGTGGTAAAAGGTTTTTGTCATTTTACAGCTTGGCATGGATAGCACTGTGCTAATCCTATGCTTAAAGACTTTGCTGTAGAAATGGCAAGAGACTTTGTCCCTTTCTGACTCAGTGTGGATGGCATTGTGCTAATCCTATACTTAAAAACTTTGATAGAAAAGCAGACATTGAGGTGGGTAAATTTAGAGTGTTGCTGGTGTTGTAGGGTGCTCTATACTGGAGCTGCTCTCCACCTAAACTTGGGAACTACACAGAGACTTTGTATCTTTTTTGCATAAACTATGCCTGAAAGGGTATTGTTTTGATATATATATATCTATATATCTATCTATATCTATCTATCTATCTATCTATATATATATATATATTCACTGAAAAAACCATAGGTTTTAGGGACAGTTATAGTTAGTTGGACATTTCACTCGTACAAAACCATAGAAATTCCCCCGTTATAGTTAGTTCAGCTAACTATAACTCGTGCCCCCGCAATGCACTGCTGATGACGTCACATATTACATCACTCATGACATGGTCAGTGACATCACTGATGACATCTCAAATGACATCACTGATGACATCACTGATGACATCATCCAGTGACTGTGTGTTTCTGTACAGTTTAAATATGTTTAATATATTTAGGGAAAGGCGTATTGAAGAATGAGTGGGTGTATAAGTGTCTGAATGGATGATTTAGTACGTGAGTGACTGACTCTACAAGTGAGTGATTAAATGTATCTTACTGAATGCATGGGTTAGTGACTAAACTGTGTGAATGTCTGTATCCGTCTGTCTGTTGGTTTGTAAGCGGCTGCATGGCTTTCTGAATAGCTACATGAGTGTCTACATGGGTTATTGATTGATTGTCTGAGTATCTGTATGGGTGCCTGAGTGTTTGTGTGGGTGGGGTGTGTGTGACTCTGTGCATAGATGTGTGAGTTGGTGATTCACTGGGTGCATGGTTTCAAGAGTGCATCTGTGATGGACTGTATGGGTGGGTGAGTGTGTGTATGGGTGTGTTAGTGATTGAATGTATATCTCAGTTGTACATGTGTGAGTAATTACATATGTGCAAGGCAGTATATATGTGTGTTGGAGTATATAAATGGCTATAAGTGAGAGTGTGTGATTGTGAGAGTGGCTGTATGGATGAGTGTGTACTTGTATCAGTGATTGTATAAGAGCGTAAGAATGTGCTAGTATTTGTATGAGTAAGTGAGCTGGTGTGTGTATAACTGTATAGGTGAGTAAATGGGTGTGTGATTAAGTTTTTGCATGACTGACTAGGTGTGTGTACCTCTAAAGGATGAGTGGCGGTGTGTGAGTGTTTATATAGGTGTATGAGTGCATATGATAGTCCTGTACTGAGTGACTAAGTATGAGTGACTGTACGGGTGAGTGAGTGGATGTGTGTGTAGACCTAAGAATCAGTGAGTGGGTATGTAGTTTTTGGTGTTGGAGTGTCTATGGTTTTGAGAATGGCAATCTGTAATTTAGAGTGGGTGTATCAAAAGTTATATTAGGGTGTGAGAAGATGCATGAAATTATCACATGGATGATGTCATCAGTGATGTCATCAGTGATGTCACTGACCATGTCATGAGTGATGTAATATGTGACGTCATCAGCAGTGCATTGCGGGGCGCGAGTTATAGTTAGCTGAACTAACTATAACGGGGGAATTTCTATGGTTTTGTACGAGTGAAATGTCCAACTAACTATAACTGGCCCTAAAACCTATGGTTTTTTCAGTGAATTTCAAAGGTTTTTTAAATGCTAATTTCTAACTATAACGTGTCTGAAACCTATGGTTTTTTCAGTGAATTTCAAAGGTTTTTTAAATGCTAATTTCTAACTATAACGTGCCTGAAACCTATGATTTTTTAAGTGAATTTCAAAGGTTTTTTTAAATGCTAGTTTCTAACTATGCCTACAGAGGTAGGACATGTGAAGAAAGAAGAAAAAACGCACAGAAAGAAGCAAAAGATGTGCAGAAAGAACCAACAGAGGAGCAGAAAGAGGCCTTGTTGCAAAATCATCCTGTGCCCACAACTTTTTCAGACGGGTACTGGTGGTAACTGACTCTGACTAACCAGAGCCAGTGCTATGCTAAAAAACACTTAGAATACAGTGAAAACACCTACATACACTAGGGAACACTATGCGTTGGGGTACCCCTGTGATTAGCATGACCTCCTCTGCAAGTCCCTAGTACATAATAGGGCAGGGGGATTAAAACTACCTCTTAAAACGCGCTACAGGGCGCGTTTGCACAGTGGTGAAGGGAGGGGGGGCCTGAGGTGACATGTGTGCAAACGCACCCCGTGGCGCGTTTTAAGTTGCGGGATTAAGTCCCCTTGAATTCTGAGGGTCCCTGGGGCCCAACTAGCCCCCCAGGTACCTACAGTTAGGACCACAGAGCTGAGTTGCAGAGAGGCGTTCCGAGGCCACGCACCTTTTTTCACCTCTCTGCAACGCAACTCTGTTGTGCTTACTGAAGGTACCTGGTGGGCTAGTTGGCCCCCAGGGTCCCTCAGGATTCAAAGGGAATTAATTCCCCAACTTAAAACGCACCACAGGGCGTGTTTGCCCACATGTCACCTGAGGCCCCGCCCCCTTCCTTCACCACTGTGCAAACGCGCCCCGTGGTGCGTTTTAAGTTGGGGGATTAGGTCACCTTGAATCCTGAGGGTCCCTGGGGCCCAACTAGCCCACTAGGTACTTCCAGTAAGCACCACAGGCCTGCGTTGCAATGCCTGTAACAAATGGTGCAGTTGTGTTTAGGTAGTGAAGAGGGTCATGCTGGGGGTAGTGTTTTAGGGTTTAGGGTAGTGCAGTGGTGTTTGTGTAGTGTAGGGGGTCATGCTGGGGGTAGATTTAGGGTTTAGGGTAGTGCAGTGGTGTTTGGGTAGTGTAGGGAGTTGTGCTGGGGGAGTGTTTTAGGGTTTAGGGTAGTGCAGTGGTGTTTGGGTAGTGTAGGGGGTCGTGCTGGGGGTAGTGTTTTAGGGTAGTGCAGTGGTGTTTGGGTAGTGTACGGGGTCGTGCTGGGGGTAGTGATTTAGGGTAGTGCAGTGGTGTTTGGGTAATGTAGGGGGTACTGCTGGGGGTAGTGTTTTAGGGTTTAGGGTAGTGCAGTGGTGTTTGGGTAGTGTAGGGGTACTGCTGGGGGTAGTTTTTTAGGGTTTAGGGTAGTGCAGTGGTGTTTGGGTAGTGTAGTGGTTCGTGCTGGGGGTAGTTTTTTAGGGTTTAGGGTAGTGCAGTGGTGTTTGTGTAGTGTAGGAGGTCGTGTTTTAGGGTTTAGGGTAGTGCAGTGGTCTTTGGGTAGTGTAGGGAGTCGTGCGGGGGTAGTGTTTTAGGGTTTAGGGTAGTGTAGGGGGTCATGCGGGGGTAGTGTTTTAGGGATTAGGGTAGTGCATTGGTGTTTGGGTAGTGTAGGGGGTCATGCGGGGGGTAGTGTTTTAGGGTTTAGGGCAGTGCAGTGGTGTTTGGGTAGTGTAGGGGGTCGTGCTGGGGGAGTATTTTAGGGTTTAGGGCAGTGCAGTGGTGTTCGGGTAGTGTAGGGGGTCGTGCTGGGGGAGTGTTTTAGGGTTTAGGGCAGTGCAGTGGTGTTCGGGTAGTGTAGGGGGTCGTGCTGGGGGGAGTGTTTGAGGGTTTAGGGCAGTGCAGTTGTGTTCGGGTAGTGTAGGGGGTTGTGCTGGGGGTAGTATTTTAGGGTTTAGGGTAGTGCAGTGGTGTTCGGGTAGTGTAGGGGGTCATGCTGGGGGTAGTGTTCTAGGGTTTAGGGCAGTGCAGTGGTGTTTGGGCAGTATAGGGGTAATGCTGGGGGTGGTGTTTTAGGGTTTAGGGCAGTGCAGTGGTGTTCGGGCAGTGTAGGGGGTCGTGCTGGGGGTGGTGTTTCAGGGTCTAGGGCAGTGCAGTGGTGTTCGGGCAGTGTAGGGGGTGGTGTTTCAGGGTTTAGGGCAGTGCAGTGGTGTTCGGGCAGTGTAGGGGGTCGTGCAGGGGGTGGTGTTTCAGGGTTTAGGGCAGTGGTGTTTGGGCAGTGTAGGGGGTCGTGCTGGGGGTGGTGTTTCAGGGTTTGGGGCAGTGCAGTGGAGTTCGAGCAGTAAAGGGGTGGTGCTGGGGGTGGTGTTTCAGGGTTTAGGGCAGTGCAGTGGTGTTCGGGCAGTGTTGGGGGCGGTGCAGGGGGTGGTGTTTCAGGGTTTAGGGCAGTGCAGTGGTGTTCAGGCAGTGTAGGGGGTGGTGCAGGGGGTGGTGTTTCAGGGTTTAGGGCAGTGCAGTGGTGTTCGGGCAGTGTAGGGGGTTGTGCTGGGGCTGGTGTTTCAGGGTTTAGGGCAGTACAGTGGTGTTCAGGCAGTGTAGGGGGTCGTGCTGGGGCTGGTGTTTCAGGGTTTAGGGCAGTGCAGTGGTGTTCGGGCAGTGTAGGGGGTTGTGCTGGGGCTGGTGTTTCAGGGTTTAGGGCAGTGCAGTGGTGTTCGGGCAGTGTAGGGGGTCTTGCTGGGGCTGGTGTTCCAGAGTCTAGGGCAGTGCAGTGGTGTTCAGGCAGTGTAGGGGGTCTTGCTGGGGCTGGCGTTTCAGGGTTTAGGGCAGTGCAGTGGTGTTCGGGCAGTGTAGGGGGTCGTGCTGGGGGTGGTGTTTCAGGGTTTAAAGCAGTGCAGTGGTGTTCGGGCAGTGTAGGGGGTCGTGCTGGGGTTAGTGTTTCAGGATTTAGGGCAGAGCAATGGTGTTCAGGCAGGTTAGGGGGTTTTGCTGGAGGTGGTGTTTCAGGGTTTAGGGCAGTGCAGTGGTGTTCGTGCAGTGTAGGGGGTGGTGTTTCAGGGTTTAGGGCAGTGGTGTTCAGGCAGTGTAGGGGGTCTTGCTTGGGTTGATGTTTCAGGGTTTAGGGCAGTGCAGTGGTGTTCGGGCAGTGTAGGGGGTCGTGCTGGGCGTGGTGTTTCAGGGTTTAGGGCAGTGCAGTGGTGTTCCGGCAGTGTAGGAAGTCATGCAGGGGGTGGTGTTTTAGGGTTTAGGGCAGTGCAGTGGTGTTCGGGCAGTGTAGGGGGTCGTGCTGGGGGTGGTTTTTCAGGGTTTAGGGCAGTGCAGTGGTGTTCGGGCAGTGTAGGGTGACGTGCTGAGGGGTGGTGTTTCAGGGTTTAGGGCAGTGCAGTGGTGTTCGGGCAGTGTAGGGAGTCGTGCAGGGGGTGGTGTTTCAGGGTTTAGGGCAGTGCAGTGGTGTTCGGCCAGTGTAGGTGGTCTTGCTGGGGGTGGTATTTCAGGCTTTAGTGCAGTGGTGTTCGGGCAGTGTAGGGGGTCTTGCTGGGGGTGGTGTTTCAGGGTTTAGGGCAGTGCAGTGGTGTTTGGGCAGTGTAGGGGGTCTTGCTGGGGCTGGCGTTTCAGGGTTTAGGGCAGTGCAGTGGTGTTCTGGCAGTGTAGGGGGTCGTGCTGGGGCTGGTGTTTGAGGGTTTAGGGTAGTGCAGTGGTGTTCGGGCAGTGTAGGGGGTCGTGCTGGGGCTGGTGTTTCAGGGTTTAGGGCAGTGCAGTGGTGTTTGGGCAGTGTACGGGGTTGTGCTGGGGCTGGTGTTTCAGGGTTTAGGGCAGTGCAGTGGTGTTCGGGCAGTGTAGGGGGTCGTGCTGGGGGTGGTGTTTCAGGGTTTAGGGCAGTGCAGTGGTGTTCGGGCAGTGTAGGGGGTCGTGCTGGGGCTGGTGTTTCATGGTTTAGGGCAGTGCAGTGGTGTTCGGTCAGTGTAGGGGGTCGTGCTGGGGGTGGTGTTTCAGGGTTTAGGGCAGTGCAGTGGTGTTCGGGCAGTGTAGGGGGTCGTGCTGGGGTTGATGTTTCAGGGTTTAGGGCAGTGCAGTGGTGTTCGGGCAGTGTAGGGGGTCGTGCTGGGCGTGGTGTTTCAGGGTTTAGGGCAGTGCAGTGGTGTTCCGGCAGTGTAGGAGGTCATGCAGGGGGTGGTGTTTCAGGGTTTAGGGCAGTGCAGTGGTGTTCGGGCAGTGTAGGGGGTCGTGCTGGGGGTGGTGTTTCAGGGTTTAGGGCAGTGCAGTGGTGTTCGGGCAGTGTAGGGTGTCGTGCTGAGGGGTGGTGTTTCAGGGTTTAGGGCAGTGCAGTGGTGTTCGGGCAGTGTAGGGAGTCGTGCAGGGGTGGTGTTTCAGGGTTTAGGGCAGTGCAGTGGTGTTCGGCCAGTGTAGGTGGTCTTGCTGGGGGTGGTATTTCAGGCTTTAGTGCAGTGGTGTTCGGGCAGTGTAGGGGGTCTTGCTGGGGGTGGTGTTTCAGGGTTTAGGGCAGTGCAGTGGTGTTCGGGCAGTGTAGGGGGTCTTGCTGGGGCTGGCGTTTCAGGGTTTAGGGCAGTGCAGTGGTGTTCTGGCAGTGTAGGGGGTCGTGCTGGGGCTGGTGTTTGAGGGTTTAGGGTAGTGCAGTGGTGTTCGGGCAGTGTAGGGGGTCGTGCTGGGGCTGCTGTTTCAGGGTTTAGGGCAGTGCAGTGGTGTTTGGGCAGTGTACGAGGTTGTGCTGGGGCTGGTGTTTCAGGGTTTAGGGCAGTGCAGTGGTGTTCGGGCAGTGTAGGGGGTCGTGCTGGGGGTGGTGTTTCAGGGTTTAGGGCAGTGCAGTGGTTTTCGGGCAGTGTAGGGGGTCGTGCTGGGGCTGGTGTTTCATGGTTTAGGGCAGTGCAGTGGTGTTCGGTCAGTGTAGGGGGTCGTGCTGGGGGTGGTGTTTCAGGGTTTAGGGCAGTGCAGTGGTGTTCGGGCAGTGAAGGGGGTCGTGCTGGGGGTGGTGTTTCAGGGTTTAGGGCAGTTCAGTGGTGTTCGGGCAGTGTAGGGGGTCTTGCTGGGGGTGGTGTTTCAGGGTTTAGGGCAGTGGTGTTCGGGCAGTGTAGGGGGTCTTGCTGGGGTGATGTTTCAGGGTTTAGGGCAGTGCAGTGGTGTTCGGGCAGTGTAGGGGGTCTTGCTGGGGGTAGTGTTTAGGGGTTTAGGGCAGTGCAGTGGTGTTCGTGCAGTGTAGGGGGTCGTGCTGGGGGTGGTGTTTCAGGGTTTAGGGCAGTGCAGTAGTGTTCGGGCAGTGTAGGGGATCGTGCAGGGGGTGGTGTTTCAGGGTTTAGGGCAGTGCAGTGGTGTTCGGGCAGTGTAGGGGGTCGTGCTGGGGTGGTGTTTCAGGGTTTAGGGCAGTGCAGTGGTGTTCGGGCAGTGTAGGGGGTCGTGCAGGGGGTGGTGTTTCAGGGTTTAGGGCAGTGCAGTGGTGTTCGGGCAGTGTAGGGGTCATGCTGGGGCTGGTGTTTCAGGGTTTAGGGCAGTGCAGTGGTGTTCGGGCAGTGTAGGGGGTCTTGCTGGGGGTGGTGTTTCAGGGTTTAGGGCAGTGGTGTTCGGGCAGTGTAGGGGGTCTTGCTGGGGGTGATGTTTCAGGGTTTAGGGCAGTGCAGTGGTGTTCGGGCAGTGTAGGGGGTCTTGCTGGGGGTAGTGTTTCAGGGTTTAGGGCAGTGCAGTGGTGTTCGTGCAGTGTAGGGGGTCGTGCTGGGGATGGTGTTTCAGGGTTTAGGGCAGTGCAGTGGTGTTCGGGCAGTGTAGGGGGTCGTGCAGGGGGTGGTGTTTCAGGGTTTAGGGCAGTGCAGTGGTGTTCGGGCAGTGTAGGGGGTCGTGCTGGGGGTGGTGTTTCAGGGTTTAGGGCAGTGCAGTGCAGTGGTGTTCGGGCAGTGTAGGGGGTCGTGCTGGGGGTGGTGTTTCAGGGTTTAGGGCAGTGGTGTTCGGGCAGTGTAGGGGGTCTTGCTGGGGGTGATGTTTCAGGGTTTAGGGCAGTGCAGTGGTGTTCGGGCAGTGTAGGAGGTCTTGCTGGGGGTAGTGTTTCAGGGTTTAGGGCAGTGCAGTGGTGTTCGGGCAGTGTAGGGGGTGTGCTGGGGGTGGTGTTTCAGGGTTTAGGGCAGTGCAGTGGTGTTCGGGCAGTGTAGGGGGTCGTGAAGGGGGTGGTGTTTCAGGGTTTAGGGCAGTGCAGTGGTGTTCGGGCAGTGTAGGGGGTCATGCTAGGGTTGGTGTTTCAGGGTTTAGGGCAGTGCAGTGGTGTTCAGGCAGTGTAGGGGGTCGTGCAGGGGCTGGTGTTTCAGGGTTTAGGGCAGTGCAGTGGTGTTCGGGCAGTGTAGGGGGTCGTGCTGGGGGTAGTGTTTTAGGGTTTAGGGTAGTGCAGTGGTGCTTGTGTAGTGTAGGGGGTCGTGCTGGGGGTAGTGTTTTAGGGTTTAGGGTAGTGCAGTGGTGTTTGTGTAGTGTAGGGGTCATGTTTTAGGGTAGTGCAGTGGTGTTTGGGTAGTGTAGGGGGTCGTGCTGGGGGTAGTGTTTTAGGATTTAGGTTAGTGCAGTGGTGTTTGGGTAGTGTAGGGGGTCATGCTGGGGGTAGTGTTTTAGGGTTTAAGGTAGTGCAGTGGTGTTTGTGTAGTGTAGGGGGTCGTGTTGGGGGTAGTGTTTTAGGGTTGAGGGTAGTGCAGTGGTGCTTGTGTAGTGTAGGGGGTCATGCTGGGGGTAGTGTTTTAGGGTTTAGGGTAGTGCAGTGGTGTTTGTGTAGTGTAGGGGGTCATGTTTTAGGGTAGTGCAGTGGTGTTTGGGTAGTGTAGGGGGTCGTGCTGGGGTAGTGTTTTAGGATTTAGGTTAGTGCAGTGGTGTTGGGGTAGTGTTTTAGGGTTTAGGGTAGTGCAGTGGTGTTTGTGTAGTGTAGGGGGTCATGCTGGGGGTAGTGTTTTATGGTTTAGGATAGTGCAGTGGTGCTTGTGTAGTGTAGGGGGTCGTGCTGGGGGTAGTGTTTTTGGGTTTAGGGTAGTGCAGTGGTGTTTTTGTAGTGTAGGGGGGTCATGTTTTAAGATGCAACGCTCCAATACCTGACCAGTCTGCACTACATAAAACTGCAAAAAAACTAAAAATAAAAAGTGTTTTTCACACTTTTGTCATTGGGCTATATGTGGGCTACATCTGGGTAATATTTGTGCTACATTTGGGCTCTTTTTTCACTGGTGGCCATCTTGGAAGACTTCTTTGTTATGAAGTTTCCTAATTTCCTCATTTACTGCAGTCTCCTCAGTAGGAAATGCTTTCAGTTTTTTACTTTGATTCCATCAAGAAGGCATTCAGATGTGTCACACATTTGCCATAAATTCAGAATGTTAGCACTCTAGTTGTTCATTAGATCACTGTAGTAAAGCTACTGCTCACCAAGGAGTTAACTGGAAGTCTACTGCTGGTATTGAAAGTGATTGTTTCAGTCTGCATGTCAGAATTTTCTAATGAAATAGAAGAGGATTTGAGATCTCACTTAAAACATGCACTAAATTTTCTTTTGCAGCACTAACCATAATTTCTATGGCAAAATGAACCCCCTCATTTTGTTCCTTTTTAAATTAAATGTTTTAAGTGTTACCAGTTTATTCCAATCAAGATGGCTTCAGGTGTGCCATACTTTTGTCATAAGTAAGGCTGTTAGCACTCTAGTTGTTCTTTAGAACACTCTGGGAAGCTGCAGTAGAACACAAAGGCATCAACTGACAGGCTGCTCCTGTTGAAATATAACAGGAAGATATTTGAGATCTCACTTAAAAGATGTCCTAATTTTTCTTTCTACAGCACTAACCATAATTTCTATGGCAAAATGAACCCCCTCATTTTGTTCCTTTTTAAATTAAATGTTTTAAGTGTTACCAGTTTATTCCAATCAAGATGGCTTCAGGTGTGCCATACTTTTGTCATAAGTAAGACTGTTAGCACTCTAGTTGTTCTTTAGAACACTCTGGGAAGCTGCAGTAGAACACAAAGGCATCAACTGACAGGCTGCTCCTGTTGAAATATAACAGGAAGATATTTGGGATCACACTTGAAACATGTCCTAATTTTTCTTTCTACAGCACTAACCATAATTTCTATGACAAAATGAACCCCATCATTTTGTTCCTTTTTAAATTAAATGTTTTAAGTGTTACCAGTTTATTCCAATCAAGATGGCTTCAGGTGTGCCATACTTTTGTCATAAGTAAGGCTGTTAGCACTCTAGTTGTTCTTTAGAACACTCTGGGAAGCTGCAGTAGAACACAAAGGAATCAACTGACAGTCTCTGCCCTTGTTGGATGTACATGTTTTACTGAGAATGTCAGACTTCATTCTCACATGACTGAGAAAGATAATGTGAATTTACAGAAAATATGCTCTCATTTTAGCTTCTGGAGCACCTTCCAAAACTGTATGGGACAAGCATGTGAAAATAGTTTTCTCTCAAACATGATTCATGATATCCCAGCAGAAGGTTTTTCACAGGGTAAAATCACCTTAGAACACACCACAATTCCTGAAATTAGTATGGTACCATCAACAAATGAATTCTAATGTAACTAAAGTCTGTTATCACCCTTTATAGTTCTCCTTTTGGTAACCCTCAAACTCTTTGATTCACTACAATGCATTACAATGCGGTACTATCATTTATATTGGTCCCAAGATGGCTGCCAGAAATTCCAGGATGAAGTGCTGACAGCCAATCAGATCTCACGATGACATGTGTGGTTAGGCTCCGCCCAGATATATATGTGTTTTTACTTTTGATTTTCTCAGCAACTACTGAACGGATTTACACCATTTAACAAAAAGGGTTCTTTCTGAACCAAGAACTACCTCTTTGCCAAATTTGGTGTAATTCCGTTCAGCAGTTCGGGCTGTAGCCTTGCATAAAGTTTCCTATGGGAAATTGATTTTCTGACTCTTATTTTTTTTAATTTCTCCGCAACTACTGAACGGATTTACACCATTTAACAAAAGGGTTCTTTCTGAACCAAGAACTACCTCTTTGCCAAATTTTGTGTAATTCCGTTCAGCAGTTCGAGCTGTAGCCGTGTCTAAAGTTTCCTATGGGAAAATGAATAGGGAAAACACGTTTTGGGACCCCGCTTTTTTCTCGGCCCCCGCTTGACGAATCACCCGAAACTTTCAGGGTAGGAGCGGACCGGAGCGGGCCATAAAGTTTGAAAATTTCACGAAGATTCGTCAACCGACGCAAGAGCTATTTCAAATAGAATGTCGCGGATTTCCTATGGAAAATAGGTCCTAACTATAACTATCTACTGGCGACCGCCAGTAGATAATATATATATATATATATATATATATATCGATTTGTCACCGTATCTCCTTTGAATCCTCAAAATAACGGGTCCGGACCACAATTTTGTGCAGTGTTAATCCTTTATTGCGTGCAAGACGGCATAACGCGTTGCAGCTCTCCCCGGAGCCTTGATTACATGACCATATATATATATATATATTTTTTTTTCTCAACTCGAGGGAATCCACGGATCCCCAGTGGTGCTCAGTGCAGTCCCCATTCCCTGTGGAACCGCGAATCCTGGCGCAGGTCTCAGAGTCCCAACCCCATTAGTCCACCACTCTGCAAACGTACCTCCTGGCACAGTACTGGTTAGTTGATGAAGTCCCCTTGGATGCTGAGTGTCCTTGGGGGTCAAGAACCCCTATTGTTGCCACAAGTAAGTCCCTGACAGCGGGATTGTTTAGACTTCATTGGAGGCCCCATCCCCTTTCTCAACCACTGTGCAAATGCACCTCCTGGTGCACTACTGGTTGGGGTATGAAGTTCCCTTGGCTGCTGAGGGTCGTTGTGGACCAAGAACCCCTATTGTTGCTGCAAGAAAGTCCCTAGCAGCAGGATTATTTGGACCTCCTCAGAGGCGCATCCCCTTTCTCAACCACTCTGCAAATGCGCCTCCTGGTGCACTACTGGTTGGGTGATGAAGCCTGCTTGGCTGCTGAGGGTCGTTTGGGAGTCAAGAACCCCTCCTGTTACCTCCAATAAGTCCCACACAGTAAGATTGCTGAGAGCTCGTCGGAGGCCCCATCGCCTTTGTCCACCACTCTGCAAACGTGCCTCCTGGTGCACTACTGGTTGGGGGATGAAGTCCCCTTGGATTCTGAAGGTCCTTGAGGGCCAAAATCCCCTTCTGTTACCTCCAGTAAGTCCCACACAGGGGATTTCTGAGAACTCATTGGAAGACCCGCCCCCTTTCTACACCACTTTACAAACGAGCCTCCTGGCACACTACTGGTTGGAGGATGAAGTCCCCTTGGATGCTGAGGGTCCTTGGGGGCCAAGAACACCTCCTGTTACTCCAGTAAGTCCCACACAAGGGTTTGCTGCGAGCTCATCAGAAGCCCCGCCCCCTTTCTCCACCATTCTGCAAACGCACCTCCTGGCGCACTATTGGTTGGGGGATGAAGTCCCCTTGGCTGCTGAGGGTCCTTGGGGGCCAAGAACCCCTCCTGTTACCTCCAGTAAATCCCACACAGCGGGATTGCTGAGAACTGTTCAGAGGCCCCGCCCCCTTTCGCCACCACTTTGCAAACACACCTGGTAGTTAAAAAACCATAGTAATTCACTGAAAAAAAACAAAGGTTACAGGGATTATGTAGTTTGGAAATAGATTTTCTGTTAAATCTTAGAAATTCACACAAAAAACAAAGGTTACAGGGACGTTAAAGTTAGGCTGACATTTCACTCATACAAAACCAGAGAAATTCAGCAGCTATAGTTACCTGAGCAAACTATAACATATGACCCAGCAATGCACTGCTTAAGACCTCACATATTTTATCACTCATGACATGGTCAGAGACATCACTCATGACATCACTGATGACATCTTAAATTACATCACTGATGACATCTTTCACAGAACCACTCACAGACCCACGTACACCCATAGAACCTCTCATACACCCACTCATATACCCACACAACCAATCACATACCCATTCACAGAACCATGCAACAACTAACACACACACTCATTCATCCATTGAGACACTGACATACCCACTCACTCACCCATACAGCTACTAACAGAGCTACTCAATCACCTATTCAGCCACTCAGACACCCATTCACTCACCCACATAACCACTTTCATACC
Source organism: Calotriton arnoldi (assembly GCA_963921515.1). Classification (NCBI taxonomy): domain Eukaryota; kingdom Metazoa; phylum Chordata; class Amphibia; order Caudata; family Salamandridae; genus Calotriton; species Calotriton arnoldi. Next base: position 969,208 of record CAWUFW010006368.1, on the reverse strand, counting down.
CATTCACACATCCATACAAGCTTTCAGACAACCACTCACTCACCTATGCAGCCACTCACACAGACACTTAATGTGCAATACAGACACTCACACACCCACTCACTTACCTATACACTCACCCAAATAGCCACTCACTCACCCATACACCCACTTACACACACGGTCACTCACCTATACACACAATCACACACCCACTCAGCCACCCATACATTCACTCACACACACACCCACTCACTCACAATACAGTCACTCAGACACCCACACAGGTACTCACACACCCAAACAGTCACTCAGACAGCCACTCACACCCAGATTCACACAGCCACTCAGATGACATATGATAGAAATAGTAGCACTCAGTAGCACAGAAACAATAGTAATTTAACTAATGCAGCAGCTTAGTATATATATTTAACTCGTAAAAACAGTTTAGAAACACTTACACTCACTGGATGATTTAATCAGTGATGTCACTGACCATGTGACAAGTGATGTAATATTTGAGGTCATAAGAAGTGCATTGCGAGGGCGTAAGTTATTGTTAGCTCAGGTAACTACAACTGCTGCATTTCACTGGTTTTGTATGAGTGAAATCTGAGCCTAACTAAAACGTCCTGTAACCTTTCTTTTTTTTGGTTATCTATCTATCTATCTATCTATCTATAAATAATATATGTATGTATAAATATATATATGTATGTATGTATGTATGTATGTATGTATATATATATATAATATATATATGTACATATATATATATATCAGGAGTGGGCGGAGTTTGCGGAGTTGCACTACGTGGAATTCCATGGTGTGCAGAAAAACTCTGTGGAATTCCGCAGAGTTCCTTTCCGTCCTAGAAACGAGTACAGAGACACACAGTGAAGCAAAGCATGCCCCACCAGCGCATTGCTGAAGCGTCTGTACCCTCCCTACCCCCACTGGCACTGCCCCATTCCCCATGGAAGCCCCCCTTACCAGTCCTGCTCACTGCTGCTGTTTGGCCTGTCATTCCAGGAGCATTGCTGCCTCAGGTAGGGTATCCCTCCAGTCCAAGCTCAGTGCAAAGCAGGGCGACAAGCTGAGGGGAGTGAAGGAGAGCCGGGGAGGGGCAAAGCCTGAGCAGGAGTAAGGGAGGAGTGCTGGGCTACAGGGGAGGGAGTGGAGATTGGAGATGTGCTAATAAAAATGCCCGCCAATTCTGTTATTGGTATGGGACGTTGAAGAAAGAACTCCTGCAGATCATTCAGCAGGCTTTGCAAACAGCACATGTTTGATTGGCTGCTATATGATGACGCGTCTTGTGTTGAGTGTTTTTATTGGTAGTGGGCTCCTTGGTCCACGCCCTGGTGTAGTGATTGGTGTTAGACAACATCAGTGGGTTCAACTCCACGTAATTATTAGCCATAGGCACTCCCCCACCATTATGTCATGATAACTATTTTATTGTACGTCCAAAATCCAGTGCTGTTGTTTTTATTAAGAATAATCAATATCTGGCCAAACGGTCGTAGCAACCACAAAGATAATGGAGCATTCACTAAAAACGTGTACGAGAAAAGCAAATTTTATATAAAGCCCCTTCTGTTGCCGCATGCCACCCGTGCCTCAACATGCCCTCACTCATATGGGCGGCAACGCTGGAGGCGCACGGGCCTCTGCACCAGCCATTTCCCAGTAAGAGAGCTTCTGTGCCATGGAGCAGGTGAACCCTACTGATAAGAGATAGAAGCGGCACATGTTCAAGCTGGACGCAGCCTGATAGAGCTATAAGTGGGGGAAGGAACCGGCTCCGGTGTCCCAGGCAGTCCATTTCCGAAACAACGAGGCAAGTGTCACCCAAACAGAAACTGCTTCGCAGGGGCACAACCACAGTTGAATGTAGGCAGGTGGGGGTTGCACAGAAAAGTGAGCAAGCACTGCACTGGTAAACAGGCAATTTAGGGATGGGCCAGCGGCAGCGCTAGTACACTCCGCTATGCTACGCGGGAAGCAGAGTTTTTCACCGAACTTCACGCTCCAAGCGGAGTGCGGAGTGGAGAAAACTTTGCAAGCTCCACCAGCGGAGCAGAGTTCATCACCCAACCCTAATATATATATACATGTGACTAAGGCCGTTTCAGCAGCCAAAACACATAATGGCTGACGGATTAATCTGAAGTTGATTGTCTGCATCTGACTCTGCTCTGTTTGTTGTTATTCAGTGCGAATGAGGAGTTAATAAACATGAGTGTATATATATATATTCACTGAAAAAACCATAGGTTTCAGGGACGTTATAGTTAGAAATTAGCATTTAAAAAAACCTATGCAATTCACTGAAAAAACCATAGGTTTGAGGGACGTTATAGTTAGAAATTAGCATTTAAAAAACCTTAGAAATTCACTGAAAAAATCACAGGTTTCTGGGACGTTATAGTTAGTTGGACATTTCACTCATACAAAACCAGAGAAATTTGGCCGTTATAGTTAGTAGAGCTAACTATAACTCGCCCCCCGCAATGCACTGCTGATTACGTCACATATTACATCACTCATGACATGGTCAGTGACATCACTGAAGACATCACTGATGACATCTCAAATGACATCACTGATGACATCACTGATGACATCATCCAGTGAATGTGTGTTTCTGTAAAGTTTAAATATGTTTTATATATATTTATATGCCAAGGTGTTTTGAAGAATGAGTGGGTGTATAAGTGCCTGAATGGATGATTTAGTAGGTGCGTGACTGATTGTATAAGTGACTGATTAAGCGTATCTTAGTGAATGCATGGGTTATCGAGTAAACTGTGTAAATGTCTGTATCAGTCTGTCAGTTGGTGTATAAGTGGCTGCATGGGTTGGTGAGTAGCTACATGACTGTCTATTTGGGTTATTGATTGGTTGTCTGAGTATCTGTATGGGTGCCTGAGTGTCTTTGTGAGTGGGTGGGGGGTGGGTGACTCTATGCATAGATGTGTGAGAGGGTGATTCACTGGGTGTATGGGATCAAGAGTGCATCTGTGAAGGGCTGTATGGGTTGGTGAGTGTGTGTATGGGTGTGTTGGTGAGTTAATGGATATCTCAGTGATATATATGTGAGTAACTACATATGTGAATGGCAGTATCTGTGAGTGTTGGAGTATATAAATGACTATAGGTGAGAGTGAGTGATTGTGAGAGTGGCTGTATGGATGAGTGTGTGCTTGTATCAGTGATTGTATAAGAGAGTAAGTATGTGTTAGTATTTGTATAAATAAGTGAGGTGGTCTGTGCATAACTGTATAGGTGAGTAAATGGGTGTGATTGATTCTTTGCATGATTGAGTAGGTGTGTGAGTAAGTCTATGGATGAGTGGCGGTGTGTGAGTGTATGTATAGGTGTATGAGTGCATATGATAGTGCTGTATTGATGAGTGACTGCATGTATGAGTTACTGTATGGGTGAATGAGTGGATGTGTGTGTGTAGACCTATGAATCTCTGAGTGGGTATGTACTAACTGCTATTGGTCTGTCTATGCTTTCAATATTGGTAGTCTGTATTTTAGAGTGGGTGTATAAAAGGTTTTATTAGGCTAAGAGCAGGTGCATCAGATTATCACATGGATGATGTCATCAGTGATGTCATCAGTGATGTCACTGACCATGTCATGAGTGATGTAATATGTGATGTCATCAGCAGTGCATTGCGGGGGGCGAGTTATAGTTAGCTCCACTAACTATAACGGCTGAATTTCTCTGGTTTTGAACGAGTGAAATGTCCAACTAACTATAACGTCCCAGAAACCTGTGGTTTTTTCAGTGAATTTCCAAGGTTTTTTAAATGCTAATTTCTAACTATAACGTCCCTCAAACCTATGGTTTTTCAGTGAATTTCATAGGTTTTTTAAATGCTAATTTCTAACTATAACGTCCCTGAAACCTATGGTTTTTTCAGTGAATTTCCATGGTTTTTTAAACGAGAATTTCTAATTATAATGTGCCTCAATCCTATGGTTTTTTCAGTGAATTTCTAAGGTTTTTAAATGCTAATTTCTAACTATAACATCCCTATTAAGTCCCCTTGAATCCTGAAGGTCCCTGGTGGCCAAGTAGCCCACCAGGTACCTCCAGTAAGCGCCACAGAGCTGTGTTGCAGAGAGGTGTTCCTAGGCTACGCCCCTTTTTACACCACGCTGCAAACGCGGCTTCTGGCGCACTGCTGCTCGGAGGATGAAGTTCACTTGTGTCCTGAGGTCCTCAGGACACAAGAGGACCTCATCGCCTCACCAGCAGTGCACCAGAAGCCGCGTTTGCAGAGTGGTGTAAAAGGGCATGGCCTCGGACCACCTCTCTGCAACACAGCTCTGTGGCGCTTACTGGAGGTACCTGGTGGGCTAGTTGACCCCAGAGACCCTCAGGATGCAAGGGGACTTATCCCCCAATTTACAAAGCGCCAGGGAGTGTGTTTGCACACTTGTAATATCAGGCCCCGCCCCCTTCCTGCACCAGTGTGCAAACACGCTCTCTGGTGCGTTGTAAGTTGGGGGATTAAGTCCCCTTGAATCCTGAGGGTCCCTGGGGGCCAACTAGCCCACCAGGTGCCTCCAGTAAGCACCACAGAGCTGTGTTGCAGAGAGGTGTAAAAAGGGGCATGGCCTCAGACCACCTCTCTGCAGCACAGCTCTGTGGCACTTACTGGAGGTACCTGGTGGGCTAGTTGGCCCCCAGGGACCCTCAGGATTCAAGGGGACTTAATCCCCCAATTTACAAAGCGCCAGGGGGTGTGTTTGCACACTTGTAATATCAGGCCTTGCCCCTCCCTGCACCACTGTGAAAACGCGCCCCCTGGTGCGTTGTAAGTTGGGGGATTAAGTCCTCTTGAATCCTGAGGGTCCCTGGGGGCCAACTAGCCCACCAGGTACCTCCAGCAAGCGCCACAGAGCTGTGTTGCAGAGAGGTGTAAAAGGGCGTGGCCTCGGACCACATCTCTGCAACGCAGCTCTGTGGCGCATACTGGAAGTACCTGGTGGGCTAGTTGGCCCCCAGGGACCCCTAGTATTCAAGGGGAATTAATTTCCCAACTTACAAGGTGCCACGGGGCGCGTTTGCAGAGTGGTGAAGTGTGGGGGCGGGGCCTCCGGTGAGATGCCGATTTTGTTTTTTTAATTTATTTTTTAGAAGGGGGGCTGTGTGGCCCCCCTTCTTTTACTATTTTTTGGGCCCTGGGGACCCCATCCCCCAAGGCCTAATCCCTTTTTTAAAAAATATATTTTTTTTAAACGGGAATGGGGCCGCATGGCCCCCCTCCTCAGGCCAATTATGGCCCCGGGGACCCCATCCCCCGGGGCCTGGCCGCTCCGTTGGGGACCATGGGGGAGCCCCAATGCCCCCACGGTCCCTGCGGGAGCCGGCATTGCTTTTCCACAAGGGGAGCTGCTGACATGCAGCACCCCTTGTGGAAAAGCAATCCTGCTTTGCTTCATTGAAGCAAAGCAGAGTTTGCTCTGGCAGGGCGGGAGCCGCACGGCTCCCGCCCTGCCATAGCAAACAGCAGTGTCCCGGGAGTGGGCACCCCGGGACACTGCAGGAGCCGGCTCTGGGTGGTGGCAGTCCCCAGGGCCAGCAAGGGCTCCAGGAGGGGTGCCGCGCGGCACCCCTCCCAACGTATAAAGCCCCGGGGAGGTGGCGGTCCCGGAGCCCTGGGGTCTGTAACGGACCCCCGCATTTGAATTCAGAGTGCCCCGGGGAGGTGGTGGTCCCGGGGCAGTGTGGGGTGGCTCGAGCCCCCCCACACTAATTATTTATTACAGCCCCGGGGAGGTGGCGGTCCCCGGGGCAGCGTGGGGGGGTGGGACCCCCCACGCATTATTTTTTTTAAAAGCCCGAGGCTGCGGGGGGGCCGCGTGCCCCCGCACATAATCAGCGTAGCCCTGGGGAGGTGGCGGTCCCTGGGGCTGCAGGGGCCCCCGCGGGCCCCCGCTATTATTTTTCGACAATGCCCCCGGGACCTGGCCCACCCGGGGGCCTCATTAAAATGAAGCACGGGAGCCCGCACTTCATTTTTTAACAAATTTCGGCGGGATTCGCGACCCCAAAGCGAATTCCGCCGAAATTATTTAAAAAAATGTTTTTTTGGGCCCTGGGGGTCCTTGTGGGACTCCCCAGAGCAGGCCTAGGGGATCAGAGTGTTTCTACCCTGCCCCCTTTTCTTGTTTTTTATCTTTTTTTCACTGTTTTCTCGTGACTCGTTTCTACCGAGTCACAAGATGGCTGCCAACACTTCCTGGTTTGGAGTGTTGGCAGCCAATCAGAGTGAAGCTTGTGCTCGAGAGGGTTCGCGAACCCACCGCGCCCACAGAAACGAGGTCCTAACTATAACTACCTACTGGCGACCGCCAGAAGATAATATATATATATATATATATATAGCAATGATAGTTTGTTAGGCCAATATGAAAAACACAATATTCTGGTAGAATGCTGATGCATAGTGAGCAGAACCTATAGGACAGTGCAAAAATGGTAAGGGTATTGGGCGTAGAGTCACATGGGTTTCCAGGACCAATTTATCCAGCATCTTTTATACAGTGGCATACCCAAACTAATACATATGACATACATTCGGAGTGAAGGGTATTATTTACCTTTTCTCTGTTGTTCCGAAGAAAACTGCAATGCCTTGATTTGTGTTTCCAAAACTGTGACCTGTTGCTTCAGAAGGTCAAGTTCTAAGGGAAGAAAGATATCTTCATAATCTTGCATTGTCTTATAGTACCTTTTGATTTCTAAATATGCATGCAGTTAGTTCATATGTGATTTCCACAGAACAAATCAGAAATTGCATATGTAATGAAGTGACGTTATGAAATCACTTTTGAACCATGTCAGGGGGCCTCAAATGATGACAATCCTGGAAATATAAAAAATGGTAACACCTGATCATGAGGACAGATCTAAACTATGAGTCTTTCACTAAGGAAGACCCCTGTTGACATAGACCCTCAATATGTTCTGCCATTTATTCGATGTACAGTCATTTAAACACTCTGGAGAGCCAGCATGTGTTTGTCTCGTCTGTTGCTCAGGCCTGAGGCTTTTTCAGGGCTGATAAGTAGATCTAACTTCCATATCCAAGTGGAAAATTAGTATGTAATGGTATACACCTAGTGATGAGGCAACTCCAAGGGTTCGGATTTCTGGCACATAAGCCACTGTAATAGAATAGATTCCAAGTAAATTATGAGTTAGGAAGTATAATCCCTTTGTCAGCTAAAAAAGCTTTATTCGCCCTAATGTAATTTGAAATGAATAACTGAAATCGGGCACTGTAGTCTGCCTGTAGACCGCATATGTGAATCAGATGAGCAGACCGCAGTGATGCACTTCCTTTATCCATTCCAAATACCATTAGGGAGCATAACGTTTTTTCAGCTGACAGAAGCATCTTTTCTCTGACCATGTGGGTTGCAGTTGCCAAGGCTTGTTGGTCTCCAATCTGGAAACTGACCCCCCAGCACTCGACATCCTTCATGGAACAGCTCGCCTGCAGAATCTGGTTGTAGTCGACATCTCCTGGTACCCGGGGCTGCAGAGTCAAGCTTCACCTCTTCGCACCTGAAGCACCCGACATCGGTGGGCATTCGATTGCTCCGCTCCGGGTCACGTAAAGTGACCCAGACTTTGTCCACTCTGCTTTCAGGTTCTTCACATCTCCGATCCAGGCTTGGATCACACCGGACACTTTTCTTCTCCACGGCAGCAGTACTTTCTCGCATCACGCCATTGAAAACGACGAGGGTTTCCGACACCACTTGACCCCTATGCACCCGGCTCCTCTGGGAAAGGTAACACGGGTAACTTGGTACTCTCAAGGGTGCTGGTCTTAGAACCTTCTATGTTTAGCTGGGTTTGCTTGAAGTCCTCTCCTAAGTGTCCTTAAACTTTAAAATTCCAACCGCGACTTTCCCATAGAGTTGTACTGAGCTCGCGTCTGTGTTCCCACACTGCACCTGTCCTCCCTGGGTCCCCTGTGTCACTACCTTGGGTGGTTCCCTGGGGTCCCAGTGATTCTATGTGCTCTAGGCACTGTATCTAGTCAAGTCGTGGTTCTTATACCACTTTCTTAGTATATGGTTCGGTCTCCCCCTGGAGCCCGCTGTGTATTGTGCTATTTACTGTCGTTCTAGTGATTTAATATTGTGTGTATTGTTCTCTAATCTCAGAAAGAGGTTAGTAGAGAGTGTTTAGTAATAAATACATATATTTTATATACACCTGGTGTGGTTCTCCTTTCATTTGGTCATTCAGGAGGTTATATACTGGTAAAACAAGCTGCTTTACATTCCTTCAAGACTTAGCCTGAAGGCTGCTCTCCACAGCTACCACTAGGATAGCTTTCTATAAAGGTTGTCTTTAACCTAATCATCAATAAGGGTCGTTTGGACTGGTGCAAGGTGCCCATTGTAAATAGTGGACAGCATATACCAGGCCAACTTCTCACATTGGTGTGCAGCGGTTGGGATTCAAGCTTGCTATTGTTTTACCAGATAATCTCAGTGAGTGACTAACTGAAAACCACTAAAGGTACTTAGGTACATATAAATCAAGTCTAGAATAAAGTAAGTTCTACTGAACTTGGAGTTGGGTAGCCAAGGGTCTAGCACACCCTTTCTCCAACTCAGGAGAGTCTCAGTTCCCACTAGAGTAGGTAGGTGCATACACCACACCACACTAGAATGTCTTCAAGGCCTGAAGTCAGTGACTCCTTGCCAACTAGGTATGACAATCTCACATTCCAATAATTGAGAAATATGTGTACATCTAGGAAACTGAAGACAGGGAGACATGCAAGCACTCAACGTCTCATAGAGGCTTTGCTGTTAGATGACCTCAGAAAGACCCCAGGGTCTGATGAGACAGGCAAGTTGGGTGGGGCAGCAGAGGAAGAAAGTCCAGGAAGTGAAAACATCTATGACCTGGACTCCAATGCTGACCAGGGGGATCAAGATGATCCTAACCTGAACATTCCAATTCTTCCTTCAGGTGAGGAAGGCCTCAGTGGCCCTCTCTTCACTCCCCCAGGAAGGGTTAACAGTCTACCAAGAAGATCAAGATCTCCTTCTCAGGAATCTGATCATTCTGGTACTTCTGTAGGGACCTCTGCTTCTCATAAAAGGGAATCCTCTTATTAGAAGAAATGCCAACTGCTTGAGTTTGAGAGAGCTAAGCTCAGAATCAAGAGAGAGCAATTGGCCTTAGATAGGGAATCCCTGGGGCTTCAGAGAGCTTCTCAGAAGTGGGGCTAGAGCCCCATGGTGGCAGCCACTGTGTCCCTAGAGGTAGAGAAAATACTCATGACCATAGGAACCTGAACACGATTGTCCCTCCCTACCAGAGTGGGGATGACATCCACAAATGGATAACTGCACTGGAGAGGGCATGTAAGGTACAGAGGGTCCCTCAGGAGCAGTGGGCAGCAATCTTGTGGCTCTCCTTTGCAGAAAAAGGTAGAGACAAGCTCCTCACTGTAAGAGAAGAGGATGCTGATAATTACAAAGTCCTGAAGAGTGCTCTGATTGATGGGTTTGGCCTAACCACTGAACAATACAGGTTAAAGTTCAGAGACACCCAAAAGGCACAGACTCAGGACTCGGTTGACTTTGTTGATTATGCTACTAAGGCTCTGGAAGGCTGGTTACTTGGCAGTAAGGTGTGTGATTTCAAAGTATTGTATAATTTGATCATGAGAGAGCAGATCCTTAATAACTGTCAAAATCAACTGTTGCATCAGTACCTGGTGGACTCTGATCTGACCTCTCTCTAAGAATTGGGCCAGAAGGCAGACAAATGGGTCAGAACCAGGGTGAGGCAGAAGGTTCAGAACCAAGGTGGTGACTCCAAGAAGCAGGATTCTAAAAACTCTGATAAGGGTGGGGAGAAGGGTAAAGACCAGAAGTCTTCTCAAGGGCCCCAAAAATCTGCATCTGGTGGGGAGTCACAAACCAACAAAGGTAAAGGCAAGAAGAAGCCATGGTGTCAAATCTGTAAACAGAAGACCCATTGGACAAGTGATTGTAACAAGTCCAAGGACTCAACTCCAACCACCACTGCCCCTAAGGCAACTGTTCCCCCTAGTTCAGCTCCAAGTGGTGGTGTTCCAAATAAGGGTGTAGTAGGGTTAACCCTGGGATCTGAGATGGACTCTGGCCTAGTCAGAGTTCCAAATCAGGCTATGTTGATCTGTGATGGGGGCATGGATATGGCCTCCTTATTTGTAAGCCCCAGTAATCTGGGCGAATACAGACAACAGCCTATAATCAATGGAAAGGAGGCCTTGGCATTCAGGGACACAGGAGCAAGTGTCACCATGGTGAGCAAAGATCTTGTGGCTCCTGAGCAAATCATACTTGGTGAGATGTACCAAGTGACCAATGCTAGCAATGTCAGGACACACCATGCCCTGGCAGTTGTTAATTTCACCTGGGGAGGGGTAACTGGCCCTAAAAAGGTTGTGGTAAGTGCAGACCTCCCTGTTGAATGCTTGTTGGGCAATGATTTAGAAACTTCAGCTTGGGCTGAAGTGGAACTCAGGACTCATGCAGAAATGTTGGGTATCCCTGCAGATGTGTTTGCTATGACCAGGTCACAGGCAAAAATGTCTAACACTGAACAGGTCCTGGATCCTGGAAAAATGGACCAGGCACCTTCCAAGAGAAGGAGCAGTAGGGTTAAGGCAGTGTCTTCCCCCCTGCCTCAGAATCCAGATCAGTCTCTTGATGGAGCTGACCTTAGTCCTGAAGAAGGAACTGTCCCAGATGAGCTTGAACCTGATCAGGTTGAGTTCTTGGGGACAGGGGGCCCTTCCAGGGCAGATCTGAACAGGAGCAACTGAGCTGCCCCTCTCTTGAACCCCTCAGAAAGCAAGCTGCTGCTGAGGCTGCTGGGAGTGCTAGTGGGTCCCAAAGGATCTACTGGGTTGATGGACTCCTTTACTCAGAGTATAGAGACCCCAAGCCTGGAGCCACCAGGAGGTTGGTTATACCTCTGAAGTTTAGGAGCTTCCTGTTGACACTAGCACATGATATCCCATTAGCAGGTCACCTAGGCCAAAACAAGACTTGGGACAGAATTGTCCCTCACTTTCATTGGCCTCATATGTCTGAAGACACCAAGGAGTTTTGTCGCTCCTGTGTCACCTGTCAAGCCAGTGGTAAGGCATGTAGCACTACAAAGGCCCCTCTGATACCACTACCTGTGGTGGGGGTTCCCTTTGAGAGGGTAGGGATTAACATTGTTGGTCCCCTAGATCCTCAAACTGCATCTGGGAACAGATTTATACTGGTGGTGGTGGACCATGCCACCAGGTATCCAGAGGCAATTCCCCTTAGAACTACCACAGCTCCTGTGGTGGCAAGGGCCCTCCTGGGAATCTTTTCCAGGGTGGGTTTTCCTAAGGAGGTAGTATCAGACAGAGGTGCCAACTTCATGTCTAGTTACTTAACTGCTATATGGAAGGAGTGTGGGGGTAAATTACAAATTTACCACCCCTTATCACCCACAATGCAATGGTTTAGTTGAAAGGTTCAACAAAACCTTAAAGGGCATGATTAAAGGTCTCCCAGAAAAGCTTAGGCGCAGATGGGACATACTTTTGCCCTGCCTTCTCTTTGCCTACAGAGAGGTTCCACAGAAGGGGGTTGGTTACAGCCCATTTGAGCTTCTGTTTGGACATCCAGTTAGGGGTCCAGTGTGTCTAGTGAAGGAGGGATTGGAGTTACCTCTCAAACCCCCTAAACAGGATATTGTGGACTGTGTACTTGGTCTCCGCTCCAGGATGGCTGAGTACATGAAGAAGGCAACTAAAAACCTTGAGGCTAGCCAGGAATTGCAAAACGCCTGGCATGACCAAAAGGCTGTGTTGACTGTTTATCAGCCAGGACAGAAAGTATGGGTGTTGGAGCCAATGGCCCCAGCAGCCCTCCAAGACAAGTGGAGTGGCCCCCATATCATAATTGAGCAAAAGGGAGAGGTTACCTACCTGGTAGACCTTGGAACTCCCAGGAGCCCCCATAGGGTGCTCCATGTCAACAGGCTCAAACCATATGTTGACAGGGCAGACATGGGCTTGCTCATGGCTACTGATGAGGGACAGGAGGAAGAGAGTGATCCACTCCCTGACCTGCTCTCACAGAACCCTGATGATGGTTCAGTAGATGGTGTAGCCTTGGCAGGCAGCCTCACTGAGCAGCAGCAAACTGATTGCAGAAAAGTTCTCAACCAATTTAGACATATGTTCTCACTGACTCCAAGTCAGACTACCTGGTGCACTCATGAAGTGGACACTGGGGACAGCCTGCCTGTTAAAAATAAGATTTCCAGGCAACCTGACCATGTCAGGGACTGCATCAGGACTGAAGTCCAGAAGATGATGGATTTGGGTGTGATTGAACCCTCAGATAGCCCTTGGGCTAGTCCAGTAGTCTTAGTGCCTAAACCTCACACCCAGGGTGGTAAGAGAGAGATGAGGTTTTGTGTTGACTACAGAGGTCTCAATGCAGTCACTAGGACTGATGCCCATCCAATCCCTAGGGCAGATGAGCTTATAGACACTTTGGCCTCAGCCAAGTTTCTCAGCACATTTGACCTGACAGCTGGATACTGGCAAATCAGACTAGCTGAGGATGCAAAAGCCAAAACAGCATTCTCAACCCCTAGTGGGCACTACCAATTTGTGGTGATGCCCTTTGGTTTGAAGAATGCACCTGCCACTTTTCAAAGGTTGGTGAACAAAGTCCTTACAGGCCTGGAAGCCTATAGTGCAGCATATCTAGATGATATTGCTGTCTTTAGCTCCACCTGGGAGGATCACCTGGTCCACCTGAGAAATGTTTTGGAGGCCCTGCAGAAAGCAGGCCTCACTATCAAGGCCACCAAGTGCCAGATAGGGCAGAGCCAAGTTGTATACCTGGGCCACCTTGTGGGTGGAGGCCAGGTTCAACCATTGCAGAGCAAAATCCAGACCATCATGGACTGGGTTGCTCCAACCACCCAGACTCAGGTCAAAGCTTTCTTGGGCCTGACTGGGTACTCTAGGAGGTTTGTCAAAGATTATGGATTTATAGTGAGCCCTTTGAATGACTTAACTTCCAAGAGAATGCCAAAGAAAGTTCAGTGGACAGTCAGCTGTCAAAAGGCATTTGATGACCTGAAGCAGGCCATGTGCACTGCTCCCATTCTGCAAAGTCCTGACTACTCCAAACAATTCATTGTCCAAACAGATGCATCTGAGTTGGGGGTAGGGGCTGTGTTATCATAATTGAATGATGAAGGTCAGGATCAGCCAGTAGCTTTTATTAGCAGAAGGTTGACCCCCAGAGAGAAACGTTGGTCAGCCATTGAGAGGGAAGCCTTTGCTGTGGTTTGGGCCCTGAAGAAGCTGAGGCCATACTTGTTTGGCACTCACTTCATTGTTCAGACAGATCACAAGCCCCTCTTATGGCTAAAACAGATGAAGGGTGAAAACCCCAAACTTTTGAGGTGGTCCATTTCCCTACAGGGGATGGACTATACAGTGGAACATAGACCTGGGAGTAACCATGCCAATGCAGATGGACTCTCCAGATATTTCCACTTAGAACATGAAGACTCAACTGGTCAAGGTTAGTTTAATGTCCTGACGTTTGGGGGGTTGTGTAGGAGAGTAGGATCTGCTTCTTATAGTTACCCTCACTTTTTGCTGATGTTTCACTGTTTTTGACTTAGTCTGACTGGGATCCTGCTATTCAGGACCCCAGTCTATCTGCTTTCTCCTATAAATTGATTGCATGTACTTTAGGTACACTCCAGATTGGATTCTGGGGTACACTTATAAGTCCCTAGTATATGGTATACTATGTACCCAGGGCATAGGTACCCCAGTGGCCTCCCAGGGGCTGCAGCATGTATTATGCCACCCCTGAGAGGCCATTCAAAATGACACAACAGGTCTGCTACTGCAGCCTGTGTAAGGTGGTGCATGCACCCCTTCCTTAGATATAGGTTCACTATATCTATCCTAATCACTGCACATATAAGCCTATCAGTCACCCCTAGGGCAGGCCTTATCAATCCTGAAGGCAGGGTGCTGGGTTTTATGTGAGAGTGTGCCCATGCATGAGCAGAGCCCCTCTACAGCCTTCGGAACCACTATTCCGGGGTTGTCTGTGATGCAGCCAACCATATACTCTTAAGTGCATTATAACCTCGCGGTAAATGCTAACTTTAAAATGGCTGCAAGGAATTATGTTGTGTTTGGTGTCAAACACCTTGGAATCATACCTCCACACCAGTAACTGGTGTGGGAGGTATGATTCCTCCCTCCTAGAGGGAGAAATATGACAGCACCGGTACACCCGGTACCAGCTTCACAGAGCCCTGGCATCACAAAATGGATGCTGCCAGCCACAGACATGAGTCTGCCCTCCTGCTGCTGGATGAAACTCCGGCAGGGGAAGGCTTGACAATAGGTTTCCTGTCACAGGGAGGTGTGACCACCTCCCAGACAGGCTTTAGTGTATTGGGGCTGGGTGGGTGCACTCTCAGAGTGCTTTGATGTCTGCACTGGGGGCACATTTGGTGTCCCTGTGCATAGTCCAGCTCAAACCGGTTGCAGGGGCTACCAGCCCCTGCTCTGGCGCGAAACTGGACAAAGGACATGGGTGTAGCCACCCCTCCGTCCTGACCCTCCCATAGGTGGGTCCCCAGAGTTTGTCCCACCCCTTCCTTGGGTATAAAGTAGGAACCCCCGACTACAGGACTTTAGATATTACCTGGACTAAACTCTGCTACAGAAACCAAGTAACCTTCGACGATCTACGCTTTGCTGGATGACTGAAGAATCTCCCTTGGAGTAAAGGAGTTACTCCCCTGCAACGCAGGCACCACAACGCATCTGACCGGTTTGCATCTACGCAGCTCCCGACGGACTCCGAAGATTTTGCAACACAGGAGGTGGGTGCCTGAGACCCGCAGCCCTCGTGGGGACCGTGCAACCCGAACCCCTGGACACCGTGCACATTTGCAGCAGCATATGCTTTTAGGCGATCCCTGAGGCTGTGCTTTGGGCTACTTGTAGTCCAAGCCCCGAGTAGTGCCCCGAGCAGTGTTTCCACTGAAGATTACTGGCCTACACTCCACGAGTGTTCCGTGGGCTGGTATTGAGTGGTTCCTCTTGCGGTCCCTTCGCGATCCCTGGTCTGTTGACCTGTGGGTCCCTGAGAAGGCAACTTTAACTTTCCGTGGACTTCCCTGGTTGCTCCAGATGTGCCCTGACTCTCCATCACATGGGGTGTCCCCAGGACCTTGCTGGTCCTCACAGAAGCATCTTTTCTCTGACCGCGTGGCTTGCAGTTGCAAAGGCTTGTTGGTCTCCAATCCGGAAACTGACCCCCCAGCACTCGACATCCTTCATGGGACAGCTCGCCTGCAAAATCTGGTCATCGTCGACATCTCCTTGTCCCTGGGGCTGCAGAGTCAAGCTTCACCTCTTCGCACCTTAAGCACCCGACATCGGTGGGCATTTGATTGCTCCGCTCCTGGTCACGTGAAGTGACCCAGACTTTGTCCCCTCTGCTTTCAGGTTCTTCACATCTCCGATCCAGGCTTGGATCACACCGGACACTTTTCTTCTCCACGGCAGCAGTACTTTCTCGCATCACGCCATTGAAAACGATGAGGGTTTCCGACACCACTTGACCCCTATACACCCGGCTCCTCTGGGATAGGTAATACGGGTACTTTGGTACTCTCAAGGGTGCTGGCCTTAGAACCTTCTATGTTTAGCTGGGTTTGCTTGAAGCCTTCTCCTAAGTGTCCTTAAACTTTAAAATTCCAACCGCGACTTTCTCATAGAGTTGTACGGAGCTCGCGTCTGTGTTCCCACACTGCACCCGTCCTCCATGGGTCCCCTGTGTCACTACCTTGGGTGGTTCCTTGGGGTCCCAGTGATTCTACGTGCTCTAGGCACTGTGTCTAGTCAAGTCGTGGTTCTTATACCACTTTCTTAGTATATGGTTCGGTCTCCCCCTGGAGCCCGCTGTGTATTGTGCTATTTACTGTTGTTCTAGAGATTTAATATTGTGTGTATTGTTCTCTAATCTCATAAAGAGGTTAGTAGAGAGTGTTTAGTAATAAATACATATATTTTATATACACCTGGTGTGGTTCTCCTTTCATTTGGTCATTCAGGAGGTTATATACTGGTAAAACAATCTGCTTTACATTCCTTCAAGACTTAGCCTGAAGGCTGCTCTCCACAGCTACCACTAGGATAGCTTTCTATAAAGGTTGTCTTTAACCTAATCATCAATAAGGGTCATTTGGACTGGTGCAAGGTGCCCATTGTAATTAGTGGACAGCATATACCATGCCAACTTCTCACACTTGGCTTCCCAAATCAAGACACTTCTAGCGTGTCTACTTTTCACTCAAATTTAGCCATCAGTTTTGATTCTGTTCTACCAACCTGCAATCATCACTGGCAATCGTGTCCTAGTGCATCATAATTATAACTATGTATCTACTGCAGCTGACACAACTACCCCTTGGGTCCTCTCCCAATGAAACACAGCCATCCATGGACAATTTCTCCCACTGAATTAGACATATTTCTAAGATTCTGTGTATCAAAACATGTGGACTTTTGTGATGCTTCTGTCACTAAAACAGAAGCACTCTGGGAATATCCTGAATTGATAGAAAACATTTTCTCTAACTTATCTTCAAATGAGACAAAACCATTTTGGGGACCCTAAAAAAATCACTTCACAGAGACTTTCTTCTACTGAATTCCCATCATTGCTGTACCTAGTCCTACTAAATCACAACCACCCCTTAAGTTTCTGCATGCAGTAATCAAACTATTACTGGGAACCTCTCCCACTAAAGCATAACTACATCTGGGAATATGTTGCCTCCTTTAACCTTGTTCTACCAACCACATGCCTTCCACTTACCATAGCTTCCACACTCTCCCTTCTCTCCTTTTTGGCCTAGAGGTCCGTGGTCTCCTTTTGGGCCTGGCGATCCGATTTCACCTTTTGAGCCTGTTGGCCCTTCTGGTCCTGTTTTTCCAGTTGAGCCTTTAGGCCCCACTGCACCTGCTGGCCCTAGTGGTCCAGGTTCACCTTTTGGGCCTGCTGTGCCCGTTGCTCCCACTGAGCCTTTGGGGCCTTCTACTCCTGGTGGTCCTGGAGATCCAGGTACACCTTTCGGACCCACTGGCCCAGTTTCTCCGCATGGTCCTTCTTCTCCCTTTGGTCCTGCTACTCCAGTTGGCCCCATTGGTCCGGCTGGTCCTGGTGACCCTATAGAGCCTTCTGGACCCATTGGCCCTGTTGATCCAGGTGAACCCTTTTGGCCTTCTGGTCCTGTTGGTCCTGCTGGCCCTGCTGGTCCAGGTGGGCCTGGGTCTCCAGTTGAACCTTTTTGTCCCACAGCTCCTGTAGCCCCTTCGGGCCCTGGTGGGCCAATTGATCCCTTTGGTCCCATTGGCCCAATTGGTCCTTCTGGACCATCTGGGCCTTTTGGCCCTACGGGTCCCATTGGTCCTGTGTGTCCTACTGGTCCTTCTAGACCTGTTGGACCAATCGATCCTTTTGGCCCAATCATGCCTTGCTCTCCTTTGGGACCTGTCGGTCCAGTTGAGCCAGCTGGTCCTGTTGGTCCAGTCTCACCTGGCGGGCCACCCAGGCCCCTCAATCCTTGCAATCCTAGAATTAAAACAGAAAAAACAAAATAGTTATATACATTAACTCATCACTCATCTAAATGCATTTGCCTACTGGAATAATGACTTCGTCAAATCGATGTAAGCTACATTAGCGATAAGTGCTTAGTTTAACACTTCACAACGACCACGAAAGCTGGCATCTGTGACATATACCTTTCTCTTTTTTAATTGGAATAAAAAGGACTCTCAACCTCTACTGTCTTCTCTTTCCAGAAAACTGCCCAGCAGCCCCAAGTAGACCAGACCCATCACTACTCAGTGTGCTGCCATACTGTGTGGTGCTGTCCTAGGACTAGCGCCTCATCGCTACTAGTTCCACATGCAATGTGAATCAACACTAGTAATCGGTCATAGGAAATGCAATGAGTGTAGGTGGCCTCTATTCCAACAATGACACCTAGCACCTTTCTATCACAAAACCAATTGTACAGTGGACAATATTGGTAGTAGTGCAAGAAAAAAAGCCTGGACACCCTTCCCCTGTACATCACATGCTTATTTCGCTATTGTGATTGATCTTGTTCTGTATCTCCATATTTGAAAATAAGAGGCCACAAAGACATTTGCTACAACTGAAAATGGCTCCATTCATTACAGTCAGGTATCCGCCGAAGGATGCCTGGCAGGAACAAATGCATTTAATACTAGGTTGTTGTACATCACTACTTCATACAATTTCACAGTAGTAACACCCCTCTAAAGGGTGGGGAATGACAGCCTCAAAAGACAGTTTTTCTTGAGGTTCTTATGAAGGTCTACAAACTTGTCAGCTTTTGCACATCCAGAAGCTTCTCTCTCACACTGTAAGCACTGGTAATGGAAGGATATTATCTCCCACAAAACACATGTGTGAATCCACTGCCAGCGTAAGCAGTGGGAGTGTAGGGGAAGCGGTTTCTCTACAGGGGAAATGTTTTCCCTATGTAGAAAAATAAAAAAAATTGCAATTACTTGTTGGGGTGCTTTTCAACAATGCATATTTGTACCCTGTATTCAATTTAACTTTGGGGAAACAATGACTCACAAACATCTCATATGACATTACCAGAAGTATGACTTGGTTTTATAGGTGCACTACTGTCAATGTTTGTGAACTCCAAAAAGTAGCAAATATGCACCAGTTCGTGTGAGTGCGTTTAAAGGTGCAGATGTGTTAATACTTTTGGGTATTGGGCCCAAGAAATCCACAAACCAGGGCCGAAAATAGTGAAAGAAGCAGACATTTAAAAAAACAAAAACAAAAAAAAAGCTGTAGAAGGCGAGTCAGAACTTCGGCTAGTGCCGAAATGATTCGGCACAGAGTTGTTCAGAGACTGGAGTCAATGTATGCCTGATTTGGGTCTATGAGCTGAAAATGGAAAAAGGATCAAAGGAAGACGCTTTAAGGAACTCAGGGGCATATGTATGAAGACTAATTCCCATTCGCAAACGGGCCGATTCTCAGAATCGGCCCGTTTGCGAATGGCAAAAAGCCTTTTGGGATGTATCATCCCAAAAGGCCCTCGCAATATAGGGAATCGCAAAATTTGCAATTCCCTATTTTGCGCATGCATTTAATGAATCGCAAATAGCGATTCCTTAAATGCAATGCAGGAAGCACCCAAGTTGTGCGATTTTGCCCTAAGAAATCGCAAATTACCACCAACTTTGAAAAATGCACTATTTTGTATTTTTCAAAGTGGCCTGTGGCGCACATACATGCCCTTAGGGCATGTATGTGCACCACATGTGCACACATACATTTTTCTGGGGTGCAACAGGGTGTCCGTTTGACACCCTTGCACCCTTGAAATTGCATTCGCAATTTGCGAGTACCTAATGGGTACTCGCAAATTGCGAATGTCTTCCCATTCATTCCTGCGATTCGCAATTAAGGAATATTAAGGAATCGCAATTATTATTGCGATTCCTACATACATTGCATGTTGTGAGTCCTTAATAGCGATTCGCTAAAAATCGCTATTAAGGACTCGCAAAACGGTTTGTTCATACATATGCCCCAAATACTTTTGTGGGCGTTGCTTAGTCCCGTGGCGTGTCCCACAGATAGGAAAGACATTACACTAACATATGTGTTTTTCCCTTAAGTGCTAGGAATCTTATTATGAATGTACGGTTTACAAATGCCCTACCACAGACGACAGCCCCTCCTTCATCAAGCAGTCATACTACACCTGGAAATGGTTTTAATGTTGACACTGTGTTGCAATTAATTTAAGGTGTTTTATATGATGCTAAACCCAATGCCTTTCAGCCACTTCGAAGTGCTGTGAATACAATTGAGTAAGGATGAGTGTAGATGTGGATGGCAGCTGTTAGGCACGGTATGGCACTCTGGGCAGGGGTTCACTATGGATAAACTAGAAATTATTTATATAAAGTTGCTTGTGTGCGATGAAGCGACGGCTGAGGGCAACACAGGGTTAGACAGGCCTCTAGGGCAATCAGGCAGTGCCTCAAGGGCTATTCTGGTGGGTCAGTGTGTTGGCCTTTTTTGGTTTTTTAGTGGGCCTGTTTTATGGTCTGGTGGGCCGGGTTTTGCTGTTGAGTTCTGTGATATTAAAACAAACAATGCTTGCTGCAAGCTCAAATCCACACTGTCTTCCATACCTTGAAAAACATCTCTACAGCGCATCTTTACAAATTCCTACCTGTACAAATCTGCGGACTCGGCGCGTGGTGCGATTCAAGATGGCCGCCTGATACGGAGCTCCGTACCGCGTCGGAGATGCCGTTTTGTTTTTTGGCAGTTTTAACCCGCATTTCTTCATAAAAACATGATGCTTCCTTGTCTGGACATCTGGTGACTTACAGGATGTCCCTTACATTTTTCTAGAGGTTTGCAGCTCTTAGTAACATCGTGAGGCTTTTGCTGTCATGTTCCGGCTGCCATTTTGAATATTTTCCTGACTGGAAATTTTTACCTAATGCATTGGATATTTCTTCAGGTACTCATTCTTTGATTTTATAATCCTTATTTTTTACCGCTGACTGAGATTTTTTGGTCTTCTTCATTTAAAGACCTATTCCATCTACGCCCATTGTTCTTTCCCACAGAAGAACTTGCATCATTTGGGAATCTTTGATTGTTTGCATTTGACCAAGCCTGCTAGATATAAGCCATGCCTTGCTTCGACCAACATTGAACCAGAAGGGCATTAGGACCTGCAGGCAGGCAATAAACTATGTTTAGCCTGGTGCGCCTCCTTTAGTACATGGGCAGAAGTAAAAAACTACTGCATTCAAGTAAAAAAATCTCTCCTGGTTTGCCTACATCGGAATCTTCTTTCTCTGATCCCTCGGTGGGTTACTTGCGCGCCTCTGTCAATATGGTTAAATGAATCTCTTCGAAGGCAGTTTCTTCGCCCATTGCTTCACCTAAATTACAGTCGCCCTCCTCTGCAAAAAAACGACTCAAGCAGGACCCTCCTTCTCCACCGAAGGCTACTCTCCCTGTATCATTGGACATTATCTTGGAGGAGATAAGAGCACTGAGACCATTTGTAGAGGAAACCAATACTCGTTTGCAAGATATGGGCACTAAGGGGCCGATTCCGATCTCGGCCGGTAGGGCACCGAATCGGATTCGGCTTAACCGGATCCGATTCGGAGCCCTCTTTCCCGACCGATTCGTACGTGCGTCCGGCCGAGCGAGTACGATGCGAGCGCACGCGAAATCGCCGACCGACTCGTTCCCGGGTCCGAACCGCTCCGACTGACTCGCACGGACACGACTCGCACTGCGCAATGGAGACGTTCCCCGGCCGGGCAAGTACGATGCGCGCCTCGAGCAGTCCGACCGACTCGCGCCGTCCGGCTCAAAAGAGCAGTCGGAGCCAGACTTTGGGGGTCCGTGTCGGACCCCCCTGTACGCGTAGCCACGCGAGTCGCACACAGGGGGACCCATGGGTCCCCCTACCTGTGCATGTACGCCGCGAGTCGCATCGAGGCGTACCCGCTGTAGGGGCGCCCTTGTTCGCCTCGCACCCATTGAGTCAATGGGAGCCCGCGTACGCGTTGTACGTCCGGCTCCCATTGACTTCAATGGGAGTCCGACCGACTCGAGTCCGATTGCATGCGTGCGCATCGTACTCGTTCGGTCGGACTGCCAGAGTCCGATTCGGTCGGAAATCTCTCCGGGTCCGGCTCGGTCGGAGTGATTTCCGGCCTGAATCGAAATCGACCCCTAAATGGTCATCACTTGACTCTAGAATTTCCATAGTGGAACAACAAGTTGGTGAATTACAGGCTGCCTCTACAAAAATTTCATCTTTGGAGAAGTACGTCCTGTTCTTAAGAAAAGCTGCTGAAGACCTTGAAAACAGTAGTAATTTATTGTACAGTTAATTAAAACTCACAATTTTAAAAGAAAATCCCATTGAGACATTAGAAGTTAAAAGAAGAAAAAGAAGGATAAAAAACCATTATCTCAATTTACACTTTAACATATAAAATCCGTCTTTCAACTGCTATGCTTTAAGTAAAGGTTGAGTTGAGTCTGGGTATTATTGTCTGTTCCGCCTTTTTGCAATGGTTAAAAATATGAACAAAGTACCTATGCTTCAGAGTTTCTGTTCAAGCCTTTTAACGTATATAAAAGCATAGATAAAGTGCTTGTGCTTCAAGAGTGCAATCATTATTGTCTATTAAAGTGCTCAGTCAGGTTGGGCCGGCTATCTTCTATTCTGCTGTCGCTTGTAACAAGAGCTTAAGTCTTTCTGCCACTTTATCAAAGTACTTTGTGAATCGGCAGTTTAGTTGGAACTCTTCTGGGTTAAAACATAGATCTGGGCCACTGTTACTTCGATAGTGAAGAAGTTAGTACCGAAATAACAGCGGCCCAGATCAAACGACAAATTTCTAAAGGGAAGCCGGAAGGAGTCCCAGGACCAAGTGGAGTCCCACCAATACTGTATAAGTACGATGCAGAATTCTGGAGCAACATATTGGTACCAGTCTTTAAGAGCATTCTGGAAACAGTAACCAGCCCGGCCTCCTGGAAAGGATCTATAATCAGCCCAATTTACAAACAGGGCGACAGGAGTAACCCCAAAAATTACCGTCTCGTCGCCCTATAAGACATAGAGGCGAAATATTATGCAGGGCTAGTCCTGGAGGAACTATCATCCTGGGCATTGTCCAAACACATCATTCCCGTAAATCAAACAGGATTTTGTAAAGGGCACGGCACCGCTACTAACATCATGGCGCTAACCTTGCTGATAGACGCGGCCAAAGCTGCAAAGAGCTCGCTATTTTTATGTTTCATAGATTATAGCGCAGCATTCGACCACATAGATCGAGCAAAACTCTGGCAGAAGCTGGAAAAGTGGGGGATACCTAAGCCTCTCCTTAATCAGTTGATCCTATTACATACAGATACCTGGGTCAAGATTAAGATGGGAACCGGGACGCACCTCTCACGGCGAATCAACACCTCTAAAGGCCTAAAACAAGGGTGTGTTCTAGCTCCCACGCTTTTTAACCTCTTTTTAGCTGACCTCCCAGGGGAATTGGATAACAGTATATCGCACGCCCCACGTCTGGGAAATATCCCGCTGTCCAATCTCCTTTACGCAGACGACCTGGTTTTAATAAGCCGGACTCCAATCGGCCTTCAACATCTGTTGGATACCACTAACAAATTTTCGCAATGTAATGCATTACGCAGTAATTTAAAGAAAACAAAAATGATGGCAGTGAATTACTACAAGACCAAGAAAATCACGTGGTATCTGGACGGGAGTAGCCTAGATCGGGTAACCAACTACAAGTATCTCGGAGTTCTACTAGACAGAAGAGGCTCGTACAAACCCCAACTGGAGGCCTTGCGACGGAAGGGCACCATGAGTTGCCTTGCAATGAAATCCTTGAAGAAAGTCCTACCAGATCGAACTTTTGATCCCCTATTAAAGGTGATTCGAGCACGTCTACAGCCAATGCTCACATACAGGAGTGAACCAATGCAAGGTAAAGATGCGACAGTTTTAGACAAAACAATTGGTAGGTCATATAGAATAATCTTTCGGCTACCAAATTATGTGTCACCTGCTCAAATACGCCTGGAATTCGGTCTTCAGAAGCAAACCGTTGAAAGAAGGGGTGCCTATATAAAAAGTTAGCACAAGATCAGAGGCTCCGAGCAGGGATCTCTAAATGCACATCTATGTTTTGAACTGTCACACCGAGAAAAATCACCCGCCAGAGAGTACTTGCTGGAATCATTGGAAAGGCTTGAAATGACTAACCTCTGGAAATCCCCCATAGATCATAAGAGCTTTAAAAAGGTCATAAACAAAGTAACAAAACTGTTATACTCAATAGAAGACAAAGCAACTTTGGCCAAGCGGGCTCACGGATGAACAGTACTTAATGATTACGCAGCTCTTACGCCACAAGCTTATCTAAAAATGGGAGTTAAACAAGAGGTAAAAGGAAATTTCTTAAAATTGCGCTTGGGCATTATACCAATTCTCCCTCATTTGCCACCATGGAAAAGGAGACCAGAGGAACAGTCCTGCCGTCTCTGTGGCTCAGGAAAAGAGGATCTAATACATATAATTTGCATTTGACCAAGCCTGCTAGATATAAGCCATGCCTTGCTTCGACCAACATTGAACCAGAAGGGCATTAGGACCTGCAGGCAGGCAATAAACTATGTTTAGCCTGGTGCGCCTCCTTTAGTACATGGGCAGAAGTAAAAACTACTGCATTCATGTAAAAAAATCTCTCCTGGTTTGCCTATATCGGAATCTTCTTTCTCTGATCCCTCGGTGGGTTACTTGCGCGCCTCTGTCATTATGGCGCAATCAATCTCTTCTAAGGCAGTTTCTTTGCCCATTGCTCCACCTAAATTGCAGTCGCCCTCCTCTGCAAAAAAACGACTCAAGCAGGACCCTCCTTCTCCACCGAAGGCTACTCTCCCTGTATCATTGGACATTATCTTGGAGGAGATAAGAGCACTGAGACCATTTGTAGAGGAAACCAATACTCGTTTGCAAGATATGGACACTAAACGGTCATTACTCGACTCTAGAATTTCCATAGTGGAACAACAAGTTGGTGAATTACAGGCTGCCTCTACAAAAATTTCATCTTTGGAGAAGTACATCCTGTTCTTAAGAAAAGCTGCTGAAGATCTTGAAAACAGGAACAGCTGCAATAACCTTCGTTTATATGGTCTTCGGGAGGGCATTTAGGGAGGAGACCCGGTGTCCTTCTTCGCTTCTTTTCTCCCGAAACTTTTGGATTTACCTACATCTACATCTCTGAATATTCAAAGAGCACACAGATTGGGGCCCCGCCTATCTTCTTCTTCTACACCTTCAAAACCTCATGTGTGATACTCCTATTCCTGCAATTTACTGGCCTTTTACAAGTTCTAAATGCAGCCAGGATTAAGAAACAAATTTCTTGGTCTGGTTCTAGATTAATTTATCCCAGGACGTTTCTACAGCTACTGCCAAGAGACCCAAAGAGTTCCTCGATCTTCGACCAGCTTTACGCACCTTAGGCGCTCATTATGGCTTATTTTATCCCTGCTTGTTCAAGGTGACTTTTCAAAACCATACATCTACTTTTGAAGACCCGGCAGCCTTCGGAAATTCATTCTTCCATGGAGACTGCTGGTCTCTCCCTTAGGGGCTGATTACCGCCATCGTAGCGGTGTTTGGGACCGCCCGCCAGACATGCGGCGGTCCCACCACTGCGATTAGGATGCGCCCGCCATACTGGCGGGTGCATCCAGGGCTTTTAACATTGCGGGCGGTGCTGCTGGCTGCCGCACCGTACGCAATGTTAAAAGTGCTTGCACTGCATTTCCCTGCACTACGTGGCAGGCACCATGCGGTGCCTGCCACTTGGTGCATGGAAATGCAGGGGGTTACCATGGGTACCCCCCAGTGCAGTGACACCCCCCCAAACAAGGGGGGCCTGCAACGGGCCCCCAAACCCAATCCCCACCAGCCTTTCCTATACCCACATTCTAATTTGGTGGATGGGGCCTGCTAGGCACCGCCACCATTTTAGTGGCTCTGCACCGTCCGCCAGGCAATCGGTGCGATTGCCTTTGGCGGTGAAGCGGCGGACGGACTTTGCGTCCGCTGCGATACCCACCGCGATCCTAATTTGGCGGTGGGTAATATGCTTGGTGATGGCGGAAGGACTACCACCGCCGGCCTGGCGGTGGCGGTCCTTCCGCCATCATAATGACCCCCTTAGTACTTGACTTTTTATCTTGTAACTGTTGCTAACTTATTTCTAACCATTACTTTTTACTTCCTCTACAGGTTGTTATTTGATGATTTTATCCTATTAAGCCACATATTCTTCCTCTATTATTATTACAGTTCATCCGTTTTACTCCACATTCCTGTCTTCTGTTTGTTTGGCTTCCCAATGTGGTGCGTTCCCCTCCATTGGTCATGCTGTCTTTAGTGTCTCTCGCCAGTCCTTGTTCCTTTTTGTACTCTTCGAAAGGTATGTATTACAGTCATCAATCCTTATTTGACATGCATTGTCCTCTCTTTTCGTATCTTTTTCTCCCTCTTTCCTTTTCTTATCTCCCTTTTCTATTCTGTTTCCTATCGCTTATTCTATCTTTTTTCTTCATCCTTGCTTTGCCTACTAATTTTCTTGTACTCCTCTACTATTGTTAATTATGTTGTTTCATACATAATTTTACTTTCTTCCATTCAGAGTTGTTTCATGGAATGTAAAATGTTTTATTAATTCTATAAAGAGGAATTATCTCACATTTCGCCTCCTACAATCCAGATTTAGTTTTATTACAAGAAATTCATTTAACAGAAACTAAGGCTCTCAAGCTTAAACGTACTTGGGTTGGTTTAGTAATTGTGTCTCCCACGAACACAAAGAAGAATGGTGTCATTATTTTATGTCATAAAAAGTTGCAATGCTCTGTTATTGCGCAAGACATAGACACAGATGGTAGATGGATTTTGGTTAAACTACTTAATAACAACATTTCTTTAACTGTGGCCCGACTCAACCAGATTTTACTTTCTGGCCTCCTATTACAAACAAGTGTATCCAACATAAAGATGCATTTTTTATCCTAGGAGGCGATTGTAACCAGGTTATGGACCAAGTGCGTTTTATCCCTCACAAAACTCATAAACAGTTTCACAATACATTAACGCAGACACAGCTTGTAGATGCCTGGAGACTATGTAACCCAGATCAGACAGAATTTTTCTTTTTTTCTCCCTCCACATGGTTCCCTGTCCCGATTAGGCTACATCTTCCTCTCCAAATCTTTGGCTCACAATCTCATTTTTTCCTCGATTGAACCCGTTTTGATCTCGGACCATGCCCCGGTGGTTGCCAATTTTGATATGCTCCGCTCACAACCCAAGTCTTCTAGGTGGAGATTTAACAATTCTCTTCTACAGGATCCAGTTTTTTCTTCCTCCTTCACTTCCTTTGCTGAAGAATTATTTTCTTTAAATGAAAACCCTTCTATCTCTCCTGCCTTGGTGTGGGACACTTTTAAGGCCACTGCTCGAGGCTTTATTATTGATTTTGTATCCAGAAAAAATAAACAAACCCTTAATCAACATAAAGCCCTGATAGCTAATATCAAACACTTAGAACACCAATTCTATACTTCCTCATCAGATTCCACTCTGCAGAAACTTGTCCATGCAAAGCTAGATTTTAACAAAAGTTCTACTGATAATGCATCCTCTATTCTACTGCGTAGCAGCGCTCGTTATTATGGTGGACAAAACAAAGTTGGATCACTCCTAGCTAACTATCTTAAGTTTAGGAAAAAAAGGTGTTGATAGATGCCATTCAATCAACGGCTGGAAAACATCTTTTCAAAGATCAGGACATTTTAGAGGAATTTACAAATTTCTATAAAAACTTATATACTCCAGAAATCCCCCCATCTGATCCTCTTATAGATATGTATCTTGGTAGTATCCCCTCCACTCCTTCTACAGATCTGGACTTTACCTCCCTAGATTTAGACCTATCCATCCAGGAGATCTCTAGTTCTCTGGGTTCCTTAAAGAAAAATAAATCCCCTGGTCCTGATGGATTTTCAGTACAATTCTACTTACATTTTTCAAATTTATTGCTTTCAAAAATCTTCAATCTATTTCAATATTTTTGCAACATTGGTAAGGCGAGTGGTACCTTCCTGGACGCCTCTATATGTCTCATTCATAAAGAAGGCAAAGATCCTAAGTTTTGTAAAAATTATCGCCCTATACCTTGGTAAATGTAGATTATAAAATCTTCTCTAAACTTCTGGCATTACGTCTTGAATCCCTTTTACCACGTTTAATTGGTCCAGAACAGTGTGGTTTTGTCAAAGGCAGATTAACTTCTGACAATTCTCGACTATTTTTTAATGTTTTAAATTAAGCTTCTACTTTATCCTATTCTCTAGCTGTCGTCTCTATTGATGCAGAGAAGGCTTTCGATAGGGTAGATTGGTCTTTTTTATTTAAAGCACTTCGCTGGCATGGTTTTGGTCCTCAATTCATTTCCTTCATCTCGTTACTTTACACGACTCCTACCGCTTCTATCATAGTCAATGGCCTTATTTCTCAATGCTTTTCACTTCATCATGGTGTCCGTCAGGGTTGCCTCCTTTCTCCTCTTCTATTTATCTTATCTCTTGAACCCTTTCTAACGCATATCCGTCATAATTCTTCTATCTCTGGATTTCTTTATGGAGATCATCATTTGAAGCTTTCTGCATATGCAGATGATATCTTACTTTTCATATCAAACCCATAGACTTCTATCCCCCCATTATTACAAGAAGTGTCAGATTTTTCAGCGGAGTCAGGTTATAAAATCAATTCTGACAAGACGGAAATCCTTCCCATTACCAAATTTTGCCTTAAGCAACACTTTGACTCAACTGGATTTCGTTGGAATAGCTCTAGAATAAAACATCTAGGTATATGGTTTACTAACACCATTTTGGATTCGGTAAAATAAATATGAAAGAAGGTCTTGACTGTATTTCCAAACTTCTTTCTTCTTGGAATTCTCTTTTTCTTTCTTGGTGGGGACGCCTTGATTCTATCAAGATGATGATCACTCCAATTATGTTAAATTTCTTTTCAATGATCCCAGTTCACATTCCTTACATTTTTTTTTTTTAAATTGACTCCCTTCTCTAGGAATTTTTATGGAATAATAAAAAATCGAGAATTTCTCTGTCTCATCTTAGAAAGTTCAAATCTAATGGAGGAGTGAATTTTCCAGATTTCAGGTTGTATCATAAAGCTTTTTGTCTTAAACAAGCTTCTTATTGGCTTCTTACGGACATTCCTCCTTTTACCCCTTTATGGGTTACTATCGAACGCTGCTTATTTGCCGCTTTCTCTACCACAGAGATTCTTGCATTTACTGCCAGGACTAATCTCACTTCTCTTCCGTTGTTTGAACATACTTGCTCATTGTTAAGACCTCACTGTCAACCAAAGATAATCTCTATAAAAACATTTCTACTTTCTCCTCTCTGGCATAATTGTCTCATTACCATTAACAATAGACCTTTGTTTTGGAGCTCTTGGAGGACTAAAGTTATTATCTGGGTTCATGATATGTTTGATGGCATGTCTCCCTGCTCCTTTCCCCAATTCCAAGCCACCTTTAATTGTCCTCGTTCGTTTTGGCACAAATTTTCGATACTTATGGAAGTGATTATGGATGTGTTTTATTCCTTTCCTTCTGAGGATTCCTTACCTATGCAAGATCCACTTCTAAAAATGTTGTTGGTGATCCCAAGAGCCAGCCTCCCTGATCTATAAATTATTTCATTCCGCTGATCCAGGGCGCTCTAACATTAAGATGGAACTTGCTTGTGTGGCGGATTTGGGTTGTGAATGGAGCATTCATTTCTGGAATAAGATTTGGGCTAGGCGGTTAAACATTTCTAGATCTGCTTCCACTACTCAATCTTTGTTTTTCCTATATCACAGACTATTTTTTACTCCCATTTCCATAGCTAATTTTGCACACACTAATAATAAGACTTGTTGGTCCTGTGACTATCCTTTGGCTGACCTGTTCCACCTCCTTTTTTCATGCCCCCGTAGCTTCTTTTTGGCTACAAATTTGGTCTTGTTTTTCAATTATTTTTAATTTACATATCCCTATATCAAATGTCCTTCTCTTTATGGGCAGTCTATAAGAGTCATTAGGGTTATTATCTCATGAAAAAGGATTGTTTGATCTGATGTTAGCTTTAGCTTTTAAGCAAATTACAACAAATTGGAAATGCTCAAACAAGCTTTCAGTTAAGTTTTAGTGGAACAGTGTTTGCCACTAGCATAGATTGGATATAGCCTTTTCCTCTTTTTGTAATCCACATGTAAATAGAGACCTATTTTGGTTACCGCTAACTATTTATTTGAATAAGATTTCAATCACTCAGGTTTCCCATAATTGTTCTGAAAACTGCCAACCTCCATGATTCTTTTTCTTTGCCATTATCTCTCTTCAAAAGGTTTTTTGGTATTGTAATATTCCTATGTAAATATGTTTTTTTATATTTTTACGATCCAAGAGTACTTACTGTTATTTGACCCTCAGATGTAGAATATATCTTATTTCTCCAGTATTTCTTCCTTTTTTTCCCTCCCCCCCTCTTTCCTATGTAATCCTTAAAATATAAACAGCTTTCTGGTCTGTTTATTGCCTATATGTATCTCATATGTTGATTATTACTCAACTTATTATGTTCTTGGCTTATGTTTTATAAGTAACTTTAATTCAATAAAGCTTATTAAACTTAAAAACTTGTACAAATCTGCAAACATGGACCACTTTTTTAGCTTTCTGATTCTTTTATTTGGTGCCCATGCCTATTTTCTATCCTAGACTGCAGCGGCGGCTTCTCCGCTAAGGCAGCGGAGCTTCGACCCACAGCAAAAATAAAATGATAATAACACAATGTTATCATTTTATTTTTCCCGTACTTACCCCGTTTTGTTTTAGGTGCGGGTGGGGCTGGGCTGTCAGCCAGCAGGGAGAGGAGTGGTGGGCACTTTCTTAGTGTGCATGATGGTTTGGCCAGCGAACTTAGCATGTTCTCCACCCGTCTGTATTGTCAGACCTAGTGGAGAACATTCACAGGCTCCCACTCCCTGTGTGAGCGCTGAACTACGCCGCTCAGACTAATCACAACACTGCTGTCATCTTGGTGACAGTACAAAATGAGGTGGTCACAGTGGAAATATATTAATCATTAGAAACAACATCACCTTAATTAGTTCAATTTATCCAGTTTAATTATATTTAAACATATTCACATCCGCATTTAGATTTGCAAAAGTATCTACATGTTTATGCTAAGGTGCTCCAAAGGGAACGGAAAAGAGTGCTCGAGGATGTGCTCGAGAGAAGGTTGTCAGAAAGGAAAAGTCAATGTGCAATATTTACATCATAGAATGACAGTAACCTGTCCAGCCACATTAAGGGCTACATATACATGAAAAAACATAGCATTCCAATGACACAGTAAATTAATTGATGTTGTCTGTACATGAAAACAAATGAGACCGTCGATGTTTCAACCCAATAGTGTATGAAGGGAAGTTAGATCCTTAGAGTAGGGTCTTCATCACGATGTGTGGAGACACCTAAGGATGGTTTAAAATATATTGGCCATATTAATTCAGGGGATGGAAACTATAATTTCGGTCTCATTTGTTTTCACGTACAGACAACAGCAATTAATTTACTGTGTCATTGCCTTTGGAGCACCTTAGCATAAATATGTAGATACTTTTGCAAATCAAAATGCGGATGTGAATATGTTTGAATATAATTAAACCGGATAAATTGAACTACTTAAGGTGATGTTGTTTCTAATGATTAATATATTTCCACTGTGACCACCTCGTTTGGTACTGTATATGACCCAGGTCCAGTGGCTTTTGGGTTTCCCCATTGTTCTGTCATCCTGGTGACAGCAGCGTCGTAAGTGCCAGGGCCCAACTGGAACAAGTGTTATAATTTTTGCCTATTCTGGGCCTCCTAGAGCACTAAGGATGGACTAGATGCACTAGTTCATTTTGGTTTTTACGTGTATGGAAGTCTGAAACCCTTTGCTTTTTCCTAAGTGAGAGTACCACCATGTGGTGGATAGTCATAATTAAGTGCTGGTGTTCTTAAATGGGTGATGGTGCCTGGCACTGGCAAACAGCGGCACAAATTAGGCGCTGGCTGTTTCTCCAATAAGATGATTGTACAGTCCAATACTGATTTTAGTATAAAAGCAGTATTCATTCAGCATGCAAAACACAACACATTAAATAAATAGACAGTCTCCTTTTAGGGCTGTAACTATAGTGCTGAAAAGGGCAGTATTCCACCCCTGCAGGTACATTCTCCCCTCCCCTTCTCTTCTCTCTGACTATGCCTCCAGGAGTGAAATCTGGAGGTGACCTCTAACATGGCCCACACTAGCCTGTGCATCAAAGTCTGGCATTGGCCTTAAAAGTCAGTTCTCGGGCAGAATACCCCCAAACTAGCAAACGTCTCCATGAAGGGCCTGCAGACCTGTCTCAGTGTTATCCCTCTGTGGATTCCAAGGTGCTTCTCCCACCCTTGCACCCAATGGAGGCAGCATGCATAGCCATCTGCCACATTCAGTGAGGGCAGGGCTTTCAGGGGGTCGCAGCTTCTTCTCATAGTCCTCCTAGGTAATCGAATGAAGCAGTAGCCTTCAGCCTGGAAGCTTCTGGTCTTTTTTTTGAGTCCCTTCATGGGTTGCAGGTACTACTCTGCTACGCAATGGCCCTAACAATCTTAATGACACCTTACCAGTCTTTCTTAGTTCATCGGACAAAGCAGCAGCCCTTACCAGGGCAGCTTTCGGTCTTGTTTCTGAATCTCTCTACAGGTTGCAGGGACTATTCTGATACAGCGAGAGCCTTAGTGGCCCCCTCCAAGTAGCCAGGGTGAATGACATGGTCTACAGTCCCAACCTGGTTGCATCCTCCGGACAACACCCCCAAGAGTCTTCAGTTGCCCCTCAACTGCACACGGGGTGGGGCACAGACAGAGGCAACGGCCCACAGTGTCAACTGCACTAGGTGACTGCCCACATACCCTCATATGCAATGGCCGATGACCCCAGCAGTCTTCGGTGGCATATGGGTGTCACAGACATGGGCAACAGCCCAAATGGGATCAGTGACACGGAGTGATGGCAGAAAGTGCATGGCAGCACCAACAGGGTTAGCTCCCTCCACCAGAGAGCGGACCGCTGTCTGGCAACAACGGTCCTGACTGGATGAGGTGCTTCACACTCTGCTCACTGAGATGCAGTTGACAGGATCCCTGCTAGGGTTCGCTCCCTTCAGGCTCTCTTCTTCTCCTCTCAGGATCCCTTGATCTTGGCAGGCATGCAGACTTGTAAGCACTCACTTCCTCATAGAGGCCACTGGTCTTGGCAGGCTGCTGGTGCTCCAGGAAAAGGGCAAGTGTTCTTGGCTCCTAAGTGATGGCACTGCACCCAGATGGGAGACTGGCAGACCTTGGTCCCCAGTCTTAGTACCTGCACAAAGCAATCTCAGCGATCTTCGCTCACCTGATGAGACACTGCTATTGAACTAAGTATGCGGCCCATCTTTATAGTCCAAACATATATGTGATTTAGTGTCTGGCCTTTGAAATTCGTTTTGGGGGTGGCAGCTCCTTTGAAGTGTTCTCTCCTCTGCAATGCCCTTTTTCAAAGGAGTGGCTTCAGGTCTGAGTGACCCACAGCACAGGCCGAGGGAATAACTGGGGACTTCACCTGGCTCCACTGAAATATGCCTTGTAAAGGTTCAAAGGACTAAGATTTCCTCTCGATCAAATTCCTTGGTAGTGCCAACCTTATCAGTCCCACCATCTCCCTGACAATGAGCCCAGGCATCACAAACCATAACTCTTCCTGTAATCAAAGAGTTCTTTGATATCCACAAAGGATCCTCTGATCCTCTGTCAGTGTGTGTGTCCCACCCTAGCCCACAGGAATGTCATTGCTCTTGCCTGGGCTTGCAGACCTCACCTTTCCAGCCTCTCCTGGCACTGGGCCTTCAAAATGGAACCGACAGGCCTGCATGTTATGTGTCATCCACAGGAAGACACATGTAACCCAGTATACACATGCAAGTATCAGGCATTGTCCAGTGCTTCATGCACTCCATGCAAACCCAGAGTGAGTTAATTGCAAAGTCACAGAACTTTAAACAAGTGGGTCAAGAGGCATCATTCTAGTAACACGGGTAAAAAGGCCTATTCACATTACTGATTCCACTGAACATAAAAATGGGTATACTGCTACCACCATGCTCATGTCACTAGATTTCAGGCAAGGGCAGTAGCCCTCAACCTTCACAAGGGTAACGCTTGGTGTGTCCTTCCTGGTTTAAACAGACCAAGTTACCATGAGACAGGCCTAGGTCATGGCGCACACGCATGATTTGTCTTTGCCCATGTCCAAACAACAGAAGCAAGATCCAGCTATGAATGCAGCTGGGGCACTCAGGAATGGGGTACATGTTGGTCACTGTTGGAAATGGCCCTTTTTGCAGGGTTATCCCCAAATGTTTTACTTCTTCCTCCTATTTTTCCTGACCTGTGTTTGTTGGCTATAGGACTCTGGACACTTTACCACTGCTGATCAGTGCTAAAGTGCATATGCTCTCTGTGTAACTTGTTATTGTGATTGGTTCTCCATGATTGGCATATTTGTTTTACCAGTAGGTCCCTAGTAAAGTGCACTGAGTGTGCCAGGGCTGGTAAATCAAATGCTACCAGTGGGCCTGCAGCACTGGTTGTGCCACCCACATGAGTAGCCCTGAAAAGATGTCTCAGGCCTGCCACCGCGGTGCCTGGGCGCAGTTTTGTTAACTGCCATGTCGACTTGGCAAGTGCACCCACTTGCCAGGCCCTAACCTTCCCCTTTCATGCATGTAGGGCACTCCTATGGTAGGCCCTAGGTAACCCCCTGGACCCCCATGCAGTGTATGTGAAAGGCAGGACATGTACTGGTGTGTGTAACATGTCCTGATAGTGAAATACTGCCAATTTCATTTTTCACTATTGAAAGGCTATCTTGCCCCATAGGACAGAATGGGGAATGCTTTGTAACATTTGACAAGCATATCTTCCAATAGGGATAAGATCGAAATATGGAGTTTGGTATCCCTGAACTCAGGATTTAATAACACATCTTTTAGTAAAGATGGTTTTTAAATTGTGTGTTTGAAAATACCACTTTTAGAAAGTGGCTATTTTCTTGTTCAACCATCCTGTGTGCCTCTGCCTGTTTGTGGATTGACTGTCTGGCTTCGGAGTGACAGGGGCTGGGGAGATGCAGTGGCTCCAGGAGTCAGGATGAGTCAGCACTAGGCTGAATAGGCTTGATCTGCATTTGGAGGGGTGGGAGGGGTAGCACCTGTACCTGAATAGGGCTGTGCCTGCCTTCCACAATGCTGGCTCCGCCCCCCTGTGGTGTGTTGGAGCCAAGGCTCACACTGACAATGGATGTTGTTGTGCACTTGCAGAGTGCCCCCCAGAACTGGTTTGAACTGGGCTCAGAGCCCCTTGCACAAAGAGAACAAAGACATTTTGGGGTATAAGTATTAGACCTAAAGCCCCTGAACTTTAGATCATTCCTGGAATTCAAGAGGAACCTTTGCCAAAGAGAAGAGCTGGAGAGACTGAGGAGAAGTACTGCCCTTGCTGTGTGCCTGGGGTTGGCCTGCAGTGCTGTTTCTGCCAAGGAAAGGAGAAGGACTTTGCTGTGTGCTGTGTCCCCTGCTTGAAGGAGATCTCCAAGGGCCTGAAGGGAGATGGCCTCCTGTTGTGAAGTCTCAGGGACACAAAGACTTCACCCCAGCTCCCCTGAACTCTACTGCTGTGAGTTCTAACCTGCCAAGAGGTGCCTGTGCCTCGTTTGGGCCTCTGGAGGTTGTTGCTGATGTCTGGGAGCTGTAAGAAAGAAGAAACGTGAAGAACTGCTAAAATCGACGCATCGCTCTTCTTGCGGCTGTTTTCCCGACGCATCTCCACGGCGCGAGAAGAATTTCACGCATCGCAGTGCCGCTATTGAAACCGTCGCAGCGCATGTTGCTGCTGCAAGAATCGACGCATCGAGGGATCGTGGCTGAAGAGGACCGACGCAGCGCCGCATCGATCGCCGCTGCATCCTGGATTTCCATGCATCGTACCTTTGTGGCATGCTTTCCCGACGCATCACCTGCGAACCGGAATCGCCACGAAGAATCGACGCATCAATCCCCATACAGACCAGATTCAACGCAACTCGTCCTCTGCGTGTCGCAGAACTGTCGCATCGCCTCCCCAAGGTCTCAGGAGTGTCGCATCTCTTTGTTTTCCGACTCTGAGGCTGTCTGGCTTTTGGAACTTTGACGCATCTACAGGTACTTTGGTGAAAAGTCACGCTTCCATAGTTTTCTATGGTACAAGTTCTTGAAACCTTTTGAAAGTCATATTTTTAACTGTGTATGTTGGATTTTTGTCGTATTGGTCTTGTTTAGTTTAGATAAAGATACTTTATTTTTCTAAACTGATGTGGTGTACTTTTGTGGTGTTTTCACTGTGTTACTGTGAGAGTTGGTACAAATACTTTACACATTGCCTTTGGGATAAGCCTGTCTGCTCGTGCCAAGCTACCAAGGGGGTGAGCAGGGGTTATCTAAAGTGTGTATCCCCCTTACCCTGACTAGAAGCAAGGGTCCCTATTTGGACAAAGGTACCTACCTCTGCCAACTAGAGGCCCCCATTTCTAACAGTCACCATACAGGGGATTTTCTGTTGCAACATAATGGTCCTCTTCCTAGACAAGTGTGTCATACCTGAAATCTTTAACACGTTAAACATCACGCACCAAATGGTATTTTCCTATGAAATTAAAATATTTTTAAGTTTTCTCAACTCAAACAAACGAGTGAGATGTTTTTCTTATGCAAGTGCAATGTACTCCTTTAAGAACTTGGTTTACCAAATCAAGGCCCTTCTAGCTTGTCTACTTTTCACCCAAATTTAGTCATCAATGTTGACTATGTAATACCAAACAACAATCATCACCCTGTGAATCAGAACCACAAGTATGTATCTTCTGCAACTGAAACCCACCTACACCTTAGGTCATCTCCCAAGGAAACATCCACCCATGGTAAAAGGAAAAATCACTGAAATAAACATTATCTTTGGTTCTGTGAATCCAAAGACCTGCACTTTTAAGATGCATCTGCCACTAAAATAAATCCACTCTGGGAATATCCTGATTTGAAACAAT
Organism: Calotriton arnoldi; assembly: GCA_963921515.1. Taxonomy (NCBI): domain Eukaryota; kingdom Metazoa; phylum Chordata; class Amphibia; order Caudata; family Salamandridae; genus Calotriton; species Calotriton arnoldi. The sequence goes on along the minus strand of CAWUFW010006368.1, from coordinate 932,168 downwards.
ACACCCTCTGAGGATAAACTTTTAATGAACTAAAACCATTTTAGGGACTTCAAAGCATAACTTTCACAGAGACTTTCTTCTTCCAAAATACAACAATTTCTGGACCTGCTCTTACTAAATCACAACCACCCTTCTAAGGGCCTGAATCTCAAAGCTAAACTTACATTTTTGTGTAAGTTAGCATTCTTTTTGGTATTCACAAACCACAATTTCTTTATAAGTTTACGACTGCAGTGGGTCTTCAGTTGGGGCAGGAAACTCCGCACATAGAAAGATTGACCTGTCTTTATGTGCAGAGTTCTCTGCCCCAATTGTGGAGTCTCCACAGTGGTAAACTTATTGTTAACTTGTGGCTTGTGAATACCAAAAAAATGGAAACTTACACCAAAGTGTAAGTTTACCTTGTGTGAATCAGGCCCTATGTGTCCATATGCAGAAACTGCAAACATTCCTGTGAACCTCTTCCACCAAAGCACAACTGTGTCTAAAAACCATTTGCCTCCTTTCAGTTTGTTTTACCAAACCACATCTATTTACCAGGTTCTCCGTTGTCTCCCTTCTCTCCTTTTTGACCTAGAGGTCCTTGGTCTCCTTTTGGGCCTGGTGATCCGATTGCACCTTTTGAGCCTGTTGGCCCTTCTGGTCCTGTTGCTCCTGTTGATCCTTTAGGTCCCACTGCACCCTCTGGCCCTGGTGGCCCTGCTGCACCTTTTGGGCCCTCTGGACCACATGCTCCTTCTGAACCTTTTGGGCCGGTTGCTCCTGTTGGTCCCGGAGGTCCCAATGAACCTTTCTGGCCCACTGGGCCCATTGGTCCGCTTGAGCCTGTGTCTCCTTTTGGTCCTGCTACTCCAGTTGGTCCAATTGGTCCGGCTGGTCCTGGTGAGCCCATAGAGCCCATTGGACCCATTGGCCCTGTTGACCCAGGAGTGCCTTTATGCCCTTCTGGTCCTGCTGGTCCTGTTGACCCTGCTGGTCCAGGTGAACCTGGGGCTCCAGTTGAACCTTTTTCTCCCACAGCTCCTGTAGGCCCTGCTGGTCCTTGTTGGCCAAATGATCCTTTTGGGCCCATTGGCCCATTTGGTCCTTCTGGTCCAGCAGAGCCTTTTTGCCCTACGGGTCCCGCTGGACCTGTTTGTCCCACTGGTCCTGCTGGACCTGTTGCCCCAGTCCATCCTTTTGGCCCAATCAACCCTTGGTCTCCTTTGGGGCCTGTTGGTCCAGTTAAGCCGGTTGGTCCTCTTGGCCCCACTTCCCCTGGTGGGCCTTGGAGGCCTCTCAATCCTTGCAATCCTAGAATTAAAACATAAAAAGAAAATAGTTATGTACATTACCTCATCCCTCTTCTACAAGTATTTCTCTTCTGGAATAAAGACTTTGTCAAATAGTTGTAAGTTGAACACTGCATACCGTCCATTGGAAACATGTAATTTGTGATGTGTACCGTTCTATTTTTCTTGGGGAACAAAACTCTCAACCTCTACTGTTTTCTCTTATCAGAAGGCTATCCAGCAGCCCCAAAAAGAGACTAGTCTGCATGTCTTGCCACACAGTGTAGTGCTCTAATAGGACTAGTGCTGTATTGTTACAGCTGCCCGATTCACGGCAATGTGAATCAGCCTTAGTAATCCATTTTAAGTAATGCAATGATTAGTCTATGTGACCTATTCAGACCATGAGCCCTAGCACCTTTCTGCCAGAAAACCAAATATAAAGTGGACAATATTGATAGTAGGGCAAGAAAAAACTCTAGACACTCTTTCCCAGTAAATCACATGCTTAATTTGCTAAAAAAAAAAGACTGGTCTTGTTGTTTAACATCATATTTGAAAACAAGAGGCCTGATTCACAAACTAATTTTTGGTTATAAACAGATGCTACAGTTAAATATGACTCCATTTATGTCAGCCAGGTATCCAAAGCAGGATACCTTTCAGGAATAAATGCATGTACTACTGGACAATTTTACTCCATTACTAGATACAATTTCATAGTGGTAAACCTCATGCAAAGGGTGTGGAATGAGCATCTCAAGGCCTGTCTCGCTTTGAGGCTTTATTAACGTCCATAAAGTTCTGAGCTTCTGGACATTCACAAAATTCTGTCGGTCCCTGTACACTTTGGTAATGGTTGGAGATTTGCTCTAGCAAAGTGCTTGTGTGAATCCACCTCAAGGATGGAAAGGGGAATGGAAAACCCCGATTTAGTGACAGAGTAGGCGAATCAGTTTCTCCACAGGAAAAATGTTTTCCCTGTAGAGGAAAAAAAAAGATAAAAATGTGCAATTGCATAGTGGGCTGCCTTTCCCAAATAAATAATTGTACCCTGTATTTAATTCAGCAATTGGGAAACAATAGCCCATAAAAATATCATGGCATGGCATGTGTTACTGCTTTACAGACATACTACTGACAATGCTAAGAGACAAAGGTTGAGGTGTATAGTAGCAAAATGAACGTTGTTGTATCATTCAGGTTGTTCAGACAGTACTCATGTAGGTCATGAACCATTTATTTTTATGCTGACACTTGTAATTTTAGAGAAAGTAGGACAAAATGTGTTTTGTGGCCTTACCACATCTAATGTTGCTTCATCAGGGCTAGACAGTTGAACAAATTTTGAGTTGAATTTGCTTGTATTTATGTGTATTTGTTTAAATGTTTCTGTGTGCAGGTGTACTCCTGTATGTGCTAATATGTATGTGTTGTGTATGCGGCTGGTGTCATGTCCCACCTTCAAAGATGTCTCTCCCTAGAGCCACTCCTGATGTCAGGGGACACTAAATGTACGTGGTGCCCCAAATATTATAGGGCTACATCTTTAGCACAATTATGACTATTCCTTACATAATGTTTGCACTGGCATACTAATGGTAAATCTCAATATTGTTTGTGTATCCGAGGGTTATTCATGGCACAATGGCAGCTATCCTTACCATATTCTGAGCAGTAACAGTTGATGGAATTTAAAAGTGCTGGGTAGTAAGAATAGTTGACTTTTTTTGCACGAAAGTGAGTCCGAGGGTTCACAGTAAACTATTGTGGGCTGTGCTGCATGTGTGCTGTTAGCCACGATAAAATACATTGTTAGGAATTCTCTACTGTATATGTTTCATGCATTCTGCTTTAAAATGAAGTTGCTGTTTTTGAAAATTGATATAAAATATACAGTAGAGTATTCAGAGACGTTTTAAGGCATGGGCAAAGTGGGCTTTGGCCCACGGCCCCAGCCTGTCAGAGGGACCCTGATAGAGCCTGCTCTGTTCTGCGGAAAGTCTTGTCCTTGTGACCTTGAATAATTCTTAAACAGATTGTTCTAAATACTGTTTTCCTTTAATTTAATTTTTAGGTGGGTGTTGAGTGAGAGTCTATTACAAACATTTTGCAGAGAAACATCCATAAAAAAAGTTTCTTTTAGATCAAAACAGGACCTCACATATGAGAAATAGGAGGGTGTCACAGAGAATACTCGCAGCAATATTACACATCACAATCCCTGAATATTAGATATAAACACATTTAAAATTTGGATGAGTGCACCTGTGCACTGTTAGTGACCTGGCTAAAGAGTGCATGAAAGAGCTGAACTTGGATCATAAATTCAAAGCTAGTCCAAGCAGGGGCCCCCAAAATACGTTTGGCCCAGGGCCCCCAAAATTCTTAAGATGTCCCTGGCAGTCTTCCTCGTCTTTCATTTCATCAGTGCCTAACAGCACACGTGGCACAGTTACAATAGTAATACAGCACCCATCCTGTGCTCAAATATTTTGAGGCGCTCTCATATGTGGAAAGACTTTATCAGCACATATGGGAGCATTTAAAAAAATGAGCTGATGACATGCACGCCGAAAGCTGTGAAGCTTCGCACTCCCCTGCGTTTGTTTTCAGACACAAGGCTGGATCAGAGATTGTTGGGATCCAGCCTTGAGGCTGAAAACAAACGGTAAAAACACAATACAGGCTGGTGATGGAGCAGGGTAAATATAAAAATTTTAACCTCCTAATATTTTCGTATAATATTAATAAACATGTTCGTTTAAGTAAATAACCAACAATGTATGTAAAGGGTTAAGGATAACACGCAGTTTAATGTGCAAAATAATGAACTAATAATTGTTTACGTTTCTAACATAACGTAATATTTTGCGTACTAAAATAATAATAAAATGCATGATTTGTGCTTTGAATAAAACGTGTGGTTGCAAAATAAAGCGATGGTAAGTAAGGGACAGCTTTATATGTTGCTTCTGCTAGGTAATACCTAATTGGGGTACGTAGAAAGACGGGAGGGAAACGAAAGGGTTTATATTTCTTTGTTTTAATAACATTTTGTTTTCTTTAGAAATAGTGCGCTTAGGCCTGCCGAGCAGCAATATAAAATGGCCGCGAGATACTAGAGTGCGCATGAGCGGATGCGACCATGTGATAGAGGAGAGAGGCTGTTGCAAAGGGATGATCACGTGCTGATGCCGAGAGGCTAAGATGAAAGTATGGTCAAGGCTGCTGTGACCCTTCTGAGCAGATGTGTGCCAAGATGATCAGCAAGAAGCGTGAGAAGCCTGGTTGAATCAATAGAAAGAACTCTATTATATAAATTGTTGCAGAAAAAGAAACAATTTGGACTGATCGAAACGGATGAACAAGTGCATGAACTGTGGGAAACGATGCTTGCATGGACATTCCACACGGAACTGGTTAAGACCAGGAAGTTTGATTAAAATGTATAGGGACCTGAGTTTTGGACCAATGAGAATGAATCGCGCCATGTAAGAAGAAACATTTTATGCTGTAAGCTAGAATTAGGGTATAAGAAGACCTACTCTTGGTGGGAGGGGTTAGAATGCTGCGGGATGCTGCGGGAGATGCTGAAGAAGTTAGATGCTGTAGATGGGAGAGTTTGCGGTTGCTGATGCTGACGAGCTGATGCTGCTGCTGTGATTTTCCTTTTCCAGTTGAATATAAGATGCTGCTTTAGGAGAACTAGCATTTAATAAGATTTATATTAGAATTATTAGGATTTCCCCGAGAGATAGATAGGTTGATCTATAGAGTTCTTAGTATGATAACCTCATTTTCGGTCTAATAAAAGTGTCATGCAATTACAACTATTCTTATAGTGATGATAAACGCAATGATATGAATAATAAATTAATCTCGAATTTCCTGCATTCAAAACTTTATATAAACTTTATTATTCTTCAAACAATTGACTCCGTGATTTTCTTTAGCATAATGATTAATAATGAATTGGTAAAAGAGTTCATTGTGATTGAGCTGGTCTTAATCACCATCAACTGATTCCTACTAGTTGGTCCATCGACCAATGAGCGGAATACCTTAAAAGCAAATGAGAATTGTTGTGTCATTATAAAAGAGGTATCCCGTCTCCTTCCAGCGAATCGTTTTTCTCCTAGGTTTCATGTCGGAGGAAAATCCAGGGAAATAAATGAGTAAGTGAATGTATATGCGGTGTTATGGGCCCCACCGTCATATGGATATAGTGTGTGTGTTAGAGAAATAATTGCACCTGGATGACCAAAAGCATAGTAGGAGAAATTATTTTTATTGTAAGCACTGGATCAGATTTCTTGGTAGCAGAGTTATGGTTACTATAGATTAGTTTGGTGATTATTGATTTTTGATTATAGATTATTGATAAGTTTATGTCTAACATTTTTTGTTGAGTCGCGTTATGTTATATGTACGTTTTCACGCTTCCGGGAAGTAGGAAGTGGAACACGTGTGACAAGAGAAGTCGCATGGAATTTTTACACTGTCTGTGTTCAATTTGGTAATAACACAGGTTGTGTTATTTAGGGATATTTTGCGTATAAAAGGTGTGTAAGTGAAATAGTAATCGGTTTTCTTGTGAAACTCTGGCGTTAATTCTCAGGAGCAGTATAGTCTCCACATGTGTTTTATCCCCAGAGAAACAGGTTTACCGTTTGCTTGAAAGAAGGGTAAGGTAGAGGGAAGTGCTACTTTATCGACGAAACTGAAAGTTCTGTGGTAGGGTAGAGGTAAGCGCTGCCTACTGGAAAATACAGAATTCTTGTGTGAATGGTCAAAAGCTATCTTTTCGGTTTGGCGAATCAGACAATGGAAATGTGGATAAAATGTTGTAACTAACAAGAATTGTTGAAAAAGAAATTGCCGATAAATTTTGTAAAGGAGGGGTCAAGAGCAGAAGTGACGTAGACAAAAGCCGCGCTGGGATTGGACAGTGCGCTAGTCACATGAGAACAGGAGCGAAGTGACGTAGACAAAAGCCGCGCTGGGATTGGACAGTGCGCCGTAGACAGAAATCGTTGTGATTGGAGCGTTGGTGTGAGTCGCGCTAGCATTGGTTGAAATAACGCATAGAGAACAGTATTGAATTGCGGATTGTTTTAAGGAGAAAAAGGTTGTGAATCATGTCGTACTATGAATATGGGAAAGAGAAAATGTCTTGGATGTCGAAAGTTAAGAACTTCTTTAAGAAGGACAAAAAGGTAGTGACTAGAGAGGGACAAATAATTCCTCCGTCGAAATCACCAGCTTCACATATGATGCTGAAATATGGATATCATACATGCATTTGGTTAGAAAATTGGACAAAATACACCAAGAACGATGGAGCATTGGCTTTTCCTGAGAATGGTTCATTTAATGTCGCTGTATTACGGAATTTGAGAGAAAAGAAGGTAATGTTAGAACCTAGACCTAGACCGACACAGTTTGAAGCTTTAGCGGAATGGGAAGATGAGATGTATGAACGAGAGAGATCCAGAGGATTGAAGAATCATGAGTTTATACCTGGAAGGTTGTGGGGAATAAATCATGAGGACAGAGTAAAGCGTTGGAGATACGCTAACATGGCAGGAGGTTTGTTTCCAGCTTTTGCGGTTGAGGAAGAAGCAAAGAGAAAGTGTACTGAGAAAAAGAAACATGTAGTGGTAGAAAAGTATGTGTATGGTGGTAGTGAAACGGATGACGAATTGCTGGAAGATATTTTAAACAGAAACCCACCTCCATACCAACAGACTTCTGTAGTGGTGACACCTAATGCACCACAAATGGAAACTGGGAGGAATAAAAAACCCGAACGAAGAAATGAAATAAATAGGTCACAAGAAACATTTAAATTTTCACAAAATGATGACACAGAAAGTGACAATGCAATTGAACTAGCAAAAACGACAAAAGAATTGACTGAGAAAATAAGAGAATTGACAAAGGATATGGAAGCTGTAACTGTACCAGTAACGATAGGTCCAGTAATGTCAATTTTTGAAAATCAGAAAATAAATGAACATTCTTTGGTGATTCCCATGAATTCACAGTTGCAAAGAAAAAGAGAAGGGATGGAACTGAATAATGAAGGAGCACACAATTCGGCTAGTACGTGTAGACCAAATCCACCTACAAATTTGACGATAAATGAGAGTGAGGTTAGAAGAATGCCTATGGTGACAGAGTCCTCATCAGGAACATCAGAAAGAACCAGTGATTGGATTGAGTTGAATAGTACACCTGTAGGTCCGACTCCAGAAGAGTTAAATGAATGGATGAAAGCACTAAAAGCAAAAGAACCAGAAGAAAAACCATTAGATGTAATTAGGTTAAAAATAGACATGGAAGAGTTGATTTTGGGAACAATTGGAACTGAAAAACTAAAGAATTATCAGGATGATGAGATTATGTTTTTGTGTAAGAGTCTTACATGGAGAGCTAGAAATTTACATGACAAATTGGAAGAGATTGCAGGTGAACTAGGAGTGGAATTTGTGAAAGTGAGGACGTTGCAGAAACCGTACAGAGTAGATTTTTGTGAGAAAGACATAGAAAATTTGAACACATCAGGAAGACTGACCCAGATAAAAGAGCTGATTGTTTTATTGAGAAAGTGGGGTGATGTGGATAGATGGAGAAATAGATGGACAAAGAGGAATGAGAAAACAACGGATAAAGCATCTTTGGCTTTTGCAATGACAGATAAGGAACCAGTTACTAGAGAGTACCCAATGAGAGAAACACCAGGTGGTAGTTACGTGCATGTTCCGTGGACCAGACAGGATATACTGTCATTTACAAATGACTTCCCAAAATTGAGAGAGAAACCAGTAGAATGGTACAGACAAGTGGAGAGATTTGTTAAGGTGTCAAAAGTGCTGTGGATAGATCTAGATGGATTGTTTGACATAGTAGTGCCTGCTGATTTATGGACAGAATGTAAGATTACAATTGATTGGCCAACTGTAGAATATCCAAGGGATGCCAAAACAGGAGCGCCAGGTCCAGAAGTGATGAGGAAGTATGATCAGGTAGTTACCTTTTTGAAGAATAAAATTCCACCAAAAGAAACAGATTGGGTGAAAATAGACAGAACAACACAGGAAAGCAAAGAATCAGTGCATGCGTACTATGAGAGATTGTTGTTGGTTTTCAAACAGTATAGTGGTTATGAGACGCTAAGTGAGAAGGACATGAGTCACTTTGTATATAGGTTTGTGTATGGATTAACACCGGAGATAAGTGAAAGGATTAAGCAGCATTTGATAGGGTGGCAGAATAGCACAGTGGATGAGGTTTTGAGATATGCTAAGTATTGCAGTGATGAAATTGAGAGTAAACAGCGTAAATTGAAAGAAAAAGCCATGTGGGCACAGGTGAAAGTTGCAGAGAAGCAAGAAGCTCAATTGAATAATACTAGCAGTGAAACAGGACAGTTTAAATCCCGACCTAATATAGGTAAAGGAAAAGGACAAATGAGCATAGATGAGGCGAAGAAAAAGTGTCCATGCCACAACTGCGAAAAGCTAGGGCATTGGAGAAACGAGTGTAAATTTCCTCCTAAACCTAATGTAGAAAATCAATCATTAAATTCACAGGTGCAGAGTGAGGTAGTTACTCAACAAGGTCAGGTGCCACAACCACCACTTCCCAAGAGTGCTAAATCAACAGAAATACAGTGCAGAAACAGGATTCTACGGAGGAGAACAGGTAAAACAGTTGTCACGTGCAGCTGAAATTTCACAATATTGGTTACGACAGAGTGAAGATGAGTCGTATGAAAGCTCATGACGGTGTCTGAAAGAGAGGGAAGAGTGCGTGCTTGGCGCAACTCTAGAGGTAGATCAGTCAGGTCCATTTGTGGATGGAGAAGTGAATGGTGCAAATATAACATTCCTTGTTGACACTGGAGCTACCCGTTCTACTGTTAGGTCAGTGGAAATTCCAAATCTTTCTCTCTCAGGTGAACATATACAAGTGGTTGGAGTTTCCAATCAGCAAATTGAAACGCCTCTTACTAGATTAGTAAAGGTAAGAATTGGTCCATTTAGTGAAATGCACCGATTTGTGGTGTGTGATTGTAGTCCCGTTAACCTTTTAGGACGAGATTTGTTGTGTAAGATGAATTGCACAATTTATTGTACTCCAGACGGAATTGCATTTCAGACTCCAGATGAGGATGTGCTGTACAAAATGACAATGGTAAATTTAGAACCAGAAGTAAATCGTTTGTTTCCTGTATTTGATGCAGAGAAAATCCCAAATGAGTTGAAAGGGACAGTGAAAGAAGAAGTGTGGGACTTGACAGGAGAAGATGTAGGATTAATGAAAGGAGTAGATCCCGTAAAAATTTCAGTAAAAGAAGGAACGAGTTACACAAATACGCCCCAGTATAAATTGACTCCAGAAATAATTGAAGGAATAATGCCAGTAATAAATAAAATGATTGAACAAGGGATTCTAAAAGAAATCATGAGCAGTCCATGTAATTCGCCAATAATGGGTCTGAAAAAGCCAAATGGAACATATAGAATCGTACAGGATTTAAGAAAGGTAAACAAAATTGTTGTGCCTTGTTGCCCAATAGTACCGAACCCTGCCGTGATTCTATACCAGATTCCACGCGAAGCAGAGTGATACACTGTGATTGATTTATGTCATGCATTTTTCTCTATTCCATTGCATCCAGATAGCCAGCCAATATTTGCGTTTAGGTTTGGAGAGCGTATTTTGGCATGGTGCCGAATTCCTCAAGGGTATACAGAAAGTCCCTCAATCTTTAATCAGATCCTAAAGAAATCATTGGAAGACTTAAGAATGCCAGAAAAGTCAGTAATGGTTCAGTATATTGATGACATACTGGTGGCATCAAAAACAAAGGAAGCATGTGTCAATGACACGATTGCTTTGCTGAATCATTTAGCAAAAAGAGGACATAAAGTGTCCCCTTCAAAATTGCAGTTTTGTAAACAAGAAGTCCAGTATTTAGGGCATAAAATTGAGAAAGGAGTACGAAAGGTAACGACAGAGAGAATAAAAATGATTCAAGGAATGAGAGCTCCAATGACACAAAGAGAGGTGAGAATGTTTTTGGGAATGCTTGGATATTGTCGACAATGGATAAGCGGTTTTTCACTAATTGCTAAACCATTGCAGAAACTGACAAAGAAGGATGTTAAAGATCCTTTTGAAATGAATGATGAAGAAATGAAAGCATTCAGAGAGCTGAAAAAGAAATTGTGTGAGGCTCCAGCATTGGGAATGCCTGACTATGAGAAAGATTTTGAGCTGTTTTGCAGTGAAAGAGATGGATGTGCATTTTCAGTTTTGGTGCAGAGACATGGAACTATGAAAAGACCAATTGCATATTTTTCAGCTGTTTTAGACCCTGTAGCAAAAGCGTTGACTGGATGTTTGAAAACAGTTGCTGCTACTTGTGTGAGTCTGGAACAGAGTGAAGGCATAGTGATGGGGTATCCATTGAGAGTGTATGTTCCCCATTCTGTGGAAATTCTTTTAACAAGAACGAAAACACAATACATGACACATAGTCGGCTGACTAGGTATGAAAAGGTAATTTTGAGTGCAGATAATGTGACCATTGACAGATGTATGAATGTGAATCCTTCAACATCATTGCCAGATGAAGAGAATGTGATTGAAATGGATGAAGTAGATCACGATTGTCTGAATGTGCTCAAATACTGTACTAAACCAAGAGCTGATATACGAGATGAGCCTTTGAAAGAATCAGATTATATTCTGTTTGTGGATGGCTCATGTTTAAGAACGAGTGATGGAGTTCTAAGTGCAGCATATGCAGTTTGCACAGTAGCAACTGTATTGGAAGCATCTTGTCTGAAAGGTGTACGGTCTGCCCAAGTTGCAGAATTAGTAGCTCTGATTCAAGCATGTAAGTTGGGAAGAAATGTACGGCTTACGATTATGACTGACAGCCAGTACGGCTTTGGAGTCGTGCATGATTTTGGTCAGATTTGGTCACAAAGGGGTTTCTTGACGTCTGCAGGGACACCCATAAGAAATGGAGATTTTGTGAAAAAGTTGCTTGAGGCGATACAGCTGCCTAAACAGATCGCTGTAGTGAAGTGCAATGCACATAAAAATGGGGAAGACTACATTACTGTTGGCAACAAATATGCTGACGAAATGGCACAGTACTGTGCAAAGAATGTGGTTTCTTTGAATAAATGTCGCGAGAGAGAGCATATTTCTTGTCCATTGCTTTTTACTAACTCAATTGAAACATGGGATGAGGTAAGACAGTTACAAGAAGCTGCAGAAGATGAAGAGAAAGATACTTGGCTAAAAGCAGGATGTAGGAAACATGAAGAAACTGATGTATGGGTTTACAGGGATGAGAGACCAGTTATGCCTGATAGCATGATTTCTGACATGGCACGGATGTACCATGGGCAAGCCCATATTGGGAGAGATTCAATGATCAGACTTTTTAGACAAACATGGTACAATCCAAAATTCAGAGCCATAGCTGAGAGTCTTTGTCAAAGATGTCTTACTTGTCAACAGTTAAATCCAGGAAGGAAGACAGTAGTGAGTCTAGGAAGAATAGGACGAGAAGGGGGTCCTTTCACCAGAATGCAGATGGATTTCATAGAAATGCCACCTTGCAGCAGATTGAGGTATGTTTTAGTGGTCGTCTGTTTGTTTTCCCGTTGGGTGGAGGCATATCCAACAAGAAGGAATGACAGTATCACAGTAGCAAAACTTTTGCTGCGAGAATTCATTCCGAGGTATGGTTTTCCAGTCACGATTGAAACAGATAGAGGAACACATTTTCAAAACGAATTAGTTAAACTGATTTGTGAAGCCCTTAGTATTAAACAGAAACTGCATTGTGCATATAGACCAGAGGCTTCTGGAATAGTAGAGCAAGTGAATGGAACAATCAAAAACAGGTTAGGAAAAATGTGTCAAGCAACAGGACTGAAATGGCCAGATGCTTTGCCATTGGTTCTGATGACAATCAGAAGTATTCCGGAAAGGAAGACTGGACTCAGTCCACATGAGATAATCATGGGACGAGCAATGAGACAAGCACAAGTACCTGTCAACAAGCTACTGACTATAACTGATGATCTAGTACTGGATTATTGCAAAGGATTGGCTGATGTGGTGCGTTCTGTGTTTCATCAGGTTGGACCGGATGCGACCACTCTTGAAAGAAAACCAGCTCACGACTTGAATCCAGGAGATTGGGTTCGAATAAAAGTCCACCGGAGAAGAAACTGTTTGGTTCCTCGCTGGGACGAACCACGACAAGTGATCCTAGTGACAACCACCGCAGTTAAGTGTGCAGGAGTGAAACACTGGGTACATGCCAGCCACACCATCAGAGTTCCAGAACCTAAAGATCGACCTGTGAGTCGGCATCTGGAAATATCAGACAACAGTTCAGCATCAGAAAGAGAAGAGGAGACAAACAGGGTGCCAGAACTTGAAGATCGACCTGTAAGTCGACATCTGGAAGACCCAACTACAAGTGAAACGATAGAAGAAGAAGAGGAAATAGAGGAAATAGCTGAAGTTCCAGAATTTGAAGATCGACCTGCAAGTCGACATCTGGAAATATCTGATACTAGTTCAGAATCTGATACAGAACATTCAGAAGGAGAAGAAATTTCAAAAACAAAGTGGAATTTTGAAAGCATAAGAGAAGAAACTGAGCCAGAAAACAGTGACAGTGAACAACCAAGTACAAGTAGTGGTAAAATTCCTTCGAAGATAATATTAATAGATAAAGAAGGGAGAGTTTCAGACCAAAAGTTAGAAAAATCGGAAAAACCCCGAGGAGCAGTAGGGACAGATAGTCAAACACAAGAACAGGGAAATTTAGAAGCAGATAGAGAAACTGACACAAAACCGGAAGAACCTCGAGGAGGGACAGAAATAGGAGAACGAAGGAAGATAAGAAAAGAACCACAAGTAGCTGAAAGCGAAATAATTAGTTTCAAAATAAGAGGAAATAACGAAAAGATTGAAACAGAATCAGAAGAAAGTGGAGAAGAAAGAAATGAAAAACTAGAGACAAGAAAAGAAATTGGAAAACAGAAAGAGAGGAAAAAGGAAGTGAAGCAAAAAGGCCAAGAAAAGGAGACAATTGGCCCGACGAAGTAAGAAAATTAAGATACAGAATCGTAAAATTGGATGGCAAAAGTGCTGAACAAGTGAATGAAATAACAAGTCAAAAGGAGCAAGGAAAACAAGGTGGTAAACACTTGCAGAAAACAAAAAGAATAAAGAAAGTGAATCAGAAGTACAGATCGCCTGAATGGTTGTATCGTGCTCTGACTAGTCACAAAGAAGAATTGAACACTCACGAAAACCCAGAACAAAGAAACTTGATGGGAGAAAGTGAAGTGCAACAAACTTGAAGCAACAAACCTGAAGAGGTTTCTGTAGATAGTTTACCGAATTTGACAAAACACTGAACTGACAAAATTACCGGATGTGACAAAGAAAGAATTCTGAGAAAGAATTAAAAGAAAGAACCAAGCAAAGGCAAAATATTGAAAGTACAGAGTGGCAAGCAAGTCATTTCTGAGGTGTAGTGACACAATTTTCTAGAAAACAAGTACAAAATGGAGAATATTAGAGATAGAAAATGAGGATGTGAGTTTTTAAGTAGATGGTGCAAAATGTGCTGTTTTTGTACAGGTTTATTAATAACAGTATGGGTAGTTTTAGCAATAACTATTCCGATTAGTTTAGCTGTAGTGGAAAAGTCTAATAATACTGAGAAAGAAAAAGGAGCTAACACTCAAGAGCCAGTTATTTTAAGGAGTAGTGCAGAATTACATAAGGACAAATCAATAACAGATTTTTCAAAGAATGTGTTTACTAAATTACTGTATGAGTACGTAGAAACAATGGATGTAAGGGATTGCTATGTTTGTATGCAGCTGCCTGCATCTGTAGCAGAGGGTGTGACTTATCATCACCTCCCTTTGACATATGGAATAACCTGTAGTGTATTAGCAAGCTTATTTTATAAAACAGGCAGATTAGAATATTATTACACTGATGTAGATAGGATTTTTGCAAAGGTTTCTGTAGTTCCCGAGCTTAACAAAATAAAAGAGGGAAAGACGTTTGGTGAATATTTCTTAGAAGATAAGATTTTAACATGAGATAATATATTTAGGTACAACCTTACCTGTGAGTTAAAGAAGGAAGAAAAGGTATTTCTAGAAATGGTTGAAGAGAGAAGAGTGAAATTTGAAAGAAAAGTGATAGAAGAGATAAAAACACCTCTTTGGGCATTTGAGGAAGACCATCATGACAAGAAAAAGACAAATGCAGCTATGACTCTGGATTGGCCCCAACAGGGAAGGTTGTGCATTAGAAGAAATAAGACAAGATATGACAATTATTTTGTGGGTTCCAGTAATTGCCATGACAATTACCAAATTATAGGTGGATGGGGATTCAAAGGGGGAAAAGATCCAATATTTCCAGGGATTTATTACGTTTGTGGGAATAGGGCTTATTATAGGTTGCCGGACCATTGGTATGGATCATGTTATTTAGGCCTGGTCTTTCCCAAAGATGTTTCATGTGGATAGAAAAGAAAAAGGAACACACAAAATGATAAATACCTTTACACGTAGAAAAAGGGAAAGTTTTTCAGAAATAGTAGGTGATATTTTTGGTGCATTGATACCAGCAGTGGGAATATCTTTGAATGCATTTAGAATTCGGAAATTATCCACAGTAGTAGATTGTTTATCTACAAATACTGCTGGAGGGTTCTTAATGGTAAATACCGAGATGGTTGCCATGAGAGCTATGGTGATGCAAAATCGTCTTGCCCTTGACATTCTTTTGGCAAAAGAGGGCGGAGTCTGTGGAATGTTGAAAGTCCAACATTGTTGCACTTACATTCCAGATAAAAGCGAAAATATACAGAAGTATATAACAAATATTACAAATTTGCACAAAGAACTAGTTCCACTGGAGGTTGAAAGTGTTTGGGGAAAACTTGGTAAAGGGTTTTCTTCTGTAACGAATTGGTTAACAAGAATGAGTGGATTAATAATAGGGAAAGTTATAATAATAGCAACCATGGTAATAATAATAATATTAGTATTGAAGCTTGCAGTAACATGTATAAAGAGAAGAAGAAAGCAGAATAAGATAGAAAAAGAAAACATGATAAACAAGGAAGAGAGAGAGAAATAGGTGAAATAGAGTTAGAAGAAATAAAAGAAAACATGTACAAGAAAACGAAGAAACAAGTTGAAAGAGATACAGAAGTATAAACTAACAAAAGCAAATGGATAAAAGATATATGCTGTCTGAGAAAATTGTATAACTTGGGTTTTTGTGGTGATGTTAAAAATCACCAAAGGGGGGAGTTGATGGAGCAGGGTAAATATAAAAATGTTAACCTCCTAATATTTTCGTATAATATTAATAAACATGTTCGTTTAAGTAAATAACCAACAATGTATGTAAAGGGTTAAGGATAACACGCAGTTTAATGTGCAAAATAATGAACTAATAATTGTTTACGTTTCTAACATAACATAATATTTTGCTTACTAAAATAATAATAAAATGCATGATTTGTGCTTTGAATAAAACGTGTGGTTGCAAAATAAAGCGATGGTAAGTAAGGGACAGCTTTATATGTTGCTTCTGCTAGGTAATACCTAATTGGGGTACGTAGAAAGATGGGAGGGAAACAAAAGGGTTTATATTTCTTTGTTTTAATAACATTTTGTTTTCTTTAGAAATAGTGCGCTTAGGTCTGCCGAGCAGCAATATAAAATGGCCGCGAGATACTAGAGTGCGCATGAGCGGATGCGACCATGTGATAGAGGAGAGAGGCTGTTGCAAAGGGATGATCACGTGCTGATGCCGAGAGGCTAAGATGAAAGTATGGTCAAGGCTGCTGTGACCCTTCTGAGCAGATGTGTGCCAAGATGATCAGCAAGAAGCGTGAGAAGCCTGGTTGAATCAATAGAAAGAACTCTATTATATAAATTGTTGCAGAAAAAGAAACAATTTGGACTGATCGAAACGGATGAACAAGTGCATGAACTGTGGGAAACGATGCTTGTATGGACATTCCACACGGAACTGGTTAAGACCAGGAAGTTTGATTAAAATGTATAGGGACCTGAGTTTTGGACCAATGAGAATGAATCGCGCCATGTAAGAAGAAACATTTTATGCTGTAAGCTAGAATTAGGGTATAAGAAGACCTACTCTTGGTGGGAGGGGTTAGAATGCTGCGGGATGCTGCGGGAGATGCTGAAGAAGTTAGATGCTGTAGATGGGAGAGTTAGCGGTTGCTGATGCTGACGAGCTGATGCTGCTGCTGTGAATTTCCTTTTCCAGTTGAGTATAAGATGCTGCTTTAGGAGAACTAGCATTTAATAAGATTTATATTAGAATTATTAGGATTTCCCGAGAGATAGATAGGTTGATCTATAGAGTTCTTAGTATGATAACCTCATTTTCGGACTAATAAAAGTGTCATGCAATTACAACTATTCTTATATTGATGATAAACGCAATGATCTGAATAATAAATTAATCTCGAATTTCCTGCATTCAAAACTTTATATAAACTTTATTATTCTTCAAACAAATGACTCCGTGATTTTCTTTAGCATAATGATTAATAATGAATTGGTAAAAGAGTTCATTGTGATTGAGCTGGTCTTAATCACCATCAACTGATTCCTACTAGTTGATCCATCGACCAATGAGCGGAATACCTTAAAAGCAAATGAGAATTGTTGTGTCATTATAAAAGAGGTATCCCGTCTCCTTCCAGCGAATCGTTTTTCTCCTAGGTTTCATGTCGGAGGAAAATCCAGGGAAATAAATGAGTAAGTGAATGTATATGCGGTGTTATGGGCCCCACCGTCATATGGATATAGTGTGTGTGTTAGAGAAATAATTGCACCTGGATGACCAAAAGCATAGTAGGAGAAATTATTTTTATTGTAAGCGCTGGATCACTGGCAAGCAAGATGGGAGGCCTTCGTTACTGGCTTACTTGGCAGACCCTGCTCCTGTTCATATTTGCAGGGGCATGCACGCCAGCCTGTAACAGGGTGTGCTGCTGCAGCTGTGCCAGTCAGGGGCGGAGTTGGTGAGAGTGTCAAGCATACCCTCGCAGCCTCAGCTGGAATTGGTAAAGAGACATGCTGTACACAGATACATGCGAAAGGATGTGCAGTGTATTTGTTTGCAGCATGCATGTGACCCGATTTCTCTGTGGCATCAGGTCACATGCCCTCAATCATTCACAGGTAGCATGTTGTAACCCCACCCTTTCCCAGCTCATCACAGGTGAGGAGTTGTGAAAGGAAGTTGCATGCAGCCTGTGAAGTGATTGACAAGCTGCCCCGGGAAATACAAGGCTGATGCACTAGACACCCGTGGCTGTTTCGCTTTATCAGTGAGAGGTCTCTTGAGACCCTTGAAAATTGCAGACCAGGGTTGATGCTAGGTCGGACCTCAGCCTGTTTAGAGTTTTGAAAAAATATAAATGTTATTTGCCACATGTGCACTATCGTATGTGCCTTTCAGGTTAGTGCCTGACTGCCTGCCTCTTGTGTCAGTCGGGACGAGAGACAGCCAGGTACTGAGGGCGGACAACCGGCAAGGCTTTACAGCCCTTCTTTTATTAGTACATTAAGGGCCATATTTATGAAAAAGTGGCGCAGTGCAACTCGGCAATTTACCCTCCTGTGCTACGTCACTGGGGAAGGGCAGGAATGCACCGTATTTAAGGCAATATGGTGCATTCCTGTCCTTTCCAAGGCGCTGGCACACAATGGGCTGCCTAGCACCAGTGCAGGTATCTTTGCACCATGGTGCAAGGGTTACTCTGTTGCATGCTGGATGTTTTTTGTACAGGAAGGGACACCTTCCTGCACAAAAACAATCCTGAAAGGCTTTTTCCTCTTTCTATGTTTTCTGCAGAATGCAGCACAAATAGAAAAAGGAAAAAACAAGCAGAAATAAAGATATTTCCCTTCATTACGCCTCTCCTGGGGAGGTGTACCTTTTTGGCACATTCCCAGGTTTACCTGCTCTTGTAAATTTGAGAATGTGTGTAAATCCATGGATGTTGCGTGGGAACACTCACGCAACACCCATGGAAATGCCTCCCTGGCGCAGAGTAATGCAACTCAGCAGTTTGCGCTGCAGACATTACTGGAGATTTATTAAACCACTCAGGGCCATGCAAGGTGGCCTTGAGTGGCTTAGTAAATCTCATTTTTTATTTGCGCTGCTCTTGCACCACGTTGCGTGGAGCAAGAGCAATGCAAAGGGGCTCATAAATATGCCCCCAAGGTTTGTGGACTGTTTTTAGTAATTGCCATTGGCATAACTTAGAAATCTAAGGGCACAGTGCCCCAACACTCTCTACAGGGAACCCCCACTAAGGGGCTCATTATGATGTTGGGCAGAATTACTTCCGCCCGACACCAACTCGGTCATGGGACCGACCAACACACAGTCGGCGGACACAACCGACTGATTGTTCGGTCACATTCCTATATTTCACTATGGAATCATGCATTACGACCATAAACCAACTGTAATGCATGCTCCCTTAGTGAAATGGGAGGTGCGATTCATCCCTGTACCCCGTGGCAGGGATCAATAGGGGGAGGGGGCACCATAGGTGCTTTCGTGCACCAAAGGGGGCCCTGCTGGGGGCCCCCAAACACGCTTTAAGACAGACCAGCATGGAAACCATGTCGGGAACCGTGATCGTAATCTCATGGGCGTCCTTGAGATTACTTGCCGGCTTCTGAGTGGCCAACAGGCTCTCCAAGCCCGTCGCAAGCCAGCTGTTTCCTTTCTGACTGCCTCCAACATAATGAGAGGGTCGGAAAGGAAACCGAGCGGCCCATTACAATGCTTTACAATGCTCAGAGTCTTTAGGGCCTATCGTAATCAGCCCCTAATTGTGAAGCCGCATGGCCTAATTGTGGCCATGTGTCACATACTTGTTGCGGTCCTTGGAATATTAATGTCCATGGTCGACACAATTGCGGCCCTTCCGGCACTAAATCAATTCAACCAGTGCTGGAATGTCCCAACAAGAGCATCATACCAAAAAAGCCCCAAACACTTTTTGTGGCATGCTTCATCATAGGCAATTCCATCCTACCTTGGTCAGATAGTACCACCAAAGAGGTCTCAACCGCCAGAGGAGAAAAATCTTACAGAACTTTTTGTTATGGATAAATGAGGTACCCAGATTGGATAATAAAACTATCTCGTTGTCAACACTAAAAATATCTCTTTGTTCCAGGGTACACTGGACAGGATTAAAAAATGGGTTGATGAGATGGGGTATTATGTCCTGTGCTTTTAGGCACTGTATTTACCTAAATATTTGGATTTGAATATCTTTGGTTCTACTGATTGTATTTTCGTCATTTTGGTGTCAAATAATTTATTAAAATGTGTGTGGGATTATTTTTGTGCTGTGTTTCCACTTTAATAGGTTGGGTCTGGTGGCTTAGTGGACTAATGTGTCTCCTGTGTTTGACTTCATGGTCATAAGTTCAAATCCCAGCGGCTCCACTCAGCCTTTTATCTTCTGAGGTCAATACATTTAGTATCATTGGGTAACAATAAACATCTGTTACTCAGTGCCAAGATACCCTTCTGGGTGAACGGGTGCCTTACAAATCCCATTGTGAGAAGTTGGCCTGGTATATGCTGTCCACTAATTATAGTGGGCACCTTGCACCAGTCCAAACAACCCCTTATTGGAGATAGGTTAAAGACAACCTTTATTGAAAGCTATCCTAGTGGTAGCTATGGAGAGCAGCCTTCAGGCTAAGTCTTGAAGGAATGTAAAGCAGCTTGTTTTACCAGTCTATAATCTCTTGAGTGATCAAATGAAAGAGCACCACACCAGGTATATATTCAAAATATATGTATTTATTACTAAGCACACCCCTCTAGTCTCTTTATGAGGCTAGAGTTCGAAGTACATAAGTTATAAGTTATTAATTCACAGTAATAGCACAAATACACGTTTGGGCCCTAGGGGCTTACCAAACCATATACCAATAAAGTGGTATGCGAACCACGACTGAACTAGACACTAGGCCTAGAGCCTCTAGAAGTGCTTGGACCACAAGGAACCACCCAAGGTAGTGACACAGGGGACCCACGGGAGACGCGTGCAGTGTAAATACACAACCGCGATACGCCGTTAACTTCTATGGAGAAAGTCGGGATCGGAAAATAGAAAAAAGGGACACTTAAAAGAGGACTAGGACAAAACCCTTTGAGATCTAGGACTTTGAAGAGTCTCTACCCACGGGAGCACCGGAGTACTCGTGTTACCTCACCCAGGGAGGCCGGGTGCATAGGTGCCTTTCGGGGTCGGGTTTCGTCGTCGATTCGAATGGCGATCTGCTGCAAAGTGCTGCTGGCGGCCAAGAGAAAAGTGTCCGGGTGGATCCAAGAGTGGATCGGAGTTCTGAAGAACCTGAAAGCAGAGGGGACAGAGTCTGGGTCACTAGCCAGTGACCAGGAAGGCGATGGACAGATGCTCACCGATGTCGAGTGCTTCAGGTGCGTTGACGGTCGTCTTGACTCTTCAGCCACGAGGTCCAGGAGGCGTTGTCGGCAACCAGGAGCAGGATTCGGGCTGGTACTCGTTGTCTGTCGAGTGCTGAGGTGTCGGCGACCGGATTGGACCCAACAAGCCTTGGCAACGGCAAGTCTCGGTGAAGATGTAGATCGTCGATGGTGCAGACCAGCAAGGTCTGTGGAACTCACCCAGCAAGAGTAAGTGAGGGCAGGCCTGGAGCAACCAGGATGCTAAGTAAGAAAAGGATTGGCCTTCGTTAAGGGCTACTAGCCAACGGGCTAGCGACCGCGAAGGAGCCTCGTGACGCCGCACGTGGATCTGGCTTACAGGACACTCGTGGAGTGGGGGCCAGTGATCTTCGGTGCAGGTGGTGCTGGAGGCTAGGGCTACTCGGAGCCCAAAGCACGATTTCTTGGGAGACCCAGAAGAGGATGCACTTGCAAGTGTGCTTGGTGTCCAGGGGTCACGGTCTCAAGTCACCCACGATAGCCATGGGCCTCAGCTTTGCTGGGGACTCAGGGTAGCCTCGGGGAAGTCTGAGAAGCCACGTCTGGTGATGCGATGACTTCGGCGTCCGACGGGAGCTTCAGAAATGCGAACCGGACAGATGCTTCTTTGGTGCCTGCCAAGCAGGGGAGTCACTCCTTGACCCCAAGGGAGATTCTTCTGTCCTCTAATCGTGAGTAGAGCGTCGAAGGTCCAGGATTCAGTTTCAGAGTTTTGTCCAGGGATAATCTAAAGTCCTAAGGACTGGGTTCCTACCTTTATTCTAAAAATAGGGGTTGGACTACTCTGTGGCCCCACCTATGGGTGGGTCAGGGCAGAGGGGTGGCTACACCCCTTTCCCTTTGTCCAGTTCGCGCCAAAGCAGGGGCTGCAAGCCCCTGATCCGGTTTGAACTGGGGTATGCACAGGGACACCAAATGTGCCCCCAGTGCAGGACTTCAAAGCACCCGAAAGTGCTCCCGCCCAGCCCCAATACACATTATCCTGTCTGGGGAGGTGGTCACACCTCCCTGGGACAGGAAACTTATTGTCCAGGCCTCCCCTGCCGGAGTTTCGTCCAGAAGCAGGAGGCCAGACTCGTGTCTGTGGCAGCAGCATCCATTTTGTGATGCCAGGGCTCTGGAAAGAAGTTACCGGACTAGTCAGAGTTAACATGTCTTTCCATCTAGAAGGGTGGAATGCTACCCCCGCCGCCAGTATTGTCGGGGGGGTAGTATTCCAAGATGTTTGACACCAAACACGACATGTTTAGGTGCAGCCATTCCAAAGTTAGCATTTTACCGCGAGGATATAATGCGTTTAAGAGTATATGGTCAGGCTGCACTACAAACAGCATCAGAGATGGTCTCCGAACACTGCAGAGGGGCCCTGCTCATGCAGGGGCACCCTCTCACATAGGAACCACGCACTCTGCCTTTAGGATTGATAAGGCCTGCCTTAGGAGTGACTTATAGGTTTATATGTGTGTATGTATTTCGTGATATAGGTAACCTATATCACAGTAAGGGTGCATGCACCACCTTACCCAGGCTGCAGTAAGCAGACCTGTGGTGTCAGTTTGGATGGCCTTCCAGGGGTGGCATAATACATGCTGCAGCCCCTGGCAGGCCTCTGAGGTACCTATGCCCTTGGTACATAGTATACCATATACTAGGGACTTATAAGGGCACTCCAGATCCCAATCAGTGATGTGCCTAAGGCACATGGAAACCATTTTAGAGAGGAAGCAGCTAGGCTGGGGTTCTGATTAGCAGGGCCCCAGCCAGACTAATGTCGAAAAACAGTGAAGCATCAGCAAAAGTGGGGGTACCCATGTGAAGCAGATCCTACTCTCCTACACAACCCCCCAAACGTAGGGACATTAAACTAACCTTGCCCAGTTAAATCTTCATGTTCTAAGTGGAAATACCTAGAGAGTCCATCTGCATTCGCATGGTTACTCCCAGGCCTATGTTCCACTGTAAAGTCCATCCCCTGTAGGGAAATGGACCACCTAAGCAGTTTGGGGTTTTCACCCTTCATTTGTTTTAGCCATAAGAGGGGCTTATGGTCTGTCTGAACCAGGAAGTGGGTACCAAACAAGTATGGCCTCAACTTCTTCAGAGCCCAGACCACAGCAAAGGCCTCCCTCTCTATGGCTGACCAACGTTTCTCTCTAGGGGTCAGCCTTCTGCTAATGAAAGCTACTGGCTGATCCTGACCTTCTTCATTCAATTGTGACAGTACAGCCCCTACCCCCAATTCAGATGCATCAGTTTGAACAATGAACTTCTTGGAGTAATCAGGACTCTGCAGAATTGGAGCAGTGCACATGGCCTGCTTGAGGTCATCAAATGCCTTTTGACAGCTAACTGTCCACTGAACCTTTTGGGCATTTTCTTAGAAGTTAAGTCATTCAGGGGTGTCACTATTGATCCATACCCCTTGACAAATCTCCTGTAGTACCCAGTCAGGCCTAAGAAGGCTCTCACCTGAGTCTGGGTAGTGGGAGCAGTCCAGTCCATGATGGTCTGGATCTTGCTCTGCAAAGGTTGAACCTGGCCTCCAACCACAAGGTGGCCCAGGTACACAACCTGACTCTGCCCTATCTGGCACTTAGTGGCCTTGATAGTCAGGCCTGCCTTTTGCAGGGCCTGTAAAACATTCCTGAGGTGGACCAGGTGATCCTCCCAGGTGGAGCTAAAGACAGCAATATCATCTAGATATGCTGCACTATAGGCTTCCAGTCCTGTGAGAACTGTATTCACCAACCTCTGGAAAGTGGCAGGTGCATTCTTCAGACCAAAGGGCATTACCACAAATTGATAATGCCCACTAGGGGTTGAGAATGCTGTTTTGGGCTTTGCAGCATCAGCTAGTCTGATCTGCCAGTAGCCAGCTGTTAGGTCAAATGTGCTGAGATATTTGGCAGAGGCCAAAGTATCTATGAGCTCATCTGCCCTGGGTATTGGATGGGCATCAGTCCTAGTGACTGCATTGAGACCCCTGTAGTCCACACAAAACCTCATCTCTCTTTTTCCACCACTGGTGTGAGGTTTTGGTACAAGGACCACTGGACTAGCCCAAGGGCTATCTGAGGGTTCAATAACTCCCAAATCCAACATTTTCTGGACTTCAGTCCTGATACAGTCCCTGACATGGTCAGGTTGCCTATAAATCTTGTTTTTAATAGGCAGACTGTCCCCAGTGTCCACTTCATGAGTGCACCAGGTGGTCTGACTGGGTGTCAGTGAAAACATATGCCTAAACTGATTGAGGACTTGCCTGCAATCAGTTTGTTGCTGGGTAGTGAGGCTGCCTGCCAAGGCTACACCATCAACTGACCCATCGTCAGGGTTCTGTGAGAGCAGGTCAGGGAGTGGGTCACTCTCTTCCTCCTGCCCTTCATCAGTAGCCATGAGCAAGCCCATGTCTGCCCTGTCCACATATGGTTTTAACCTGTTGACATGGAGAACCCTGTGGGGACTCCTGGGTGTTCCTAGGTCCACTAAGTAAGTGACCTCACCCTTCTGCTCAACAATAGTGTGGGGTCCACTCCATTTATCTTGGAGAGCTGCTGGGGCCACTGGCTCCAACACCCACACCTTCTGTCCTGGCTGATAAACAGTCAGAACAGCCTTTTGGTCATGCCAGGCATTTTGAAGTTCCTGGCTAGCCTCAAGGTTTTTGGTTGCCTTTTTCATGTACTCAGCCATCCTGGAGCGGAGACCAAGTACATAGTCCACTATATCTTGCTTTGGGGGCTTGAGAGGTAACTCCCATCCTTCCTTCACCAAGCACAGTGGACCCCTCACAGGGTGGCCAAACAGAAGTTCAAAAGGGCTGTAACCAACCCCTTCTGAGGCACCTCCCTATATGCGAATAAAAGGCAGGGCAAGAGTATGTCCCATCTACGCCTAAGCTTTTCTGGGAGCCCTTTAATCATGCCCTTCAAGGTTTTGTTGAATCTCTCAACTAAACCATTGCATTGTGGGTGATAGGGTGTGGTGAACTTATAAGTCACTCCACACTCCTTCCACATTGCTTTTAAGTACCCAGACATGAAGTTAGCATCCCTGTCTGATACTACCTCCTTAGGAAAGCCCACTCTTGAGAAAATTCCCAAGAGGCCCTGGCCACCACAGGTGCTGTAGTGGTCCTGAGGGGAATAGCTTCTGGGTACCTGGTGGCATGATCCACTACCACCAGGATAAACCTGTGCCCAGAGGCTGTTTGGGGATCCATGGGACCAACAATGTCAATCCCTACCCTTTCAAAGGGCACCCCCACCACAGGTAGTGGTATCAGGGGGCCTTTGTAGTGCCACCTGCTTTGCCACTGGCTTGGCAGGTTACACAGGAGCGACAAAACTCCTTACTGTCTTCAGACATGTGGGGCCAGTGAAAGTGAGGGACAATTCTGTCCCAAGTCTTGTTCTGGCCCAGGTGACCTGCTAGGGGAATATCATGGGCTAGGGTCAATAGGAAGCCCCTGAACTTCAAAGGTATTACCAACCTCCTGGTAGCACCAGGCTTGGGGTCTCTACTCTCTGAGTACAGGAGTCCATCATCCCAATACACTGTATGGGGACCACTAGCTTTCCCAGCAGCCTCAGCAGCAGCTTGCTGTCTGAGGGGTTCAAGGGAGGGGCAGCTCTGCTGCTCCTGGCTCAGATCTGCCCTAGAAGGTCCCCTGTCCCCAAGAACTCAACCTGGTCAGGTTCAAGTTCCTCTGGGACAGTTCCTTCTTCAGGGCTGAGATCATCCCCCTCAAGGGACTGATCTTCCTCCTGAGCCAAGGGGAAGGCACTGCCTTAACCCTACTACTCCTCCTCTTGGAAGGCACTTGGTCCATTCTTCCAGAATCCAAGGCCTGTTCAGTGCTAGACATTTTGGCTTGTGACCTGGTCACAGCAAACACATCTGCAGGGATCCCCAGCATTTCTGCATGGGTCCTGAGCTCCACTTCTGCCCAAGCAGAAGTCTCTAAGTCATTGCCAAGCAAGCATTCGACTGGTAGGTTTGCACTTACCACAACCTTCTTAAGGCAAGTTACCCCTCCCCAGGAGAAGTTAACAACTGCCAGAGTATGGTCTGTTCTGACATTGCTAGCATTGGTCACTTGGTACATTTCACCAAGCATAACTTGCCCAGGAAGCACAAGGTCTTGTGTCACCATTGTGACACTTGCCCCTGTGTCCCTAAATGCCAAAGCCTCACGTCCATTGATTAAAGGCTGTTGTCTGTACTTGCCCAGATTACTGGGACTCACAGTGGAGGTCACATCCATGCCTCCATCACAGACTAACACAGCCTGAGTCAGTTCTCTGACTAGGTCAGAGCCCAACTCAGTTCCCAGGGTGAACCCTACTAAACCCTTGGCTGGAGCACTCCCACCAACTGTACTAGGGGGAACAGGTGCCTTAGGGGCATTGGTGGGTGCTGGACTGGAGTCTTTGGACTTGGTGCAATCACTGGTCCAGTGGGTCTTTTGCTTACAGACCTTGCACCACGGTTTTCTTTGGCCTTTCCCTTTGGTAGACTGTGAATCCCCACCAGAAGAAGATTTTTGGGGGCCTGATGAAGACTTTTGATCTTTACCCTTCTCCCCACCCTTGTCAGAGTTGTTAGCATCTTGCTTCTTGGTTTCCCCACCTTGGTTCTGTACCTTCTGCTTCACCCTGGTTCTGACCCATTTGTCTGCCTTCTTTCCCAATTCTTGGGGAGAGGTCAGATCAGAGTCTACCAGGTACTGATGCAACAGCTGATTTTGACAGTTATTAAGAATCTGCTCCCTCATTATCAGATTGTACAATCCTGAGAAGTCACACACCTTACTGCCCATCAACCAGCCTTCCAGAGCCTTGGCAGAACAATCCACATAGTCTACCCAGTCTTGAGTCTGTGCTTTTTGGGTGTCTCTGAACTTCAACCTGTACTGTTCAGTGGTTAGGCCAAACCCATCAATAAGAGCACTCTTCAAGACCTTGTAATTATCAGCATCCTCCTCTCTAACAGTGAGGAGCTTATCTCTACCTTTGTCAGCAAAGGAGAGCCACAAGATTGCTGCCCACTGCTACTGAGGGACCTTCTGTACTTTACAGGCCCTCTCCAAGGCAGTTATCCATTTGTGGATATCATCCCCACTCTGGTAGGGAGGGACAATCTTGCTCAGGTTCCTATGGTCATAGGACCTTTCCCTGTCTCTAGGGACATGGCTGCCACCATGGGACTCTAGTCCCAACTTTCTTCTCTCTCTAAGGAGATCTAGGGATTCCCTATCTAAAGCCAATTGCTTTTTTCTGATCTCCAGCTGAGTTTCCTCATACTGGACCAGTCTGGTTCTCCTCTCATGAGAGGATTCTCTCCTGTGAGATGAGACAGAGCTCCCTATAGAGGTGCCAGAGTGGTTAGACTCCTGAGAAGGAGATCTAGACTTCCTGGGCACACTCTTAATCCTTCCTGGGGGGACAAAGAGGGCATCATCTTGATCATCCTCATCATCATCCACAGGAGGGATTGGGTTTTCCAGGTCAGGGTCATTGTCACCCTCCTGGCCAGTTTCAGAGGGGGGCTGGGGGTACTGGTACCCCTGGCCTCGTCCTCTTCGTCTGCCCCACCCTCAGCTCCTACCCCTTCAGTCCCTACAGGCTTACTAAGGTCATAAGCCACCAACAACTCCTTGAGGTGTTGGGTGGTGGGGCTTTGGCCTGTCCTTATTTTTCTCAAGTTACATAAAGCTCTCAATTCCAAGAATGGGAGTGTATCATACTTGGAGGGTGGAAGCTCAATGGCTTCCTGCAAGGATTCTTTGGATCCTGCCCTTAAAGACATTACTAGTGTGGTGTGGTGTATGCACTACCTACTCTAGTGTGGCCTACTAAACTCTCTTGAGTTGTAGAAAGGGTTGTGCTATCCCTTAACACACAACTCTAAGTTCAGTAGAACTTACTGTATTCTAAGCTTAAATTATATGTACCTTAGGTACCTTTAGTGGTTTTCAGTTGATCAATTCAATTGAGATTATCTGGTAAAACAATAGCAAGCTGGAATCCCACACGCTGCACACCAATGTGAGAAGTTGGCCTGGTATATGCTGTCCACTAATTATAGTGGGCACCTTGCACCAGTCCAAACAACCCCTTATTGGAGATAGGTTAAAGACAACCTTTATTGAAAGCTATCCTAGTGGTAGCTATGGAGAGCAGCCTTCAGGCTAAGTCTTGAAGGAATGTAAAGCAGCTTGTTTTACCAGTCTATAATCTCTTGAGTGATCAAATGAAAGAGTACCACACCAGGTATATATTCAAAATATATGTATTTATTACTAAACACACCCCTCTAGTCTCTTTATGAGGCTAGAGTTCGAAGTACATAAGTTATAAGTTATTAATTCACAGTAATAGCACAAATACACGTTTGGGCCCTAGGGGCGTACCAAACCATATACCAATAAAGTGGTATGCGAACCACGACTGAACTAGACACTAGGCCTAGAGCCTCTAGAAGTGCTTGGACCACAAGGAACCACCCAAGGTAGTGACACAGGGGACCCACGGGAGACGCGTGCAGTGTAAATACACAACCGCGATACGCCGTTAACTTCTATGGAGAAAGTCGGGATCGGGAAAATAGAAAAAAGGGACACTTAAAAGAGGACTAGGACAAAACCCTTTGAGATCTAGGACTTTGAAGAGTCTCTACCCACGGGAGCACCGGAGTACTCGTGTTACCTCACCCAGGGAAGCCGGGTGCATAGGTGCCTTTCGGGGTCGGGTTTCGTCGTCGATTCGAATGGCGATCTGCTGCAAAGTGCTGCTGGCGGCCAAGAGAAAAGTGTCCGGGTGGATCTAAGAGTGGATCGGAGTTCTGAAGAACCTGAAAGCAGAGGGGACAGAGTCTGGGTCACTAGCCAGTGACCAGGAAGGCGATGGACAGATGCCCACCGATGTCGAGTGCTTCAGGTGCGTTGATGGTCGTCTTGACTCTTCAGCCACGAGGTCCAGGAGGCGTTGTCGGCGACCAGGAGCAGGATTCGGGCTGGTACTCGATGTCTGTCGAGTGCTGAGGTGTCGGCGACCGGATTGGACCCAACAAGCCTTGGCAACGGCAAGTCTCGGTGAAGATGTAGATCGTCGATGGTGCAGACCAGCAAGGTCTGTGGAACTCACCCAGCAAGGGTAAGTGAGGGCAGGCCTGGGGCAACCAGGATGCCAAGTAAGAAAAGGATTGGCCTTCGTTAAGGGCTACTAGCCAACGGGCTAGCGACCGCGAAGGAGCCTTGTGACGCCGCACGTGGATCTGGCTTACAGGACACTCGTGGAGTGGGGGCCAGTGATCTTCGGTGCAGGTGGTGCTGGAGGCTAGGGCTACTCGGAGCCCAAAGCACGACTTCTTGGGAGACCCAGAAGAGGATGCACTTGCAAGTGTGCTTGGTGTCCAGGGGTCACGGTCTCAAGTCACCCACGATAGCCACGGGCCTCAGCTTTGCTGGGGACTCAGGGTAGCCTTGGGGAAGTCTGAGAATCCACCTCTGGTGATGCGATGACTTCGGCGTCCGACGGGAGCTTCAGAAATGCGAACCGGACAGATGCTTCTTTGGTGCCTGCCAAGCAGGGGAGTCACTCCTTGACCCCAAGGGAGATTCTTCTGTCCTCTAATCGTGAGTAGAGTGTCGAAGGTCCAGGATTCAGTTTCAGAGTTTTGTCCAGGGATAATCTAAAGTCCTAAGGACTGGGTTCCTACCTTTATTCTAAAAATAGGGGTTGGACTACTTTGTGGCCCCACCTATGGGTGGGTCAGGGCAGAGGAGTGGCTACACCCCTTTCCCTTTGTCCAGTTCGCGCCAAAGCAGGGGCTGCAAGCCCCTGATCCGGTTTGAACTGGGGTATGCACTAGGGACACCAAATGTGCCCCCAGTGCAGGACTTCAAAGCACCCGAAAGTGCTCCCGCCCAGACCCAATACACATTATCCTGTCTGGGGAGGTGGTCACACCTCCCTGGGACAGGAAACCTATTGTCCAGGCCTCCCCTGCCGGAGTTTCGTCCAGCAGCAGGAGGCCAGACTCGTGTCTGTGGCAGCAGCATCCATTTTGTGATGCCAGGGCTCTGGAAAGAAGTTACCGGACTAGTCAGAGTTAACATGTCTTTCCCTCTAGAAGGGTGGAATGCTACCCCCGCCGCCAGGATTGGCGGGGGGTAGTATTCCATGATGTTTGACACCAAACACGACATGTTTAGGTGCAGCCATTCCAAAGTTAGCATTTTACCGCGAGGATATAATGCGTTTAAGAGTATATGGTCAGGCTGCACTACAAACAGCATCAGAGATGGTCTCCGAACGCTGCAGAGGGGCCCTGCTCATGCAGGGGCACCCTCTCACATAGGAACCACGCACTCTGCCTTTAGGATTGATAAGGCCTGCCTTAGGAGTGACTTATAGGTTTATATGTGTGTATGTATTTCGTGATATAGGTAACCTATA
The DNA here is from genome assembly GCA_963921515.1 of Calotriton arnoldi. Lineage (NCBI taxonomy): Eukaryota > Metazoa > Chordata > Amphibia > Caudata > Salamandridae > Calotriton > Calotriton arnoldi. Next base: position 901,801 of record CAWUFW010006368.1, on the reverse strand, counting down.
TCACAGTAAGGGGTGCATGCACCACCTTACCCAGGCTGCAGTAGCAGACCTGTGGTGTCAGTTTGGATGGCCTTCCAGGGGTGGCATAATACATGCTGCAGCCCCTGGCAGGCCTCTGAGGTACCTATGCCCTTGGTACATAGTTTACCATATACTAGGGACTTATAAGGGCACTCCAGATCCCAATCAGTGATGTGCCTAAGGCACATGGAAACCATTTTAGAGAGGAAGCAGCTAGGCTGGGGTTCTGATTAGCAGGGCCCCAGCCAGACTAATGTCGAAAAACAGTGAAGCATCAGCAAAAAGTGGGGGTACCCATGTGAAGCAGATCCTACTCTCCTACACCCATGTTATGCTATTACTGTTTAGATACTGCAAAAATACATTATGCATTACCTCTAAGTTAAGCCTGACTGCTTTTATGTCAAGCTCCCAGAGGTTTCAGCACAGCTTAATTTAATGACTTTTTGGGGTTCACCCTGATGAGGATTGTAGTTGTTGCTTGAGAAGGGTTTCACTTCTCTCAACCCAGAACCCAATTTCTCCACCTACGATGAAGAATGCTGCAAGAAAGTGGGTGAAGCTTTCCCATCGATTTTTATGATGCTCTCACTAAGACATTCTGGCACTGATTGAATTGATTTTGTCCACCACCGTACCTTTTGTGTAGATTGTTGTAGCTTTGGAGTACTATGGTAGTGAGCTATTTTACTCTTTCTGTCTTGTTGAGATAGAGACAATTGTAGCCCTGACTTAACAGTGGGCATCCTTGGCAAGATTAAATGCAGGCAACTTTTGCATTATGGTAGGCATCCCTGACGTGATGGTGCTACCGCAGCAGCTAAAGCAGAATCTGCCATTGCGGTGCATTTGTACTAGGGAAACAAGCTTCCATTTGAAGACCATACATAAAAACTGATTTTTGAGGGGAAAAAATGAGGGTTTTTTCAGAAAAAACAAGATTTTCTCTTTGAGTGTGTTAACCCAAAATAGAAAGTGCATATTTGATAGAAAAACATGAATTTGAGAAGCTGATAATCTTATGTTTTAACCCAAAAATAATTGATAATACAAAACATATGTAAAGTTGTTCTTCGACTGATAGTCTTACTGAGTTGGGTGATTTATAAATGTTTATGTTTCCTTTGTGACAATGGTCACTCACTGCTGTGGCTCTTATTTCATTAGTCATGCAGAGGTATTTTATACTGATAAAGCTTTTCCTGCCATTGCTGATAGTACCTTTGTCGTATGCTTTGGGGTAGTTGGTGTTTTGCTACAATATTGAGTTTTAAATATCAACAAGCCAAAATATTGTATCCAAAATATCATGAAGGTACTTAAATATAGGTAAGAACAGTTTTATTTACCTTCCTAAGACCACATTTACTTAGCATGCAGATATATACATAACACTAAGGCATGTAGATGTGGATTCAAGAATGGTAAATCAATATTTCCAAATATGTATAGCTTAATGATATTGTATTAGTTAATATTCTGGATATGATAATTCGGGGAAACAACTATTTCAACACGGTTGTTACAATGCATTATCATTACAACGCAGTTGTAACAACGCAAGTGCCATTACAACCCATTACCATTACAACGCAAGATTTTACAACCCATATGTGTTTACAACGCATATGTCTTTACAACGCATGTCTTTACAACAAATTTCATTGTAAAAGCATAAATGGTAAAGGCATATGCGTTTTCAAAGTAAGTATTAGGTAAGGAAAAAGTGTTTGTATATAAGGGTAGTTTGGTTTTTAGGGATTAGGGTGGGTATGGACTTTTGGGTGGCAAGGGTAGTTTTAGGGTTTAGGGTGGGTATGGGTTTTTGGGTGGCAAGTGTAATTTTTGGGTTTAGGGTGGATATGGGCTTTTGGGTTGCAAGGGTAACTTTAGGGTTTTGGGTGGGTATGGGTTTTTGGGTGGTAAGGGTCATTTTAGGGTTTAGGGTGGGTATGGGTTTTTGGGTGACAGGAGTAATTTTAAGGTTCAGTGTAGGTGTGGGTTTTGGGGTGGCAAGGGTAATTTTAGGGTGGGTATGGGTTTTTTGGGGGTTCTGGGTTTTTAAAGAAATATATATATATATATATATATATATATATATATCTATATATCTATATATATATATATATATATATATATATACATATATATATATTATCTACTGGCGGTCGCCAGTAGATAGTTATAGTTACAACCTATTATCCATAGGAAATCCGCGACATTCTATTTGCAATAACGTTGGCGTCGGTTGACGAATCTTCGCGAAAGCTTCCAACTTGTTGGGGCGCTCCGGTCCGCTCCTACCCTGAAAGTCTCGGGGTGATACGTCAAGCGGGGGCCGAGAAAAAAGAAGGGTCCCAAAACGCGTTTTCCCCATTCATTTTTCCATAGGAACCTTTAGTCGCAGCTACAGCCCGAACTGCTGAACGGAATTACCCCAAATTTGGCAAAGAGGTAGCCCTTGGTTCAGACTGGTGCCTTTTGCTAAAATGGTGTAAATCCGTTCAGTAGTTCCTGAGAAATTCACAATTAAAATCACATATATATCTATGGGCGCGTCGGATCCGCGTACCCTCCCGATCACGAGCTGCATGCTAATTGGCTGTCAACACTCCAAATCAAGAAGTGTTGGCAGCCATTTTGTCCCTCGGTAGAACCGAGGGACAGAAACAAGTGCGCAAAGCGCAAAAAGGGGGCAGGGTAGAAACACCCTGACCCCCTAGGTCTGCTCAGGGGGTCTCACAAGGACCCCCTGGGCAGAAAAAAGATATTTTTTTTTTTTTTAAATCGGCGGGATGCGCTTAGGGTGCGCGTATCCCCCGAGAAAAAAAAAAGAAACAAGTGCGCAAAACGCACAAAAGGGGCAGGGTAGAAACACCCTAACCCCTAGGCCTGCTCTGGGGTCCCACAAGGACCCCCTGGGCAAAAAAGCATTTTTTTTTAAAAAAAATCGGCAGGATGCGCTCAGGGTGCGCGAATCCTGCCGAAAAAAAAATCGAGCGCGGTCTCCCGCGCTTTGATGTTAATTGGCCCCCGGGTGGGCCAAGTCCCGGGGGCATGCTGGGGGGGTTAATTTTATGTGTGGGGGCCTCTAAGGGCCCCCAAGCCCCGGGGACCACCACCCCCGGGGCTTTATGCATAATGGTTGCGGGAGGGCTCTGAGCCCTCCCGCAGCCCCGAGGACCACCACCTCCCCGGGGCTTCTTTTTTTAAATGAAAAACCTGTGTGGGGGCTCCAGCCCCCACACGCCCCGGGACCGCCACCTCCCGGGGCACTAAACATTTAAATATGGGGGTCCGTTACGGACCCCAGAGCCCCGGGGACCACCACCTCCCCAGGGCTGTGCACACGATGGGAGGGGGCCGCGCGGCCCCCTCCTGGAGCCCTTGATGGCCCTGGGGACCGCCACCCCCAGGGCCGGCTCCTGCAGTGTCCCGGGGTGCCTACCCCCGGGACACTGCTGTTTGCAATGACAGGACGGAGCCTCGCGGCTCCCGTCCTGTCATTGCAAACTTGCTTTGGATATTGGAAGAGAGAGCAGGAAACCTGCTCTCTCTTCCAATATCCAAAGCCGATTGCTTTTCCACATGGGGAGCAGCATGTCAGCTGCTCCCCATGTGGAACAGCAATGCCGGCTCCCAAGGGACGTGGGGAGCCGGCGGGACTGTGGGGGTTTGGGGACCCCCCACAGTCCCCAACGAGAGGCCAGGCCCCGGGGATGGGGTCCCCGGGGCAAGTAGTGGCCCGGGAGGGGCCACGCGGCCCCCTCCCCAAAGTTTTCAAAAATAATAAAAAAGGGTATGGCCAGCCCGGGGATGGGGTCCCCGGGCCTTAAAATGGCCAGAGGAGGGGGCCACGCAGCCCCCTCAAAATATTAAAAATAAAAATAGAGGCCATGCCCCGGGAGATGGGGTCCCCGGGGCCAATACAGGCCCGGGGAAGGGGGCCACGCGGCCCCCTTCCCGTTTTTTTAATTTTGAAATTTAAAAAAAGGGGTAAGGCCCTGGGGGATGGGGTCCCCAGGGCCCAAAAACAGAAAAAGGAAGGGGGCCACACAGCCCCCTTCAGGGAAAAAAAAAAAAAAAAAAGGCCCCGCCCCTTCCTTCACCACTCTGCAAACGCGCCCCTGGCGCGTTTGCAGAGGGGGAACGAATTCCTCTTGAATACTGGGGGTCCCTGGGGGCCAACTAGCCCACCAGGAACCTCCAGTATGCGCCAGGGGCTGCCTTGCAGAGAGGTGTACAGAGGCCACGCCCCTTTTACACCTCTCTGCAACGCAGCTCTGTGGCGCTTTTGGAGGTATATGGTGGGCTAGTTGGACTCCGGGGACCCTCAGGATTCAAGGGGACTTAATCCCCCAACTTAAAACGCGCCACGGGCGCGTTTGCACAGTGGTGAAGGGAGGGGCGGGGCTTCAGGTGACATGTGTGCAAACAGGCCCCGTGGCGCGTTTTAAGATGGGGAATTAAATCCCTTCAATCCTGAGGGTCCCTGAGGCCAACTAGCCCAACAGGTACATCCAGAAAGCGCCACAGAGCTGCGTTGGAGAGAGGTGTAAAAGGGGTGTGGCCTCTCTACACGTCTCTGCAACGCAGCCCCTGGCGCATATTGGAGGTTCCTGGTGGGCTAGTTGGCCCCTAGGGACCCTCAGGATTCAAGGGGACTTAATCCCCCAACCTAAAACGCGCCACGGGGCGCGTTTGCACAGATGTAACCTCAGGCCCCGCCCCTCCCTTCACCATTGTGCAAATATTCCTCTAAAATCAGCCGAAATACGAATTCCGATTTACTCACCTGTTATCAGGAGAGACCTCAGTGCTGCATCTTTCAGCCCAGTACTGGTCCTGAAAAGTAATTTTAGCCATACTTACCGGTAACTTGAATTTCCTTCATAGGCTAACATTGACTGGTTTCACTTGGAAATTCTTCTAAGTGTGGAGTTTTGGAACTTTAAAATATTCCTCTAAAATCAGCCGAAATACGAATTCCGATTTACTCACCTGTTATCAGGAGAGACCTCAGTGCTGCATCTTTCAGCCCAGTACTGATCCTCAAAAGTAATTTTAACCGTACTTACCAGTAACTTGAATTTCCTTCCATAGGATATCATTGCCTGCTTTTTGCTGAAAAAGTTTCTAAGTGTTGATTTTTGAAACATACAAATATTCCTCTAAAATCAGCCGAAATCCAAATTCTAATTTACTCACCTGTTATCAGGAGAGACCTCAGTGCTGCATCTTTCAGCCCAGTACTGGTCCTGAAAAGTAATTTTAACCGTACTTACCAGTAACTTGAATTTCCTTCCATAGGGTAACATTGACTGGTTTCACTTGGAAATTCTTCTAAGTGTGGAGTTTTGGAACTTTAAAATATTCCTCTAAAATCAGCCGAAATACGAATTCCGATTTACTCACCTGTTATCAGGAGAGACCTCAGTGCTGCATCTTTCAGCCCAGTACTGATCCTCAAAAGTAATTTTAACCGTACTTACCGGTAACTTGAATTTCCTTCATAGGCTAAGATTGACTGGTTTTCAGCAAAAAGTTTCAAAGTGTTGATTTTCACAAACTACAAATATTCCTTAAAAATCGCCTGTATGACTTAAACGCATTTTTTCAACTGTTTACAGGAGATGCACCAGTGCTGGATCCAGGATCCAACAGTGAGTAAGAAAAAGTAACGATAACAGTTTTTACCTGCTAAGTGAATTTCCTTCCATAGGATAACATTGGTGATTCTATGAGAAAACGTTTCTAAGTGTCAACTTTTAAAATACAATAATATTCCTTAAAAATCACGACTGTAACCAAAACGCTTTTACTCAACTGTTTACAGGAGATGTACCAGGACTGAATCTAGGATCCAGTCCTGTGGTTACAAAAGTAATCCATAAAGTAACTAATTGCATTTAACTATAAATTCACATTGAGCTGAATGTTGCATTGTGTTTGAAAATGTGTTGCCCATTGCAACAACTGTAACTACTGTACTTAAAAGTCTATTGCCTATCTGCAAAGTATTTAAACTAAAGTAATTCATTCTGAGAAAGTATTTTTGTAATGTAATGTATAATGTAATTACAATGTAATTTAAAAAATAAAATATGTAAAAAAAAATTGTTTCTAAAAATGTAGTAAATCAGTATGAAAAAATTAATATAACAATTAATACATTTAAAAATTGTCATTTACAAAACCTTTGAAATTCACTGAAAAAACCATAGGTTTCAGGCACGTTATAGTTAGAAATTAGCATTTAAAAACCTTTGAAATTCACTGAAAAAACCATAGGTTTCAGACACGTTATAGTTACAAATTAGCATTTAAAAAACCTTTGAAATTCACTGAAAAACCATAGGTTTTAGGGACAGTTTTAGTTACTTGGACATTGCACTCGTACAAAACCCGTGAAATTCCCCCGTTATAGTTAGTTCAGATTTTCCTATATATATTAAAAATATTTAAACTTTACAGAAACACACAGTCACTGGATGATGTCATCAGTGATGTCATTTGAGATGTCATCAGTGATGTCATCAGTGATGTCACTGACCATGTCATGAGTGATGTAATATGTGACGTCATCAGCAGTGCATTGCGGGGCGCGAGTTATAGTTAGCTGAACTAACTATAACGGGGGAATTTCACGGGTTTTGTACGAGTGCAATGTCCAAGTAACTAAAACTGTCCCTAAAACCTATGGTTTTTTCAGTGAATATATATATATATATATATATATATTATCTACTGGCGGTCGCCAGTAGATAGTTATAGTTAGGACCTATTTTCCATAGGAAATCCGCGACATTCTATTTGAAATAACTCTTGCGTCGGTTGACGGATCTTCGCGAAATTTTCAAACTTTATGGCCCGCTCCGGTCCGCTCCTACCCTGAAAGTCTCAGGGTGATTCGTCAAGTGGGGGCCGAGAAAAAAGGGGGGTCCCAAAACGTGTTTTCCCCATTCATTTTCCCCTAGGAAACTTTAGACACGGCTACAGCCCGAACTGCTGAACGGAATTACACCAAATTTGGCAAAGAGGTAGTTCTTGGTTCAGAAAGAACCCTTTTTGTTAAATGGTGTAAATCCGTTCAGTAGTTCCTGAGAAAATCAAAAGTTAAGTCACATATATATCTATGGCCGAGTAGGGTCCGCGTACCCTCCCGACCACGAGCTGCATGCTAATTGGCTGTCAAGTGGCTGTCAACACTCCAAATCAGGAAGTGTTGGCAGCCATTTTGTCCCTCGGTAGAACCGAGGGACAGAAACAAGTGCGCAAAACGCACAAAGGGGGCAGGGTAGAAACACCCTGACCCCCTAGGTCTGCTCAGGGGGTCCCACAAGGATCCCCTGGGCAGAAAAAAGCATTAAAAAAAAACAAAAAACGGCGGGATGCGCTCAGGGTGCGCGGATCCCGCCGAGAAAAAAAAAAAATGAAGCGCGGTCTCCCGCGCTTCGTTGTTAATTGGCCCCCGGGTGGGCCAAGTCCCTGGGGCATGCAGGGGTTTCTTTTTAATATGTGGGGGGCCTCTAAGGCCCCTAAAGCCCCGGGGACCGTCACCCCCGGGGCTTAAAAAATAATGGTGCGGGAGGGCTCTTTGCCCTCACGCTGCCCCGGGACCGCCACCTCCCCGGGGCTTCTTTTTTAAATGTTTTAACCTGTGTGGGGGGCTCCAGCCCCCCACACGCCCTGGGACCGCCACCTCCCCGGGGCACTAAGAAATTTAAAATGGGGGTCCGTTTTGGACCCCGAAGCCCCGGGGACCACCACCTTCCCGGGGCTTTCTAAATGTGGGGAGGGGGCCGCGCGGCCCCCTCTTGGAGCGTGTGGTGGCCCTGGGGACCGCCACCCCCAGGGCCAGCTCCTGCAGTGTCCCGGGTGCCTACCCCGGGACACTGCTGTTTGCAATGACAGGACGGGAGCCTCGCGGCTCCCGTCCTGTCATTGCAAACTTGCTTTGGATATTGGAGCGAGAGCAGGAAACCTGCTCTCGCTTCCAATATCCAAGCAAATTGCTTTCCACATGGGGAGCAGCATCTTAGCTGCTCCCCATGTGGAAAGCAATGCCGACTCCCGTAGGACACGGGGAGCCGGCGGGACTGTGGGGGTTTGGGGACCCCCCCCACAGTCCCCAACGAGAGGCCAGGCCCCAGGGGATGGGGTCCCCGGGGCCATAAGTGGCCAGGGAGGGGAGCCACGCAGCCCCCCCTCCCCTAAAAAAAATTAAAAAAATATATATTTAAAGGCCGGCCCCGGGGGATGGGGTCCCCGGGGCCTTAAATGGCCTGAGGAGGGGGGCCACGCAGCCCCCCTCCACATTTTTTATTAAAAAAAAGAGGGCTTGCCCCGGGGGATGGGGTCCCCGGGGCCAATACAGGCCCAGGGAAGGGGGGCCACGCAGCCCCCCTCCCAATCAAAAAAAAAAAAAAAAGACCGGCATTGTGCCGGAGGCCCAGCCCCCCTCCCTGCAGCACTCTGCAAACGCGCCCCCTGGCGCGTTTTGAGAAGGGGAAGTAATTCCCCTTGAATACTTGGGGTCCCTGGGGGCAAACTAGCCCACCAGGAACCTCCAGTATGCGCCAGAGGGCTGCGTTGCAGAGAGGTGTACAGAGGCCACGCCCCTTTTACACCTCTCTGCAACGCAGCTCTGTGGCGCTTTTGGAAGTACATGGTGGGCTAGTTGGACTCCAGGGACCCTCAGGATTCAAGGGGACTTAATCCCCCAACTTAAAACGCGCCACGGGGCGCGTTTGCACAGTGGTGAAGGGAGGGCGGGGCTTCAGGTGACATGTGTGCAAACAGGCCCCGTGGCGTGTTTTAAGATGGGAAATTAAATCCCCTTCAATCCTGAGGGTCCCTGGGGGCCAACTAGCCGAACAGGTACGTCCAGAAAGCGCCACAGAGCTGCGTTGCAGAGAGGTGTAAAAGGGGTGTGGCCTCTGTACACGTCTCTGCAACGCAGCCCCTGGCGCATACTGGAGGTTCCTGGTGGGCTAGTTGGCCCCCAGGGACCCTCATGATTCAAGGGGACTTAATCCCCAACTTAAAACGCGCCACGGGGCGCGTTTGCACAGATGTCACCTCAGGCCCCGCCCCTCCCTTCACCATTGTGCAAATATTCCTCTAAAATCAGCCGAAATACGAATTCCGATTTACTCACCTGTTATCAGGAGAGACCTCAGTGCTGCATCTTTCAGCCCAGTACTGGTCCTGAAAAGTAATTCTAACCGTACTTACCAGTAACTTGAATTTCCTTCCATAGGCTAACATTGATTGGTTTCACTTGGAAATTCTTCCAAGTGTGCAGATTTGGAACTTTATAATATTCCTCTAAAATCAGCCGAAATACGGATTCCGATTTACTCACCTGTTATCAGGAGAGACCTCAGTGCTGCATCTTTTAGCCCAGCACTGACCCTGAAAAGTAATTCTAACCGTACTTACCAGTAACTTATATTTCCTTCCATAGGAATCCATTGTCTGGTTTTCAGCAGAAAAGTTTCAAAGTGTCGACTTTCACAAATTTCAAATATTCCTTAAAAATCGCCTGTATGACTTAAACGCATTCTTTCAACTGTTTACAGGAGATGCACCAGTGCTGGATCCAGGATCCAACACTGAGTAAGAAAAAGTAACGATAACACTACTTACCTGCTAAGTGAATTTCCTCCCATAGGATAACATTGGTGATTCTATGTGAAAAAGTTTCTGTCAACTTTTAAAATACAATAATATTCCTTAAAAATCACTACTGTAACCAAAACGCTTTTACTCAACTGTTTACAGGAGATGTCCCAGGACTGAATCTAGGATCCAGTCCTGTGGTTAGAAAAGTAATCCATAAAGTAACTAATTGCATTTAACTAGAAATTCACATTGAGGTCAATGTTGCATTGTGTTTGAAATTGTGTTGCCCATTGCAACAACTGTAACTACTGTACTTAAAACTCTATTGCCTATTTGCAAACTATTTAAACTAAAGTAATTCATTCTGAGAAAGTATATTTTGTAATGTAATGTATAATGTAATTACAATGTAATTTAATAAATAAAATATCTAAAAATAAATAGTTTTAAAAAATGTAGTAAATCAGTATCAAAAAATAAATATAACAATTAATACATTTAAAAATTGTCATTTACAAAACCTTTGAAATTCACTGAAAAAACCATAGGTTTTAGGGGCGTTATAGTTAGAATTAGCATTTAAAAAAACCTTTGAAATTCACTGAAAAAACCATAGGTTTCAGGCAAGTTATAGTTAGAAATTAGCATTTAAAAAACCTTTGAAATTCACAGAAAAAACCATAGGTTTCAGACACGTTATAGTTAGAAATTAGCATTTAAAAAACCTTTGAAATTCACTGAAAAAACCATAGGTTTTAGGGACAGTTATAGTTAATTGGACATTTCACTCGTACAAAACCCGTGAAATTCCCCTGTTATAGTTAGTTCAGCTAACTATAACTCGCGCCCCGCAATGCACTGCTGATGACGTCACATATTACATCACTCATGACATGGTCAGTGACATCACTGATGACATCACTGATGACATCTCAAATGACATCACTGATGACATCATCCACGTGATAATCTGATGCACCTCCTCACACCCTAATATAACCTTTGATACACCCACTCTAAATTACAGACTGCCATTCGCAAAACCATAGACACTCCAACACCAATAACTACATACCCACTCACTGATTCTTAGGTCTACACACACACATCCACTCACTCACCCGTACAGTCACTCATACTTATGGTCACTCTGTACAGGACTATCATATGCACTCTTACTCCTATATAGACACTCAAACACCGCCACTCATCCATAGAGGTACTCACACACCTAGTCAGTCATGCAAATAATTAAACACACTGCCATTTACTCACCTATACAGTTATACACACACCAGCTCACCTAATCATACAAATACTAGCACATTGTTACGCTCTTATACAATCACTGATACAAGCACACACTCATCCATACAGCCACTATCACAATCACTCACTCTCGCTTATAGCTATTTATATACGCCAACACACATATATACTGCCTTTCACATATGTAGTTAGTCACACATGTACCACTGGGACATACATTCACTCACTAACACACTCTTACACACACTTACCCACCCATACAGTCTATCACAGATGCACTCTTGAAACCATCCACCCAGTGAATTACCCACTCACACATCTATGCACAGAGTCGCACACACCCCTCCCACACAAACACTCAGGCACCCATACAGATACTCAGACAACCATTCAATAACTCATATAGACACTCATGTAGCTATTCACAAACACATGCAGCCACTTACACAGCAACAGACAGACGGATACAGACATTCACCCAGTTTAGTCACTAACCCATGCATTCAGTAAGATACGTTAAATCACTCACTTATAGAGTCAGTCACGCACCTACTAAATCATCCATACAGACACTTATACACCCACTCATTCTTCAATACGCCTTTCCCTATATATATTAAAAATATTTAAACTTTACAGAAACACAGTCACTGCATCATGTCATCAGTGATGTCATTTGAGATGTCATCAGTGATGTCATCAGTGATGTCACTGACCATGTCATGAGTGATGTAATATGTGACGTCATCAGCAGTGCATTGCGGGGGCGCGAGTTATAGTTAGCTGATCTAACTATAACGGGGGAATTTCACGGGTTTTGTACGAGTGAAATGTCCAACTAACTATAACTGTCCCTAAAACCTATGGTTTTTTCAGTGAATATATATATATATATATATATATATAATATATATATATATATATATATATATATATATATATATATATACTTGAAGATGGAGGATCACAAGAAAACAACGGCCAGCCAGGGCAAAAATCTGGATCCCAAAGGATACAATGAGTCACAAAGAAATAAAATATCCAAGAAAGAAGTGACTCAAACAGATAGATTCACCAAAGAACAAAAATATATTTCCACTACAACGTTTCAGCTTCCGCCTTCCTCAGGTAGTACAAGATGGTTTGCTCAGTGGCTGCACAGATGACACAGCTGAATTTTCAAAAAGCATCATGAGTGAAGATTCCATTTGGAATGTGGAATCAATGCAGTCCTGAGAGCTCTTGAGATATGCAGTAATCAGGTTGTATTATCAGTAATGTTCAGTCCATCTGGATGCAGTGATTTTAAACGGTACATCCAGAAGTTCTCTCTGGAGTCCAGTAGTTCTTCCTTTGAGACATGTTCCACGGGGAAAATCTTCAAATCTGATAGTAAATGATCCACAAGGTTAAAATGATTGGCTACAGGCTGGTCAATTTTCTTATTATTATTGCCGATTTGTGGTTCCTGAATCGTGTACGGAGGTCATTCACTGTTTGGCCTACATATTGTTTTTTACAGCTTTGCCGTTGGCACTGAATCACATAAATAATGCATGTTGAGCGACATGTAAGATGCTGTCTTATTCCATAGGTCCTTCTTGTAACAGAACTAGTTACTGATGATGTTTGTAAAAGGTATTCACACGTGATGCACCTTTTAGAGTCACAGCAATGAACCCCTGCATTTGTTACAACTTGTTTGAGTCCAGCTCTCACAATAAGAGATCGTAAATTTGGAGCTCTGCGGTAAGCAATCACTGGCGGTTTTGGAAAAACCTTTTGCAATTTTTCACAAGTAGACAGTAAGGGAAATGTTTTTTGCATTATATTTCTGTAGTTGGGAGCTGATGGATGATAGTCAACCACAAATGGAGTTCTGTCACTTTTGTTTCTGCCGTTGATATTCCAAATAAGTGCTTCTCTGGGTAACTGCAAAGACTTGTCAATTTGTTGCTATATGATATGCAGAGGATAGCCTTGTCTTTTAAATAATGTAGCAAGCTCTTGTAGATGGTCTTTACAGGTTTCCTCATTGCTGCAGATGCGTCTTATTCTGAGTGCTTGGCTGTAGATGATGCTCAGTTTAGTGTGGTGTGGGTGACATGAAGTCCAGTTTAGATACAAATGAGCATCTGTACTTCTGGAACTTCTGGATGTACCGTTTAAAATCACTGCATCCAGATGGACTGAACATTACTGATAATACAACCTGATTACTGCATATCTCAAGAGCTCTCAGGACTGCATTGATTCCACATTCCAAATAAAATCTTCACTCATGATGCTTTTTGAAAATTCAGCTGTGTCATCTGTGCAGCCACTGAGCAAACCATCTTGTACTACCTGAGGAAGGCGGAAGCTGAAACGTTGTAGTGAAATATATTTTTGTTCTTTGGTGAATCTATCTGTTTGAGTCACTTCTTTCTTGGATATTTTATTTCTTTGTGACTCATTGTGTCCTTTGGGATCCAGATTTTTGCCCTGGCTGGCTGTTGTTTTCTTGTGATCCTCCATCTTCAAGTATACTCTTTTGGGATTACAAACCTGTATCCTCCCCGGATCCGACACTCAAGCCAGAAGCAACCACCATGTCAAGAACAAATCTACATCCTAGATATGCGCTGTTCATCCAGGAGAAAATCAGTAAGTGCCAATTTACAATAGCACATTTACAAATCTATAAAAACTTAACATCTATCCTATGGGGTTGGAGGTTAAGTCTAAGCCACCTTTTAAACTAACTAGTTGTGAATGGTCCGCTACATGGAATATTTTACTGCATAACTCATCAATGGCCCTACTATTGGCATCTATTAAAGTAACCATTCAAAAAATGCAAATGCTTAAAGCCAAGCTACAAAAAGAACTGGAACTTTTAAAGAACACAAAAAGTGACTCTGAAGTGGCACACATACTACAGAGGGTTGCAGTAGTAAAAAGATGACTGCCAGGAATGCTATTGAAATTAATTCTGCAAAACTAAAAAGAGATATGTTAAGATTTCATATACCTCCTCTTCCAACTCACCACTTTCTAAATCATTCTGTTTTTGGAGATTTTCTTGTCAGTGTAAGCCCTGTGAGTAAACAGCTTAAAAAAACCAGAAGATTTATAAGACAAAAAAGCTGCATAGCATCAGCAAGCTACAACCCTTCCAGACATCCGACCCAGTTATTGACTTGACTGGAGGGCTCCTATCACCAGGTGAATTGAACCTCTTGAGCAAAGGCTTCTATTTCTGTCCTGTACCGAAGGACCATAATATGGCCAACATGATGAGAGACCTAAAAACCTTCGAGAGAAGATGCAGACTTGCAGAATACTTTTACAATAATTCTAATGTTGGTCTGCCAAGCTACCTTCCAGATCCATTTAAGAAGTTCCGCCATCCCAAATCATGGACTCCTCAATGTGGTAGAAATCCTGTTCTTGATACATACATTTTATCCATCAACAAACTCATCAAGGAATCAACACCTAAGAGGTTTTTTGATAACATTACCCGAGAAGAGAGAAAAGCTCTCCACCTCCTTCAACAGAGAATGGATGTCATTATAAAACTGGCAGACAAAGGTGGTGCAGTGGTTGTCTTGAAAGTAAGTGATTATATTGAGGAAGGAATGAGACAACTAATGGATAACAACACTTACAAACCTTTAGAAACTGATCCCACAGAAGACTTAAACAAAGAAATTAAGAACATGGTTGTAAGGTACAGGAGCTTAAACCTCATTGATGAAACAACAGCAGATATACTTGTTCATCCCAAACCAAGATCTGGGAGATTTTATATGCTTCCCAAAATTCACAAAATGAACAATCCTGGCCGACCCATCACCTCTGGCAATGATAACAGCCACTGAGAGACTATCTTTATTTGTCGACCTGCACCTCCAGCCCATTGTACAGGAACTTCCATCATTTGTTAAAGATACCAGTCACTTCCTTCAGATTATTGAAAAATTAAACCAAACCTACACATTTGATGATGATACTCTTCTGGCTACATTTGATGTTACATCATTATACACCAATATACCACATGAGGATGGGCTTATGGCATTATCTGAAGCTCTTAATAAAAGAACTGTGAAAAAGCCATCAACAAATGTGCTTACCAACTTTGCAAGAGTTATCCTTAAATCCAACAATTTTACATTCAATGGTAAACACTATCTGCAGATACAAGGGACTTCCATGGGCACATCCTATGCAAATATCTTCATGGGCAAATTAGAGAACTGTATACTTGCTACTTATAGCATCAAACCACTGGTATGGCTAAGATACATTGATGACATATTTATAATATGGAATGCAGGAAGTAGAGCATTGGAACAATTTACAGCTTATATCAACAATATCCATCCTACCATCAAATTTACCAGCAGCAATACTAAACAGAAGCATCATCTCCCTTTTCTGGATGTGCTACTCACCATTCATGAACAAAAAATTACAACTGATCTGTACCACAAGCCTACAGATGCTCATTTGTATCTAAACTGGACTTCATGTCACCCACACCACACTAAACTGAGCATCATCTACAGCCAAGCACTCAGAATAAGACGCATCTGCAGCAATGAGGAAACCTGTAAAGACCATCTACAAGAGCTTGCTACATTATTTAAAAGACGAGGCTATCCTCTACATATCATACAGCAACAAATTGACAAGTCTTTGCAGTTACCCAGAGAAGCACTTATTTGGAATACCAACGGCAGAAACAAAAGTGACAGAACTCCATTTGTGGTTGACTATCATCCATCAGCTCCCAACTACAGAAATATAATGCAAAAAACATTTCCCTTACTGTCTACTTGTGAAAAATTGCAAAAGGTTTTTCCAAAACCGCCAGTCATTGCTTACCGCAGAGCTCCAAATTTACGATCTCTTATTGTGAGAGCTGAACTCAAGCAAGTTGTAACAAATGCAGGGGTTCATTGCTGTGACTCTAAAAGGTGCATCACATGTGAATACCTTTTACAAACATCATCAGTAACTAGTTCTGTTACAAGAAGGACCTATGGAATAAGACAGCATCTTACATGTCGCTCAACATGCATTATTTATGTGATTCAGTGCCAACGGCAAAGCTGTAAAAAACAATATGTAGGCCAAACAGTGAATGACCTCCGTACACGATTCAGGAACCACAAATCGGCAATAATTAATAAGAAAATTGACCAGCCTGTAGCCAATCATTTTAACCTTGTGGATCATTTACTATCAGATTTGGAGATTTTCCCCGTGGAACATGTCTCAAAGGAAGAACTACTGGACTCCAGAGAGAACTTCTGGATGTACCGTTTAAAATCACTGCATCCAGATGGACTGAACATTACTGATAATACAACCTGATTACTGCATATCTCAAGAGCTCTCAGGACTGCATTGATTCCACATTCCAAATGGAATCTTCACTCATGATGCTTTTTGAAAATTCAGCTGTGACATCTGTGCAGCCACTGAGCAAACCATCTTGTACTACCTGAGGAAGGCGGAAGCTGAAACGTTGTAGTGGAAATATATTTTTGTTCTTTGGTGAATCTATCTGTTTGAGTCACTTCTTTCTTGGATATATATATATATATATATATATATATATATATATATATATATATATATATATATATATATATATATATATATATATATATATATATATATATATATATATATATATATATATATATATAGATATTATCTACTGGCGGTCGCCAGTAGATAGTTATAGTTAGGACCTATTTTCCATAGGAAATCGGCGACATTCTATTTGAAATAACTCTTGCGTCGGTTGACGAATCTTTGCGAAATTTTCAAACTTTATGGCCCGCTCCGGTCCGCTCCTACCCTGAAAGTCTCAGGGTTATTCGTCAAGCGGGGGCCGAGAAAAAGGGGGTCCCAAAACGTGTTTTCCCCATTCATTTTCCCATAGGAAACTTTAGACACGACTACAGCCCGAACTGCTGAACGGAATTACACCAAATTTGGCAAAGAGGTAGTTCTTGGTTCAGAAAGAACCCTTTTGTTAAATGGTGTAAATCCGTTCAGTAGTTGCGGAGAAATTAAAAAAATAAGAGTCAAAAAATCAATTTCCCATAGGAAACTTTATGCAAGGCTACAGCCCGAACTGCTGAACGGAATTACACCAAATTTGGCAAAGAGGTAGTTCTTGGTTCAAAAAGAACCCTTTTTGTTAAATGGTGTAAATCCGTTCAGTAGTTGCTGAGAAAATCAAAAGTAAAAACACATATATATCTGGGCGGAGCCTAACCACACATGTCATCGTGAGATCTGATTGGCTGTCTGCACTTCATCCTGGAATTGCTGGCAGCCATCTTGGGACCAATATAAATGATAGTACCCCATTGAAATGCATTGTAGTGAATCGAAGATTTTGAGGGTTACCAAAAGGAGAACTATAAAGGGTGATAACAGACTTTAGTTACATTAGAATTCATTTGTTGATGGTACCACACTAATTTCAGGAATTGTGGTGTGTTCTAAGGTGATTTTACCCTGTGAAAAACCTTCTGCTGGGATATCGTGAATCATGTTTGAGAGAAAACTATTTTCACATGCATGTCCCATACAGTTTTGGAAGGTGCTCCAGAAGCTAAAATGAGAGCATATTTTCTGTAAATTCACATTATCTTTCTCAGTCATGTGAGAATGAAGTCTGACATTCTCAGTAAAACATGTACATCCAACAAGGGCAGAGACTGTCAGTTGATTCCTTTGTGTTCTACTGCAGCTTCTCAGAGTGTTCTAAAGAACAACTAGAGTGCTAACAGCCTTACTTATGACAAAAGTATGGCACACCTGAAGCCATCTTGATTGGAATAAACTGGTAACACTTAAAACATTTAATTTAAAAAGGAACAAAATGATGGGGTTCATCTTGTCATAGAAATTATGGTTAGTGCTCTGGAAAGAAAAATTAGGACATGTTTCAAGTGTGATCTCAAATATCTTCCTGTTATATTTCAACAGGAGCAGTCTGTCAGTTGATGCCTTTGTGTTCTACTGCAGCTTCCCAGAGGGTTCTAAAGAACAACTAGAGCGCTAACAGTCTTACTTATGACAAAAGTATGGCACACCTGAAGCCATCTTGATTGGAATAAACTGGTAACACTTAAAACATTTAATTTAAAAAGGAACAAAATGAGGGGGTTCATTTTGCCATACAAATTATGGTTAGTGCTGTAGAAAGAAAAATTAGGACATGTTTTAAGTGAGATCTCAAATATCTTCCTGTTATATTTCAACAGGAGCAGCCTGTCAGTTGATGCCTTTGTGTTCTACTGCAGCTTCCCAGAGTGTTCTAAAGAACAACTAGAGTGCTAACAGCCTTACTTATGACAAAAGTATGGCACACCTGAAGCCATCTTGATTGGAATAAACTGGTAACACTTAAAACATTTAATTTAAAAAGGAACAAAATGAGGGGGTTCATTTTGCCATAGAAATTATGGTTAGTGCTGCAAAAAGAAAATTTAGTGCATGTTTTAAGTGAGATCTCAAATCCTCTTCTATTTCATTAGAAAATTCTGACATGCAGACTGAAACAATCACTTTCAATACCAGCAGTAGACTTCCAGTTAACTCCTTGGTGAGCAGTAGCTTTACTACAGTGATCTAATGAACAACTAGAGTAATAACATTCTGAATTTATGGCAAATGTGTGACACATCTAAATGCCTTCTTGATGGAATCAAAGTAAAAAACTGAAAGCATTTCCTACTGAGGAGACTGCAGTAAATGAGGAAATTAGGAAACTTCATAACAAAGAAGTCTTCCAAGATGGCCACCAGTGAAAAAAGAGCCCAAATGTAGCACAAATATTACCCAGATGTAGCCCACATATAGCCCAATGACAAAAGTGTGCAAAACACTTTTATTTTTAGTTTTTGCAGTTTTATGTAGTGCAGACTGGTCAGGTATTGGAGCGTTGCATCTTAAAACATGACCCCCTACACTACAAAAACACCACTGCACTACCCTAAACCCTAAAACACTACCCCAGCACGACCCCCTACACTACACAAGCACCACTGCACTATCCTAAACCCTAAAACACTACCCCCAGCATGACCCCTACACTACACAAACACCACTGCACCACCCTAAACCCTAAAACACTACCCCAACACCACTGCACTAACCTAAATCCTAAAACACTACCCCCAGCACGACCCCCTACACTACCCAAACACCACTGCACTACCCTAAAACATGACCCCCTACACTACACAAACACCACTTGTGAGAAGTTGGCCTGGCATATGCTGTCCACTAATTATAGTGGGCACCTTGCACCAGTCCAAATCGACTCTTATGGTAGGTAGGTTAAAGACAACCTTATTGAAAGCTATCCTAGTGGTAGCTATGGAGAGCAGCCTTCAGGCTAAGTCTTGAAGGAATGTAAAGCAGCTTGTTTTACCAGTCTATAATCTCTTGAGTGACCAAATGAAAGAGCACCTCACCAGGTATATATTCAAAATATATGTATTTATTACTAAACACACCCCTCTAGTCTCTTTATGAGGCTAGAGTTCGAAGTACATAGGTTATAAGATCTTAAATCACAGTAATAGCACAAATACACGTTTGGGCCCTAGGGGCGTACCAAACCATATACCAATAAAGTGGTATGCGAACCACGACTGAACTAGACACTAGGCCTAGAGCCTCTAGAAGTGCTTGGACCACAAGGAACCACCCAAGGTAGTGACACAGGGGACCCACGGGAGACGCGTGCAGTGTAAATACACAACCGCGATACGCCGTTAACTTCTATGGAGAAAGTCGGGATCGGAAAAATAGAGGAAAGGGACACTTTAAAGAGGACTAGGACGAAACCCTTTGAGATCTAGGACTTTGAAGAGTCTCTACCCACGGGAGCACCGGAGTACTCGTGTTACCTCACCCAGGGAAGCCGGGTGCATAGGTGCCTTTCGGGGTCGGGTTTCGTCGTCGGTTCTTATGGCGATCTGCTGCAAAGTGCTGCTGGCGACCAGGAGAAAAGTGTCCGGGTGGATCCAAGAGTGGATCGGAGTTCTGAAGAACCTGAAAGCAGAGGGGACAGAGTCTGGGTCACTAGCCAGTGACCAGGGAGGTGATGGACGGATGCCCACCGATGTCGAGTGCTTCAGGTGCTTTGACGGTCGTCTCGTTTCTGCAGCCACGAGGTCCAGGAGGCGTTGTCGGCGACCAGGAGCAGGATTCGGGCTGGTACACGATGTCTGTCGAGTGCTGCCGTGTCGGCGACCAGATTGGACCCAACAAGCCTTGGCAACGGCAAGTCTCGATGTAGCTAAAGATCGTCGATGGTGCAGACCAGCAAGGTCTGGGGAACTCACCCAGCAAGGGTAAGTGAGGGCAGGCCTGGAGCAACCAGACTGCCAAGTAAAGAAAAGATTGGCCTTCGGTAAGGGCTACTAGCCAACGGGCTAGCGACCGCGAAGGAGCCTCGTGACGCCGCACGTGGAGCTGGCTTACAGGACACTCGTGGAGTGGGGGCCAGTGATCTTCGGTGCAGGTGGTGCTGGAGGCTAGGGCTACTCGGAACCCAAAGCACGACTTCTTGGGAGACCCAGAAGATGGTGCACTTGCAAGTGTGCTCGGTGTCCAGGGGTCACGGTCTCACGTTACCTACGATAGCCACGGGCCTCAGCTTTGCTGGAGACTCAGGGTAGCCTCGGGGAAGTCTGAGAATCCACCTCTGGTGATGCGATGACTTCGGCGTCCGACGGGAGCTTCAGTGATGCGAACCGGACAGATGCTTCTTTGGTGCCTGCCAAGCAGGGGAGTCACTCCTTGACCCCAAGGGAGATTCTTCAGTCCTCTAATCGTGAGTAGAGCGTCGAAGGTCCAGGATTCTGTTTCAGAGTTTCGTCCAGGTATAATCTAAAGTCCTAAGGACTGGGTTCCTACCTTTATTCCAAAAATAGGGGATGGACTACTCTGTGGCCCCACCTATGGGTGGGTCAGGGCAGAGGGGTGGCTACACCCTTTCCCTTTGTCCAGTTCGCGCCAAAGCAGGGGCTGCCAGCCCCTGATCCGGTTTGAACTGGGGTATGCACAGGGACACCAAATGTGCCCCCAGTGCAGGACTTCAAAGCACCCGAAAGTGCTCCCGCCCAGCCCCAATACACTTTGTCCTGTCTGGGGAGGTGGTCACACCTCCCTGGGACAGGAAACCTATTGTCCAGGCCTCCCCTGCCGGAGTTTCGTCCAGCAGCAGGAGGCCAGACTCGTGTCTGTGGCAGTAGCATCCATTTTGTGATGCCAGGCTCTGGAAAGAAGTTACCGGACTCGTCAGAGTTAACATGCCTTTCCCTCTAGAAGGGTGGAATGCTACCCCCGCCGCCAGAATTGGCGGGGGGTAGTATTCCAAGATGTTTGACACCAAACACGACATGTTTCGGTGCAGCCAGTCCATAGTTAGCATTTTACCGCGAGGATATAATGCGTTTAAGAGTATATGGTCAGGCTGCACTACAAACAGCATCAGAGATGGTCTCCGAACGCTGCAGAGGGGCCCTGCTCACGCAGGGCACCCTCTCACATAGAAACCATGCACTCTGCCTTTAGGATTGATAAGGCCTGCCTTAGGAGTGACTTATAGGTTTATATGTGTGTATGCATTTAGTGATATAGGTAACCTATACCACAGCAAGGGGTGCATGCACCACCTTACCCAGGCTGCAGTAGCAGACCTGTGGTGTCAGTTTGGATGGCCTACCAGGGGTGGCATAATATATGCTGCAGCCCCTGGCAGGCCTCTGAGGTACCTATGCCCTTGGTACATAGTATACCATATACTAGGGACTTACAAGGGCACTCCAGATCCCAATCAGAGATGTGCCTAAGGCACATGGATACCCTTTTAAAGAGGAAACAGCTAGGCTGGGGTTCTGAATAGCAGGGCCCCAGCCAGACTAATGTCGAAAACCAGTGAAGTATCAGCAAAAAGTGGGGGTACCCCTGTGAAGCAGATCCTACTCTCCTACACCACTGCACTACCCTAAACCCTAAAACACTACCCCCAGCACGACCCCCTACACTACACAAGCACCAATGCACTACCCTAAACCCTAAAACACTCCCCCAGCACGACCCCCTACACTACACAAACACCACTGCACTACCTTAAACCCTAAAACACTACCCCCAGCACGACCCCTACACTACCCAAACACCACTGCACTAACCTAAATCCTAAAACACTACCCCAGCACGACCCCTACACTACCCAAACACCACTGCACTACCCTAAAACATGACCCCCTAAACTACACAAACACCACTGCACTACCCTAAACCCTAAAACACTACCCCCAGCACGACCCCCTACACTACACAAGCACCACTGCACTACCCTAAACCCTAAAACACTACCCCCAGCACGACCCCCTACACTGCCCGAACACCACTGCACTGCCCTAAACCCTGAAACACCAGCCCCTGCACGACCCCCTACACTGCCCGAACACCACTGCACTGCCCTAAACCCTGAAACACATACCCTAGCACGACCCCTACACTGCCCGAACACCACTGCACTGCCCTAAACCCTGAAACACCACCCCCTTCACGACCCCCTACACTGCCCGAACACCACTGCACTGCCCTAAACCCTGAAAGACCACCCCCAGCATGACCCCTACACTGCCCGAACACCACTGCACTGCCCTAAACCCTGAAACACTACCCCCAGCAAGACCTCCTACACTGCCCGAACACCACTGCACTGCCCTAAACCCTGAAACATCACCCCCAGCAAGACCCCCTACACTGCCCGAACACCACTGCCCTAAACCCTGAAACACCACCCCCAGCACGACCCCCTACACTGCCCGAACACCACTGCACTAAACCCTGAAACACCAGCACGACCCCCTACACGGCCCGAACACCACTGCACTGCCCTAAACCCTGAAACACCACCCCCTGCACGACCCCCTACACTGCCCGAACACTACTGCACTGCCCTAAACCCTGAAACACCATCCCCAGCACAACCCCCTACACTGCACGAACACCACTGCACTGCCCTAAACCCTGAAACACTACCCCCAGCAAGACCCCCTACACTGCCCGAACACCACTGCACTGCCCTAAACCCTGAAACATCACCCCCAGCAAGACCCCCTACACTGCCCGAACACCACTGCCCTAAACCCTGAAACACCACCCCCAGCAAGACCCCCTACACTGCGCGAACACCACAGCACTGCCCTAAACCCTGAAACACCAGCCCCAGCACGACCCCCTACACTGCCCGAACACCACTGCCCTAAACCCTGAAACACCACCCCCAGCACGACCCCCTACACTGCCCGAACACCACTGCACTGCCCTAAACCCTGAAACACCACCCCTGCACGATCCCCTACACTGCCCGAACACTACTGCACTGCCCTAAACCCTGAAACACCACCCCCAGCACGACCCCCTACACTGCACGAACACCACTGCACTGCCCTAAACCCCGAAACACTACCTCCAGCAAGACCCCCTACACTGCCCGAACACCACTGCCCTAAACCCTGAAACACCACCCCCAGCAAGACCCCCTACACTGCCCGTACACCACTGCACTGCCCTAAACCCTGAAACACCACCCCCAGCATGACCCCCTACACTGCCCGAACACCACTGCACTGCCCTAAACCCTGAAACACCACCCCCAGCACGACCCCCTACACTGCCCGAACACCACTGCACTGCCCTAAACCATGAAACACCACCCCCAGCACGACCCCTACACTGCCCGAACACCACTGCACTGCCCTAAACCCTGAAACACCACCCCCAGCATGATCCCCTACACTGCCCGAACACCACTGCTCTGCCCTAAACCCTGAAACACCAGCCCCAGGACAACCCCGTACACTGCCCAAACTCCACTGCACTGCCCTAAACCCTGAAACACCACCCCCTGGACGACCCCTACACTGCCCGAACACCACTGCACTGCCCTAAACCCTGAAACACCACCCCTCAGCACGACACCCTACACTGCCCGAACACCACTGCACTTCCCTAAACCCTGAAACACCACCCCCTGCATGACCCCCTACACTGCCCGAACACCACTGCACTGCCCTAAACCCTGAAACACCACCCCCTGCAGCACCCCCTACACTGCCCGAACACCACTGCACTGCCCTAAACCCTGAAACACCACCCCCTGCACCGCCCCTACACTGCCCAAACACCACGGCACTGCCCTAAACCCTGAAACACCACCCCCAGCACGACCCCCTTTACTGCTCAAACACCACTGCACTGCCCCAAACCCTGAAACACCACCCCCAGCACGACCCCCTACACTGCCCGAACACCACTGCCCTAAACCCTGAAACACCACCCCCTGCACGACCCCCTACACTGCCCGAACACCACTGCACTGCCCTAAACCCTGAAACACCACCCCCAGCACGACCCCCTACACTGCCCGAACACCACTGCACTGCCCTAAACCCTGAAACATCAACCCCAGCAAGACCCCCTACACTGCCTGAACACCACTGCCCTAAACCCTGAAACACCACCCCTACACTGCACTAACACCACTGCACTGCCCTAAACCCTGAAACACCACCTCCAGCAAAACCCCCTACACTGTCTGAACAGCATTGCTCTGCCCTAAATCCTGAAACACTAGCCCCAGCACGACCCCCTACACTGCCCAAACACCACTGCACTGCCCTAAACCCTGAAACACCACCCCCAGCACGACCCCCTACACTGCCCGAACACCACTGCACTGCCCTAAACCCTGAAACACCAGCCCCAGCATGACCCCCTACACTGCCCGAACACCACTGCACTGCCCTAAACCCTGAAACACCAGCCCCAGCACGACCACCTACACTGCCCGAACACCACTGCACTGTCCTAAACCCTGAAACACCAGCCCCAGCACAACCCCCTACACTGCCCGAACACCACTGCACTGCCCTAAACCCTGAAACACCAGCCCCAGCACGACCCCCTACACTGCCCGAACACCACTGTACTGCCCTAAACCCTGAAACACCAGCCCCAGCACGACCCCCTACACTGCCCGAACACCACTGTACTGCCCTAAACCCTGAAACACCAGCCCCAGCACGACCCCCTACACTGCCCGAACACCACTGCACTGCCCTAAAACCTGAAACACCACCCCCTGCATGACCCCCTACACTGCCCGAACACCACTGCACTGCCCTAAACCCTGAAACACCACCCCCTGCAGCGCCCCTACACTGCCCGAACACCACTGCACTGCCCTAAACCCTGATACACCACCCCCTGCACCGCCCCCTACACTGCCCGAACACCACTGCACTGCCCTAAACCCTGAAACACCACCCCCAGCACGACCCCCTTTACTGCTCGAACACCACTGCACTGCCCCAAACCCTGAAACACCACCCCCAGCACGACCCCCTACACTGCCCGAACACCACTGCCCTAAACCCTGAAACACCACCCCCTGCACGACCCCCTACACTGCCCGAACACCACTGCACTGCCCTAAACCCTGAAACACCACCCCTACACTGCCCGAACACCACTGCACTGCCCTAAACCCTGAAACACCACCCCCAGCACGACCCCCTACACTGCCCGAACACCACTGCACTGCCCTAAACCCTAAAACACCACCCCCAGCATTACCCCCTACACTGCCCAAACACCACTGCACTGCCCTAAACCCTAGAACACTACCCCCAGCACGATCCCCTACACTACCCGAACACCACTGCACTACCCTAAACCCTAAAATACTACCCCCAGCACAACCCCCTACACTACCCGTACACGACTGCACTGCCCTAAACCCTCAAACACTCCCCCAGCACGACCCCCTACACTACCCGAACACCACTGCACTGCCCTAAACCCTAAAACACTCCCCCAGCACGACCCCCTACACTACCCGAACACCACTGCACTGCCCTAAACCCTAAAACACTCCCCCAGCACGACCCCCTACACTACCCAAACACCACTGCACTGCCCTAAACCCTAAAACACTACCCCCCGCATGACCCCCTACACTACCCAAACACCAATGCACTACCCTAATCCCTAAAACACCACCCCCGCATGACCCACTACACTACCCTAAACCCTAAAACACTACCCCCGCACGACTCCCTACACTACCCAAAGACCACTGCACTACCCTAAACCCTAAAACACGACCTCCTACACTACACAAACACCACTGCACTACCCTAAACCCTAAAACACTACCCCTACACTACACAAACACCACTGCACTACCCTAAACCCTAAAAAACTACCCCAGCACGAACCACTACACTACCCAAACACCACTGCACTACCCTAAACCCTACAAAACTACCCCCAGCAGTACCCCTACACTACCCAAACACCACTGCACTACCCTAAACCCTAAAACACTACCCCCAGCAGTACCCCCTACACTACCCAAACACCACTGCACTACCCTAAATCACTACCCCCAGCACGACCCCCTACACTACCCAAACACCACTGCACTACCCTAAACCCTAAAACACTACCCCCAGCACGACCCCTACACTACCCAAACACCACTGCACTACCCTAAACCCTAAAACACTCCCCCAGCACGACTCCCTACACTACCCAAACACCACTGCACTACCCTAAACCCTAAAACACTACCCCCAGCACGACCCTCTTCACTACCTAAACACAACTGCACAATTTGTTACAGGCGTTGCAACGCAGGCCTGTGGTGCTTACTGGAAGTACCTAGTGGGCTAGTTGGGCCCCAGGGACCCTCAGGATTCAAGGTGACCTAATCCCCCAACTTAAAACGCACCACGGGGCGCTTTTGCACAGTGGTGAAGGGAGGGGGCGGGGCCTCAGGTGACATGTGCGCAAACATGCCCTGTGGTGCGTTTTAAGTTGGGGAATTAATTCCCTTTGAATCCTGAGGGACCCTGGGGGCCAACTAGCCCACCAGATACCTTCAGTAAGCACAACAGAGTTGCGTTGCAGAGAGGTGAAAAAAGGTGCGTGGCCTCGGAACGCCTCGCTGCAACTCAGCTCTGTGGTCCTAACTGTAGGTACCTGGGGGGCTAGTTGGGCCCCAGGGACCCTCAGAATTCAAGGGGACTTAATCCCGCAACTTAAAACGCGCCACTGAGTGGCAGTGATGTCATCAGTGATGTCACTGACCATGTCATGAGTGATGTAATATGTGACGTCATCAGCAGTGCATTGCGGGGGCGCGAGTTATAGTTAGCTGAACTAACTATAACGGGGGAATTTCACGGGTTTTGTACGAGTGCAATGTCCAAGTAACTATAACTGTCCCTAAAACCTAGGGTTTTTCAGTGAATTTCAAAGGTTTTTTAAATGCTAATTTGTAACTATAACGTGTCTGAAACCTATGGATTTTTCAGTGAATTTCAAAGGTTTTTTAAATGCTAATTTGTAACTATAACGTGTCTGAAACCTATGGTTTTTTCAGTGAATTTCAAAGGTTTTTTAAATGCTAATTTCTAACTATAACGTGCCTGAAACCTACGGTTTTTCAGTGAATTTCAAAGGTTTTGTAAATGACAATTTTTAAATGTATTAATTGTTATATTAATTTTTTTCATACTGATTTACTACATTTTTAGAACCAATTTTTTTTTACATATTTTATTTTTTAAATTACATTGTAATTACATTATACATTACATTACAAAAAATACTTTCTCAGAATGAATTACTTTAGTTTAAATACTTTGCAGATAGGCAATAGACTTTTAAGTACAGTAGTTACAGTTGTTGCAATGGGCAACACATTTTCAAACACAATGCAACATTCAGCTCAATGTGAATTTCTAGTTAAATGCAATTAGTTACTTTATGGATTACTTTTGTAACCACAGGACTGGATCCTAGATTCAGTCCTGGTACATCTCCTGTAAACAGTTGAGTAAAATGTTTTGGTTACAGTCGTGATTTTTAAGGAATATTATTGTATTTTAAAAGTTGACACTTAGAAACTTTTTCTCATAGAATCACCAATGTTATCCTATGGAAGGAAATTCACTTAGCAGGTAAAAACTGTTATCGTTACTTTTTCTTACTCAGTGTTGGATCCTGGATCCAGCACTGGTGCATCTCCTGTAAACAGTTGAAAGAATGCGTTTAAGTCATACAGGCGATTTTTAAGGAATATTTGTAGTTTGTGAAAATCAACACTTTGAAACTTTTGCTGAAAACCAGTCAATCTTAGCCTATGAAGGAAATTCAAGTTACCGGTAAGTACGGTTAAAATTACTTTTGAGGATCAGTACTGGGCTGAAAGATGCAGCACTGAGGTCTCTCCTGATAACAGGTGAGTAAATCGGAATTCGTATTTCGGCTGATTTTAGAGGAATATTTTAAAGTTCCAAAACTCCACACTTAGAAGAATTTCCAAGTGAAACCAGTCAATGTTAGCCTATGGAAGGAAATTCAAGTTACTGGTAAGTACGGTTAAAATTACTTTTCAGGACCAGTACTGGGCTGAAAGATGCAGCACTGAGGTCTCTCCTGATAACAGGTGAGTAAATCGGAATTCGTATTTCGGCTGATTTTAGAGGAATATTTTAAAGTTCCAAAACTCCACACTTAGAAGAATTTCCAAGTGAAACCAGTCAATGTTAGCCTATGAAGGAAATTCAAGTTACCGGTAAGTACGGTTAAAATTACTTTTCAGGACCAGTACTGGGCTGAAAGATGCAGCACTGAGGTCTCTCCTGATAACAGGTGAGTAAATCGGAATTCGTATTTCGGCTGATTTTAGAGGAATATTTTAAAGTTCCAAAACTCCACACTTAGAAGAATTTCCAAGTGAAACCAGTCAATGTTAGCCTATGGAAGGAAATTCAAGTTACTGGTAAGTATGGTTAGAATTACTTTTCAGGACCAGTACTGGGCTGAAAGATACAGCACTGAGGTCTCTCCTGATAACAGGTGAGTAAATCGGAATTCGTATTTCGGCTGATTTTAGAGGAATATTTGCACAATGGTGAAGGGAGGGGCGGGGCCTGAGGTGACATCTGTGCAAACGCGCCCCGTTGCGCGTTTTAAGTTGGGGGATTAAGTCCCCTTGAATCCTGAGGGTCCCTAGGGGCCAACTAGCCCACCAGGAACCTCCAATATGCGCCAGGGGCTGCGTTGCAGAGACGTGTAGAGAGGCCACACCCCTTTTACACCTCTCTGCAACGCAGCTCTGTGGCGCTTTCTGGATGTACCTGTTGGGCTACTTGGCCCCCAGGGACCCTCAGGATTGAAGGGGATTTAATTCCCCATCTTAAAACGCGCCACGGGGCCTGTTTGCACACATGTCACCTGAAGCCCCGCCCCTCCCTTCACCACTGTGCAAACGCGCCCCGTGGCGCGTTTTAAGTTGGGGATTAAGTCCCCTTGAATCCTGAGGGTCCCGGAGTCCAACTAGCCCACCATATACCTCCAAAAGCGCCACAGAGCTGCGTTGCAGAGAGGTGTAAAAGGGGTGTGGCCTCTCTACACGTCTCTGCAACGCAGCCCCTGGCACATATTGGAGGTTCCTGGTGGGCTAGTTGGCCCCAGGGACCCCCAGTATTCAAGGGGATCGTTCCCCCTCGGCAAACGCGCCAGGGCGCGTTTGCAGAGTGGTGAAGGAAGGGGCGGGGCCTGCGGGCCCGATCGTTTAAAAAAAAAAAATTTGTCCCCTGAAGGGGGCTGTGTAGCCCCCTTCCTTTTTTCCTGTTTTTATGCCCTGGGGACCCCATCCCCCAGGGCCTCTACCCCTTTTTTTAATTTTTAATTAAAAAAACGGGAAGGAGCCGCGTGGCCCCCTTCCCTGGGCCTGTATTGGCCCCGGGGACCCCATCCCCGGGGCATGGCCTTTATTTTTATTCTTTGGAGGGGGCTGCGTGGCCCCCTCCTCTGGCCATTTAAGGCCCCGGGGACCCCATCCCCCGGAGCCGGCCTTTCCATTTTTTTTTATTTTATTTATTTTTCTTTTTTGGGGAGGGGGGCTGCGTGGCCCCCCTCCTGGGCCACTACTTGCCCCGGGGACCCCATCACCCGGGGCTGGCCCTCTCCGTTGGGGACTGTGGGGGTCCCCAATCCCCCACAGTCCCGCCGGCTCCCCACGTCCCTTGGGAGCCGGCATTGCTGTTCCACATGGGGAGCAGCTGACATGCTGCTCCCCATGTGGAAAAGCAATGTGCTTTGGATATTGGAAGAGAGAGCAGGTTTCCTGCTCTCTCTTCCAATATCCAAAGCAGTTGCTATGGCAGGACGGGAGCCGCGAGGCTCCCGTCCTGCCATAGCAAGCTACAGTGTCCCGGGGGTAGGCACCCCGGGACACTGCAGGAGCCGGCCCTGGGGGTGGCGGTCCCCAGGGCCATCAAGGGCTCCAGGAGGGGGCCGCGCGGCCCCCTCCCTACATGAGCACAGCCCCGGGAGGTGGTGGTCCCCGGGGCTTCGGGGGTCCAAACCGGACCCCCATTTTAATTTGTTAGTGCCCCGGGAGGTGGCGGTCCCAGGGCGTGTGGGGGCTGGAGCCCCCACACAGGTTGTTAAATTAATTTTAAAAAAAGCCCGGGGAGGTGGTGGTCCCCGGGGCTGCGGGAGGGCTCAGAGCCCTCCCGCACCATTTATTTAAAAGCCCCGGGGGTGGCGGTCCCGGGGCTTGGGGGCCTTTGAGGCCCCCACACATTAAATTACCCCCCACCATGCCCCCGGGACTTGGGCCACCCGGGGCCAATTAACATCGAGCGCGGGAGACCAAGCTTCGATTTTTTTTTCGGCAGGATTCGCGCACCCTGAGCGCATCCTGCCGATTTAAAAAAAAATGCTTTTTTTTGCCCAGGGGGTCCTTGTGCTAGCATCTAGTTGGCATAATTAGCTTTCCTATATGTCAATAGTAAATGGTATCCAAAGAATACCCATAGCATCGAAAGTTAAATGTCAACTATGGCCTACAGGACTACTGTGCCATCCACTAGTGTGACCAGGCAAACATGACTCCAGGCCTGCCATTGCAGTCTGGCAGTTTGAAACTGCAACCCAATTTGTCAAATTATACTGGTTTTGACAGAAGAAAACCTTCCTTTTAATTTTTAATAAGTTACTTCTATGTAGCCCTTGCAGTCCACAAGGGAGGGTATATAGTTTTTAAAAGTACGACACATATAAATTTAAAGTTAACCCTGTCCTTACAGTGGTTAGCACCCGAAAGCTATTTTCAGTGTAGGCAGACTTGCTGGTCCATAGAGAAACAGTGTAAGGAATATTAAATATTAATTCTGCTAGCTCAGGCTAGGGATCAGTTAGATCATAATTTAAGGACTGTTTTTAATATTTATTAAAAGACCAACTCAATGGTGAAGCTGGATTTTCGATAACGACTAAAGAAAAGAGGCTATGAAAAAGTTACCTTTTCGCAGCCTCATGCTCCTGGAGACCAATTTGCGTTAGCATCCAACTGTCTCATAGCTGGTGAGTAGTCGTGATGAGGTATGAAATCTACTCCCAGAGCAAAGAAAAAGGCCTGGGTGTGTAGAAGTGTTTAGTTCCTCTGGCATGAAGACCAGTTAAGCAGTGCTTAGGAGCTTAATTTCCATTAAAGGGGCCTCCTTTGTCACACACAGTTGCACCTCACACCCTCATAGGCCCTCTTTTTTGTCCTCCCAGTCAAGGAGGCACACCTGGAGGTAGATCTGCCCCCAAGAACTGATTTAGAGTGACCAAAGAGGAAGGAGCTGCTCATTACTATGGCCAAACCTGTGGGTGGGCACACAAGCTCGGCACATTGGAAAAAGGAAGGGTTTCTCTATCTCAGATTTAGTGAATAAGGGGCACAATGGGATTGTTTGCATTAGGGCACACAGGAGCTGCTGTCAAAGTGGATAGGGTTATCCCTGGAAACATTTACTCTATAGGTTGGGGAAGGGCCAGGAGTCACTGTCACTAAAAAGCTAGTGCCTGGCAAAAATGTGGCATCTACGAGCACCTTCCTCAGAACACTCCTGGACCATGTAGAAGGACAGAAGATGTTCAGCACCTGCTGTTTGAGACCTTGGCTGGGACAAACCTGCCAAGCAGATCCACCCAAAGAATGTTGCCATTAGGCTTTAGAAATAGGTTCCCATGCTTGAAGCTTCTCTGCAGCAGCAAATCTGATTCAGTGGTACCTCATCAAAAAGGAAACTAGCCTCTTGAAACTCTCTTCAGATACAGCCCTCAGCCTTGCCCTCCTGGATGATTCCAAGCTCCGAAAAAGAGACTGAAGTCTGACAGTGAAAATCCTGGTGAAGGTGGCAATAGAATCCGGCTTAAGAAATAGGTTCCCACCACGTGAAGCAGCTTCTCTGCAGCAGCAAATATGATTCAGTGGGACCTCATCAAAAAGGAAACTAGCCTCTTGAAGCCCTCTTCAGATACAACCTGCAGCCTGGCCCACCTGGATGATACCGATCTCCGAAAAAGAGACTGAAGTCTGATGATAAAAATCCTGGTGAAGGAGGCAAAAGAATCCATGAGAAGACTTTCCTGGGCACAACATTTTAAATTATCCTGCTTGAGCTTTTCCCACCAAAGCAAACATCTTCACTTGGACCTTGTCCAGTGGTTATCTGACATCGTAGAGCCCTCCTTGGATAAAACCTGCTGCCTTCTCCTCCTAAAGGAGTTTGACTTATAGAAAAAAGACCAAGTCCTGAAATAAAATGTCTGATGGGGTTGACCTGTTTGGTATATACAGCCGGCACTCCATCGGGGTCGGCTGGAAACCACACCTAGGTCCCAGTCTAAGGCAACTACTTACTAGCATTGGTAATTTGCACTTTTCTGCACTATTTTTCTTAAATCTTCAAAAATTAATTTCTCTTGTTCCCCATTTAGATTGTTGTTGTTTTGATGTAATTTTACCCATTGATTTATTCTCTATTTTTATAAATTGGAGTGGGATGTTGTGTTTTTGACTTTTTACCTGGTTTGGTAATTCTAAATGCTTTACAAATGTTCTGCAATTATGCCTGCCTGCTCTGTGCTAAAGCTACTTGGGGGTGAGCTCCGATTTAAATACTCAAACATTTAACTAGACCTAAAAAGATAGTGGCCTTATTATTTGTGGTGGACTACCACCCATCCCAATTATTAATTCACTTACTCACACATAGAATAACGCAGACACAGTTATTCATGAGCAACACCACAAGCTCACATATGGCATCACTATGCACAGTAAGTGCTATTAGAATTATAAGTACAGTGTCATCTTGACAGTATTTTCTCATACGTAGACTCTAATATGCTAATCATATTCTTCTTGCAGAACCTATCCCGCCAGCTGTATGTCCACCCATCAAATAAAGCCTTCTTTCATTCTTGCTATTACAAACATAGCCACAGAGCTATCTAGTCCACACAAAATAAACATCGTTGTAGTATGTCCATAGACCTGAAGCTTCTAATTATCTGCCTGTCTGTCAGTTTACCCACCCACCAGTATATCCACTCATTCATGCTATCAAATATCTACTCACTTATTTTTGTAATTAAGTGACTAATTAGCTATTGAAAAACTCTTCCCTATTCTTCAGTACCCGTATACAGCTAATAAATGAACTTTCAACACACACATCACACAATATAAATACAATGAGAGTGTGAAATCAACTGCCATCCATACAGGTCTCTAATAAACCATTCACACATAAATTTATTTAATAGACCACTTATATATTAGGCCTAGGCCAAATTTAATATATGTTAGTATAATTCATGTAACTTCGGGTATTTTGCGTTAAGCTTAATTTGTGCAATTCCCAAAACGATACCATTACGCATCAAGGATGCATTTCACACTAAAATATAGCATTAAATGCCTGTTTTTCATTTCACATAATTATGTATAATTTCTCAAAATTTCAAGTAATTACACAAAAGCAAATTATGCGAAGAATGCAACCCCCATTATCTACCCAAACAATTAACTTCCCATCAGCCACCCATTAAATCTATCTAGCTAATACATATGACTAACCACCAAATTATGCAAGACCGGTTGTAATGTAGAATTACCAAAGTCATTAACCAATGGAAGTCATGGACCACATTTTTCTGTAGATTTGAGGCCCCAACCTTACATAACATATAAACTTATAGATGGTCCCTGGGTCTGGAGGAGGGAGTTTGACTCCCCCTTTTAAATGACAGTAGAAGTGCATTATAATTATGGGTAGTCTGCACTCTGATATATTCTGTGTGACTAATGTAGGACTAAAAAAGGTTAAAGTTACGCGATGTTAACGTAAAGCCCTAATAAAACGAATCCTCCATGTGTATTAGAGGGAACTAACATAACTAAGAATTTGATACTGACACCTAAGTAAAGAATGTCATTTAAAAGTGTTGGTGAAATGATTTAACATTGCATTTGTAATAATAAAATAGTAGGACCTATCCTTTGTAAATATTAGTATACATGATGAGAATGTATGCTTATGCGCACATAGAAAAGGGCACACACTGTAATCTGTGTGATGCTAACTAGCCTAACTGTAGGCCGGAAATGTATTTCTAATTCACTACCCTGACTAGCGTTTAACTTCGCAGTTCTCTCTGTACAGTGAAATGTTGCATGTATTTTGTGTTCCCACTGGAGGTGGACAAGGCTTCATTAGTTTATGGAAGGGTCTATTATTTAGTCAACAGAGAGGCCTGGAAAAGAATGCTCTAATGAAGGAGAGATGAGTTTTCGTGAGAGACGAAGACAGCATCAAGGACGTTAGAGATGTTCACTGAGTGAAGCAGGAGGTGGAGAAAGAGACAATGGAAGATGCTGGGATAATGGGAATTCACTCAAAGTTTCTAGGAGGTGCTTGTATTTGGTGGCTGCTTTTGTACTAACATAGTTAGGGACAGCTGACGCACACTTCTTAGGGCCTCCTTGAGGTACAGACCTAACTTGGTGATTGTGGCTTTATGCTGCATGACCCTGGTTGGAGTTTCTTCTTAGGAAGACTCTGACAGCTGTTACCTTTTATGCTTTCCTTTCAAACTTTGCCTGGATTAGCACTTCTCTTGTAAGTAGTTAGGGATAGTTAGGAAATTCAGGGGTTTCTTAAAGGAGCATGATGCAATCGAATTTACATTTGTGTCTTCTGATAACCTATGTACCAATAACTGAACTAGTGTTCTTCTTTCTGTCGTATAGAGTAAATCGGTTCCGGAGATTTGGCTTCCTTCTATTTTCGTTGTACGTTTATGCTATTATTCTAAGGTTGATATACCTAAATTTGTTTCAAAGTTTGCAATAGAAGAACTAACCAGAACCTAACTGTGGACCTGAGTTTATCAAGCAATTTCTGTCTCAGAGTTATAAAGAGTTTATTGGGTTCCTTACCTCTCATGCTGCTTAACAAAAACCATCGACTAGATTTTGAGGAGAAGGATTTCAGTACTAGCAAGTCCTTAAATTCCATGTTTTTGTGCATGTGGTATTCACTTACTTAAAAAGGAAAGTCAAGAAAAAATCGTACACGATGTAGAAAATTCAAATACTGAGGCTATGAAACGTGTCAAAGTAAAAGTGAGGGTTCCTTGAAATGTGCAGTTGCGGCTCCTCGAGGGAGTGCTGCGGGGAGGCGGGCGGGGAGGGGCAGGGTGGGGGTAGTAAATTCCGGAATACTGCCGAACGGAGTTCAGTAAATAAATAAATGAATAAAACATTTTACATTGCGCACGCTGCAACGCCAACTCGGCGATGCAGTGCGCGCAATGTAAAATGTTTTATTCATTTATTTATTTACTGAACTCCGGGGCATATTAGCAAGGGCTTTATCGCCACTTTAGCGGCACTTGTTGCCGCTAAAGCAGCGATTTTTTTATCACCCTATCAGCAAGCTGTCGCTAACAGGCGTTAGCGACATCTTTCTGGCGATAGCAGCCGGTTTTCCCATCGCCTTGCATGCCAGCGATAAATATCGCTAATGACATGCAAGGTAGGCTTTCCCAACTAAAAGCGACTGAAAACAGTCGCTAACACAACTTTCCCCTATTAGCAACGCAGGCGAAGCGATAAAAAAATTCGCGCTAAGCGCGATTATCGCTAGAATTTAACACCTGCTAAAAACATGACTTAACTGTTTGTTGAATGGGAGGTGGATTGTCAGGCTAAGTCCACCATGGCGTTAATGCGTGAATATCACTGGATTTCCAGCGATATTCACGCATTTCGCCGCTATCGCTGGATATTTTATCGCATTGGAGATAAACGTTGCTAATAGCATGTTATCTCCGCGATAATATCCAGCGATAGGCGGCGTTAAAAAACTGCGCTAAGCCCGGTTTGCGATAATTTTTGCCTGTTGTTGCTAATATGCCCCTCCGTTCGGCCGTATTCCGGAGTTTACTACCCCCCACCCTGCCCCTCCCCGCCGCGCCCACAGCACTCCCTCGAGGAGCCGCCACTGGAAATGTGGTGTTGTTAGGATACTGTGCTTCCGCTGAATACTCGTTTACAGAGTTAGTTATACCATAGGGACAATCGGCCTCAGCTATACTCGTTTCCAGAGGATGTATGTATATACGTATTGGTATTTACATAGCATGAACAAAGCTGTCAAACAATGGAGCTCTGTAAATTACCTGAGAGTTTGGAAGACAATCTTCAAGATCGTGTACATCAAGTGGGAGCCCTGTAACAAAACCATTTTCCATCTGTGAGTGCCATTTTTAGTAGCTGCTTGTTGTGTTTTAAGGAATATTATTCCAACTTTTGCCTCGTCAGATTGCCCCTTCTGGGCATTGCAATACTCTCTTTATATTGATTAATAACTGGACTGCTGCTCAATTTTCGCATTTTGCCCTCTAAAAAATATCCTGCTTTTGAAAAGATAACGTTTAGACCATTTTTGTAGTTCGACTTTTTATTCAGTGTGAGGGTGAAGCGTTTTTTTGGCAGAATCGATCAGAGGTAACACTTGACTCATCACTGCCTCGGAGTTATCAACTTCTCAGAAATACCAGCCTCTTAGGAAATGTCCCTGACTTCTCGATAGCCCAACCTACTTATTAATAATTATCGCTTTTTCTTTATTAAGACTGGCCCTTTAAATTCCAGGGTGTGCTGTGACTCGTCAACATCACATTCCAGAATGATACATTTTGCAGTTGCCACCGCACACTTTCAATTTTCTCCCAGGTTCATTTTGGCAGGTTAAGCCTGTCGAAATATACTGGTGATAAAAACGCCCCATAATTAACAGTGTATGTTAATTTTGGTGTAGAGAGCACCAAAATCTGAATGTTATTCCTAAAAACTTGTATTAGTGTTATTTAACATATCCAATACATTATGAAAGCCGCAGAATCGGACTTTATTGTGTGCAATAAATATTTCACTAAATACTGAGCCACTAGTAATGATGAACTTGGTGGGTGGCAGCATTGAAGCTGTAAGTGAGGGTTCTGGTGCTATGTACATGAATGTCAATTCATCAAAATAACAGCTGAAGCAGACTAGCCATCATATCCATTTATTAACAAAGGGCCCGATTTAGATTTCTGCGGACAGGTTACTCCTTCACAACGGTGACGGATATCCCATGCGCCGAAATATTAACCCCATAATATCCTATGGGATTTATATTTCGGCGGACGGGATATCCGTCACCGTTGTGACGGAGTAACCCATCCACCGAGATCTGGATCAGGCCCAAGGTTATAACATAGTTAAACCCTTTCTCCATCCGTAAGTCTTTCACTGCTGAAAATGTTCTGTATCCCTGTGCCATAGCTTTTTTTGAAAAGATCGGTGCTCAAGTTGTTCAACCACATGTACTTCTGCGGTTTGTTTGTGCACCCATACAGACTCTATGGCAGCAGTGGTTTATTTTCGAGGGCACAGGGGCTCTGCCCCCTTTATTTCTCCCCCAGGGCAGGTCAGAAGAATGAAACTAATTTGTTCATGCTACACTACAGTGCTCTATTTTTAAAAAATAGCAAACATACCCATACACTATCTTTCTGGCTGGGGGTCTGCTGCACACTGCCACTCACCCCAGCTGAGCTTGTTGTTCCTAACGCCTGCCATGGGGCCAAAGTCAAGAGTATCTGCCGGGCTGATGATCTCACAGCCCTGAGGCCCGTGAGGTCATCAGCCTGGCAAACATATAGCCTCAAGGACAAGTCTCCACCCCCTGATGACATGGGAGTACGGTTAGACCCGGGCATTTCAGACTGAAGCTCTGTAGCGCTGGGGCTTCACGCCAACCAGAGAGTGGACCTACCCTTTCCCAACTCGTCACAGGGTGGGAGGTGTCCCACCCTTTGACGAGTTGAAAAAAGGGTGGGGTAGAGGCTGCAGGTGGGTTGCCAAGCAATCGAGTCTGCGCAGTTGTTCATCATGACTTTTGAGCACATACCGTGCAGACTCGAGGTGACTGCTACCTGCGCTGTGTTTAGTATTCAGCACCATTTCTGCTCTGGTGTTCCACTGTCAGCAGACTCATGGAGCGAAGGTGCACGCAACTCACTGCAGGTTGCATTTGCTTTTTTTTTTTTTTTTTTTCCTCATATCACCTCGAATAAGCAAGCACCTTCTTGATCTTATCTGCCCCTCATGTTTCTATCAGGGTCTGTTTTCAATCAATGTCTGCACCAGGATTCCGCCCAGCGTCAGACATCAAGAGCTGACCAAGAGGTATAATCATCGGATATCATGGTCTTCCATTAGACTTTAACAGATTCCAGAATAACCCAGACTCAACCTTCCTCTTATTCAAATTACTCTTATTGTCCAGTTCCCTCAAATATCTCACTGAGTTCCACCATTTCCTCCAAATTGGGGATAGGGGCTGGCACCACACTTTGCATATCTTCCCTCCTAGCCAGGAGGATCAAATAAAATATCAGCTGGCTTTGAAGCTTCGATAGGCAGCAGCTTGCATTGGTGTCAGTCTCAACAAAGGAGCCTCGCTTTCCTCCAGACCATCCCTACAGCCCCCAACCCTTATAGTGACCAGGTAAGAAAACGAAACTTCGCAGCATTTGTGGTTCAAGAGTGCTGCTAGCAACAGGTGCTCTAAATGATCCGTGGTACAGGTGCCTTCAAGTTTTTTCAAATAATTTTTTACATTTTATTTTCCAAATTAATTTGGGCATCCCGATTAACTTGAAACCCTATTGTACCACCTATTCCACCAATACAGGCAGGACAACCCAGTCACAAGCTTCAATATTCATTACGAGTGAAAACCCAACTACTTCTCTCTCGCTCCATCCCTAGCTGTCAGCTGGGTCCCACATGTCCACATCTGTTATATTTTTGGGTCAACAAATGCATCTTTTTTTTGCTCCTTCCAAAGTATTTATGTGGATTATGTATTATTATGTAGATCCTAGTTTAAAGTGTTGCGGCCATGATCTGTTGTCTCTGTCTTGTGCCAACTTTTAAATCCATAGAGTCAATATAGAGTCTGAGCCCTAACTGCTGCAGTGATGAGGAGTGCAACACATATTTACCCCACAGCCCAGCTTTGCAATTCTCCATGTGACTGTATTCCAAGCAGCGAAGGAGCTCAGTATAATAATATACCTGCTACAGAGACCTTTCTCTGCAGATTACGGTTCCTACATCCAGCAGGGCTAACTGCAGTATTTTATCCTTCCAGGGACAGTTGCATGAATACCACTAACTCAGATTATAAATCATACCTATCCTAAATAGTGCTGCATACTTTCATGAATGAGGCTGCAAGCACTGTTTAACACCAAGTTATGGCTAGACTTGTTCCCAGCTTGCAATGCTCCATTTTCCCTCGTAACATAATTTGAGGGAACTCTCTCTTTAGAATGACATCACAATTTTCCTCAGAAGTCTTGCCACAGCTTTCTCACGGAAAACGACAGGGTGATGTTTGATACACTCATTTTAAATCATGAATGGAAAAAACGTAAAGAGAAATGGGGAGAGGATGTAGCCTTACAGCTAGAGCAATCGACCTCGAAGCTTAGGAACCGGGTTCGAGTCTCGGCAACGACGCTCAACATCCTGTGATTCTGGGCAAATCACTTAATCTCCCCGTGCCTAACAAAAATGAATGTGTCCTTCTGTAACAAAAAAACTGGTGCTCATGTAAAGTGCTCTGATACCCGATTTCTCGGGTCTAGTTCGCGCTATATAAAACTCTATAAAAAGAAATGAACTTAATAAAGAGTAAAAAGAATGTTCCATGTGGAGCAGCATAATTTTGGCTTCACCCTTTCACTCTATGTCTATGTCATATATACATGGACGTAGTACCATATATTTGTGTGCTTTAATATCATTAATGTAAAGTGGTGCACATGACTGAAATTGCATTTGCTGTATAATTAAGACATTTACATGAGTGTGTATACTAATGTTTCTTCATAGTGATACTATATTGCAGTTTTTATATATATTTGCATTTGTGTAGTTTGAGTAATTTTGTTAACTTTATATATATACTCACATATTCATTTGAATAGCATCATGCATTTATTTTATAACTGTATAGCTGATGAAATAGCCAGGTTCTTCTTTAATAAAGTGGAGGCCATTTTTGCCACATTCAATGGTCCAATAACGGATGGGACACTGGACGTCATGGAGAGATATAAACCTGGGTCTTGCCCCCATCCTGCTTTTGAAGAGTTCGCACCCCTATCCACCATGGATATTCATAAGTCCTTGATGTCAACTAAAACAGGCTCCCCTTACGATCCTTGTCCGGTTGCAGTACTAAAACTGGCCCCAGAACCCATTGTTCTGACACTTACTTCTATGATGAATGCGATGTTTGCGGAAGGTTATTTCCCTAAAGCCTGGAAAATCGCATCAATACTACCACTGCTTAAAAAGCCC
This sequence comes from Calotriton arnoldi, assembly GCA_963921515.1. Taxonomy (NCBI): domain Eukaryota; kingdom Metazoa; phylum Chordata; class Amphibia; order Caudata; family Salamandridae; genus Calotriton; species Calotriton arnoldi. The sequence goes on along the minus strand of CAWUFW010006368.1, from coordinate 860,991 downwards.
AGTTTGGATCCTAAGGATCCTAATAATTTCCGGCTCATCTTGCTAAGCTGGTAGAGAAAAGTATGAATGCACAATTAAGTACATATCTACGAGAAGCGCAAGTACTGGGCTGTCTGTACTTGACTGGGGAGGTAAGGCCGCCATGATTATGTTGGATTTGTCCACGGCCTTCGACACAGTCCATCATGATTTGCTGATGGACCAGTTGTGGGGGTGTGGAGTCCGGGGTAAAGCATGGGAACTCCTGAAGTCCTTCCCCTCGGACAGAGTGCAAACAGTCTCACTTGGTGAATTCTGTTCTAAACCCTTCTCTTTGCCTTGTGGAGTTCCTCAGGGCTCCTCCCTTAGCCCCACGCTTTTTAATGTTTACGTGTCCTCCTTCGGCCCCCTGATCGAATACTTTGGCTTTGCTCTGACATCGTATGCGGATGACACTCAAATTGTGGTGTCACTGCTACCAGGGCAGGAGATGGGGATGGCAAAACGGTTCCATGACTGCATGGAAGCAGTGGGTAAATGGATGTCCCAAAATTGTCTAAAACTCAACTCCAGCAAAACGGAGGTCATCCTGTTTGGCAATGACCCCAAGTTTTGGACCACAAGTTGGTGGCCGGATTCTCTGGGCTCACTTCCGATCCCCACTAGGAAAGTAAAAAGCTTGGGAGTCTTGATTGATGACAGACTAAATTTTGGTGACCAAGTCAATGCAGTAGTTTCAGCCACGCCATTTGTTCTTAGAACATGTAAGAAAATGTTACTGTTGCTACCTAAGGATAGTCAACGCACAGTAGTCACCGCTCTAACAATGTCAAGGCTGGACTATTGTAACAGTCTTTACCTTAATATGCAGGAGCGGTTTCTGCATAGACTCCAACTTCTTCAGAATGCGGCCGCTAGACTGCTTACCGGGACTGCTAAATTTGCCTCTGTCTCCGGGGATATTAGAAGACTACACTGGCTACCCGTCAAGAAATGGGTGCAGTTCAAATCACTTTGTACTGTCTACAAGGCACTTCAGGGTTTAGGTCCTGACCACCTGAAGCGGCAGTCCCAGTGATATGTCCCTAAAAGACCACTTTGTTCCCTGGGAGCAAAGTTAGTAATAGTCCCTTCTTCAAAAAAAGCCAGTTGGGGAGGTAGGAGTTTTTTGGCGGGTGCAGCCAAGGCATGGAATGCCCTCCCATTCCATCTTAGAAATAGTACGGATTTACTGGCATTTAGGAAAGCTTTAAAAACCTGGCTTTTTGGCGTATAGTTTCCGGTTTCTTAAGTACGCTTCAGTGGGAGGATTGTAGATAGCGCCAGGACACCTTCGGGTAACAAATCGCGCTTTAAAAATGCCACTAACATAACATAATATAACATCCATATCCCTGCACTTAAAATGTGTATTGAAGTGTTTTCCTACGTTAACTTGACCAAAGGCCTTAAGCATTTGGACTCTAAGGGTTAACCTTCAATGCGAAATTTTGGTCGGTTGCAATGTTTTCTTCTTCTTTGCAGATGCGTTCATGTGATCTCTTAGTTAGTGTAAGGCACATTGGGTATGAGAGATAGTGAGGCTAGGGAGGAGAAATTTTGGCAAGAACAAGAGGAGCTAACGAACAGAGGGAGGACACTGATGCATCTTATATCTAGAGGAATCCAAGGACGTTCTGATGTTCAGACCAAGAGATGGGAGTATCAAATGATATAGCCAAGTTCTACTGTGAGAAGGTGGAAAAGTACTGAGACACGTGATGTGGGATTCTCAAACATTCTGTGAAGTTTTAATTAGTGGTCACACTTTAGTTTTAGTCGGATTCCCTTTTGACTTAGAGGGTTAGAGACCTCTTTGCTATATTTCTGTTGTGTCGCTTTATGCTATACAATACTACTGATTGCTGATGCCTCCCTGCTTTACTGGATCTAATTGCTTTAATCTAACGAATCTAATCTACTGCTGACCGAGCGACCACCCAAGTGATCCTCTGCGAATGTGCGGCTTGCCGGACCCCGGATCGGGAAGGTGGTGAAGCCCATGATTCCTCAACTCTGCCCCTTTCCTCCTTGGTTGTTCGGCGGCCCAGCACTGCCTCATACTGTGGCTCGGCGATGCAGGCACAGGATGTCTTGTAGATTTCGCCTCCAGTGGGTTCTGCAGAGCCCTACTAGCCAGGGATTCTGATTCTGTTGTGCCGCTCTGGCGTGTGGTAGCTGGTCGGAGTCTGGGACTGAGCTGTTCCGGCGCTTGATGGGCAGGCCTGTTGTGTGGAGGCCCGCAGTCCAGCACTAGTGTTTCTTTGACGTTGCCGGCTGTTCGTCGACGGTGCTGCCACTGGTCCCCTCTAGTTCCCTCATTCCCTTCTCACTGCCTGGTGGCGGTCGACTATCGCAGATCAGCGACCGATAGAGGGTGAATGATTGTGGGCACTGACTGGGCATCATGGTGCAGTGAGACTACAACTGGCCTTTTTGACTGCCTAATGGACGGGTGAGCAGTTTCATTGTCCTTTCCACACCTTCTGGCCTGAACTGTGGACATTGCTGCTTGTCTTCCAGGTCATCATTCTCTGAGTTAAAAAGCCTTTGAGAGTAGAGGAAGATTCCTGGGTTTGAAATTTACATCTAGGGTGGACATCTGGCCTACAGTAGATTTGGGCCTTTAATGAATGGAGTCATAGAAAACAAAAAAGGTCTTCCCTAATGTATCATGTAAATTGAGATAGGACTCAGTCACCTTCACCATTAATAAGATAGACTATTACCCACCCTCCCTTATGTCAACCATCCCTGTGTTTCAACTCATGAGGGAACCATAGAAACTAAAGAGGGCATCTCCAGCCCTTCCCCATTACAATAGAAAGAGGACTGAGAGAATCAGGAGCAGCGGCCATCTTGGATTGGGCTCATGCTCACCAGCCCCACTCATAATAACAGAAAGTGGACTGAAAATCAAGGTACGGCTGACATATTGGAGTGGGCACACACTCACTGATCTAAACAGTAGGCATGGTGCCCACGTCAAAACTGTTCAGTTGCTAATTCACAATCATTTGCACATACTTCACACTGCAATACACCTCCTCTCTAACAGAGGCTCTAGTACAGGGGCAGCCAAGATGACTTATCCATACCTTAATACTCCCGACTCAAAACTTGAGAGATTCAGCCCCAACACATGGAGCATAAAATATCCCAAAAACCTCTCAAATAATGCAAGAAAAAAATCAAACACAACCTTCTCAAACAACTTCCGGAAACACTAATAGCTGATACCTACCATAGCATGATCAACTGCAACACAAAAACTGACCTCATCTTTTACTCTGGACGCCCTGCAAAATGGAAGAACATCTTCCTTCTACACCTTCGAATTGCAAAAACAACCAAAATTCCCTATGGCCCTAAACTTACTACTACCCCTTCCCAAAATTTTAAAGGTGAGATCTGCATATTTATCTTTAGAACGGGGAACATACTAATTCAAGCAGCAGACCATCACCTCTCTATCTTTGACCGACACATCCCATCCCTCCTCACCTCTCTAACTCAACTCCCCTACCAACCCCACCCCTACACCCCAGTACAATTGCCCAGAACCTTCCCACTTACAGCACTCCACCAGAATACTAAGCACCAATGCAGCTCCTCCTGACACATGTCAGGGTCAAGTAAGCTCCTGTCACACCCCCCACTACACCCTCCGCAACCAATGACCACATTAAAACACAGTCCCATGTCACTCACAGTAGGTACAAGAACACCATTCCCAATTTAAAAATGTTCAACACTGAGCTCCACTCAAAAATTCCTCAGACCCCATCGCTTAACCCTCCCAGCCCATAGAACCCCTCCACATTGCCTACCCAGAGTCACCTCTCTCCCCTCCGTCAGTGATCATTCACCTACCTTAGACTCAGAACCCACCATTTGCCAACCTACTCACGGAATAGGCAACCTCCCTGACACTCTTACCATGTTCCTGAGGTGATTAGAACAGAAACTTGATTCTCTAGCTAAAGACCTCTCCATAGTAAAAAATGACCTTGTGATCCAGGCCAATTTAACACTCAACTCCGCACTGAGAATTGAAAATTGGACTCCCCATAAAAGTAATCCAACAGTACATGGTCCCACCGACCATACCTCCATTCTCTCAAGCCATCTGTCCTACAGGCCCTACTGAGCGATCAACCCCCTATCTTCTACAGAAGCGGAACTACTCAGTGAGTCATACAACTCAAAATCCTGCCTAGTGGACACCAAGCTGGCATCCAAAATCCCAGTAATCATTGGCACAAATAGAATCCCTCGACCTGGCATAACCCCCAGACCTCCCGCTCAATCCACCACTATCCATACACTGCACTTTGTTAAAAATAACCCTTACTCCCAAACCTCTTTGCTCATGAACTGCAGATCTGTAGCTAAACATTCCACAGATATATCTGAGACCTTACTTGCAGAGTAAATTGACATTGCTCTCCTTACGGAAACCTGGCTTAATGAACACTTAACCTCAACAGTAGACCTGCTCACTCCACCTGGATACGCCATCTTCAGAAGGGATAGACCAGGGCAAATAGCGGGCGGACTGGCGTTCATCTACAAAAATGAAACCCAATTTAACTGCCTAGAAACCAAGACCAACACGACCTTTGAATATCTCGGAGTAGAAATCAAAACTAAGGACGCCACTCCCACCAAACTCCACACCATCTATCACCCACCAGGTGATCGCACACTCTTCACCGAAGAACTTACCAACTTAATAACTCAACTCTCACTAATTGGCTCCAATGACGTGCGCCTGGGCTAATTCAACCTTCACTGGAATGACACAGAAGACCCCACAATCTGCAACATCAATAACCTACTGGAAATCAACAATCTCAAGCAGCTCTGTAATGAACAACCCACAATAAAGGCTTGACTCTGGATGCGAATATTACTGGAAGTAAGCTTGTTTCCATTTAATCCATCTTGCCTATCGATTGGTCGGACCACCATTAAATTCTATTCAGTCTACACCACACATCCTTCCCAGTACCACCCAGCAAACTCATACTCTGGGCTAGAAACATCAAGCATGTGCCACAAATGGAGATAGAATCCAGGATCAGTGCTCAATTGCATTTGCAACCCCTTCTTCAAACTGTTGGTGAACTCCCTGCACACTACAGTGGCGATGCATCGAGTTTAGCAGCGATGCGCCGGTTCGGAATGACACTGGGAATCGATGCTTGGATTTTCTTCTTGAAATCACCAGAACTCACTTCCAAGGACCCAGGAACTGGATGTGGCACCACATGGCAAGACAGGACTCTCGGCAGGTGAGCCCAGGCGCTGGTAGGTGAAGTCTTTGATGGCCCTGAGATTTCTTAACAGGAGGCAAGCTCAACTCAAGCCCTTGGAGAACCTTAGAAGCAGAATGTAGAAAGCAAACTCCTTTCACTCCCAGGACAGAAGCAGCAGGCCAGCACAGCAGAGCAACCAGCACAGCGTCAGTCTCTCCTGACAGCAAATCAGCTCTTCTTCCTGGCAAATGTCCACAATCCAAAAGATTATATGGGGTCACAGGTCTAATACTTATACCCATTTTATCCTCTGAAGTAGGCAAACTTCAAAGGAGAGTCTTTGTAGTGCACAAGAGCCTGTCTTTCCCTGTCCTGGCTCCAGACACACTACAGGGGGTGTAGACTTCTTTGTGTGAGGACAGGCACAGCCCTAATCAGGTGTCAGTGTCAACTCCGCCCACCACTCTAGCTCAGGAAGATCCAACAGCCTGGTGTAGGGCTATCAGGATATGCAGGGCACACCTCAGCTCCCTTTGTGTGACTGTCTAGAGTGAATGCACAAACGCCAAACTGTCATCCTCACCCAGACGCGTATTCAGAGACAGACAGAGGCACAGAATGGGCAGGCGATCGGATAGCTAACTCTCCGTCAGTTGAGTATGTTGGCAACGTAACCAAAGTAGGGGCCGTCGTCGACATACATAAGGTCTGCCCACCTCTAAATTGGGTAGACAGACCATAAGTTTGGCAGAGAGAGCACTCCATTGTTGTTGTAAGAGAGTACTCTCTCCATCAAACTCTAAATCAGGCCTTAAGTTCCTTAAACATTTTGGCCTCCTACTGTAAGTCGTGTCCTCAAAAACACTTTTTGAAAAATCTTCCTCAGAATCACTTGACATTATAGGGAATTGAGAATTCGGAGTAGCACAAATTATCAATAAACTCAGATTTTGAAAATGTTTCAAAAAAGCATGGCTTGCATTCACCTTCAATTTCTATTCATTAGATGTTAATTAGACTTTAAGGCCACATTGAAAAAATATTGAAAACAATCGTTTGATTGTTAGGACTGTGTATCATGTTTTTTTAACAAATTACACACATTAAATATCTCTGCAGCCAGAAGAGTCTAGCAGAAGGAACTGTATATTATTTTTGTGGATCGGCGTTCTGTGCAAAAGGTTACATGTGGAAAAACACTTATAATCACTATTTGTGGCTTCATCAATTAATTTATTTTGGAAATCTTTGAGTGAAATGTACAAATGCCCCATTATTAAATTCAGAATACTGTCTACTTTTCACAAATATACGTTATTTATCATGGGATTCATGCCTGTTTCCCCCTCAAATTGAAAGTAGGAATAAAGCACAAACATAGGAAATATTGTCTAATTTCTCAGGCTATTTAAAGCTCCAAACAGCATCTAGCTTGCATGAGAATAGCTGTAAGATGAAGCGGCTGCATGCCTGTATCCTAGCAAGAAGAAAGATGCTGTTTAGATATTTTCTTATGCTAAGAAAAGAAATCCAAACAACATCTGGCTGCCTCAACTATTACAATGGTAGCGGCAGTAGGAAAAGATGTCCAGCACAAAAAACCTTCCCACAATTGTGGCCAGTAGATTGGTTTGGATTTACTAGAATTTGGTTTGTGCTCCAGACAATAACTGAACATGTGGCTCCCTTGCAAACCTCGTTGAGCCTGATGCCCATCCATACGCTCTCTCGCCCACTACTTTGATCCTCTCCATCCAGTCCCTTCCACCTCTACCGGTCTTTCTCATCCTCCCACCTCTCAGTCAGTAACAACAAGGACTAAACCAGGAAAGAGGGAATGAAAGGTGAGGAAATATCAACAATCCAATTTAATCCGCTTCTAATCCCCTTGGACTGGTTCTATTGTTTTATTGGCAGATTTTAGAGGAATTGTGGGAAAGAAGACTTAAGTAGCTGTGTTGCACCTAATTCCCTCCCATTACCTACTCCTTCCTTCCTCACCTACAGAAAAAAAGGAATCGGGTCGGAAGTTGCCATGGGTTGGAAGGAGTTGGAGGTCGTAGTTAGAAGGGGATTAATTTAGATCCCTAGTCCTGGTTCAGTCCTTGTTGTTACGAAGAGGAGGGAGGGTAAGGCAACTCATACTCTTCCTCTTGGACAAGGCCCATAAAAAAAAGAAACAAGTTCACCACCTGCATGACCTGCATGACTGGATGAAAGCTAACAGTCTCAAGCACATCGACAAGACAGAAGTAGTGATCTTTGGCAACAACACCTCACTCTGGGACTCTAAATAGTTGCCGGCCGAACTTGGACCCATGTTCAGAACCCACACCAGGAACCTCTGAATAATCATTGACAGCAAACTGGACATGACCACAAGTCAACGCTGTCACTGCATCCTGCTTCCACACCCTGAAGATGTGAGGAAGCATTTCACTGGCGCCCAAGCAACAATAGAAAAACTGTCACTCTTGCCCTAGTCACCAGCAAGATGACTATGGGAACATCCTCTAAGCTGGAATCATCAAGCAACTCATTAGAACACTACAGACTATCGAGAACTCGTCAGCCATACTCATCCTCAACCTGCCACAGAGATCTCACATCAAACCACACCTCAGGAAATTCCACTGGCTCCTGACACACTAACGCATTGAATTCAAACTCCACACACATATTCAAGGCATACCACCAATCAGGCCCCACCTACCTGAACAGTTGCATCTCTATCCACCGACCACCCAGACACCTCTTCTCCACATGACTCATACACTCACAAATCCCACGGATACACAGAACCAGATCAGGAGGACAGGCATTCTCTTACATCGCTTCTGAAGCGTGGAACGGCCTCCCACTCCCCATTCTCTCTTCTTGAATTCCCAAGAAGTTGAAGACCTGGCTTTTCAATTAACCAACCTACCATAGGCAGGACTAGGGACACACACACCTGATCAGCACCAGAATACTCAAGTGGGTGATGATTCGCTTTACAAATACACATAACAGAACATGACATAATAGCTGCCCTTAGTCCTTACAATAGATGCGCTAATCAGCTCGATCTGAGGAAGGACCAGGGAGGGTCTTTGGAATCGCTCCTTGTCCTTCTGATATGCATATGATGTCACTCGTGAAACTACATGCACCGCATTGAGGGGGCCCGGAAGTGAGCATGGGGCCACCTAACTGGGGAGTTTCATGGTGCCAAGAAGTGATTGGGCACTAGAAAACTACCCCAAAACTCCCGCCTCTAAATGGAGTTTGTCAGCTATTGGAGAGACAAAGAAAAATGTGTGAGGCTTGGTGCCAATTTTTTATATGATGTTATAACGGCAGCAATTGTGTTAACAAGAACCAGGTCACACAGCACGTAAATCCATTGAAACGCTTTTAAAACTAAAAGTTGCAACACTTAAAGAGTAAGCTACTTGTGCTTTTAAAGAACAAAGTATTGGGCCACTCAGAGCCAAGGTAGGCTCCATATTGCCCATCTTGAATTCTGAGGAGGCTAAGAAGACACACCTGGGAAAAAATAGAATTGGGAAAGACACACATCATTTCGTAGTACTGTTTCTTGGCCCTGGCACCTCACAGGAAAGTACTGACCTTTGGTAAAACAGTGACACTTTGGAGAGTGGGCGCCCCTCTGTGCTCCAGGGCCCTGTTTTACACCCCTGCGGAAGGCACAGTTTAGCATGATGTTTATAATCAAGGCATAGGTGACAAAAACTTTGCGACTCGAGCTTTGATTGTCTGTGTTAGATCGCCCTCTCGTGGGTATTTTAGGCATCTCGCTAATTTTAATCTCGGTGTGTGAGAAGAACATTGTGTATCAGTTGACCGGGGATATAATGATAAATAACACAGGGATAACGCTCCGCTAATAAAGTATGCTGTTACTTAGTGTGCCGTTTCACGTGGTGGGAGTTACAACACTAGTTCTTTCATTTTGAAAAGCGCACCACACACAGGTGCTTCATAAAAGAGATGTAAAATGGTAAAATACTATTAATGCAACTAATTTCGTTGTAGTTCCTCGAGGTAATATGGTTTCTCATTTGAGTTCATATACTTAGCTGACAGAAAAGACTTTCTGGTGCTGAATCTGAACAAGAGTAGGGTATCCCTAATCAATAATTTCAATTGCCTTTCTGGGGCCAGGGCAGGACTGGAAACCAAAATCTCACCCAATGTTCAAGCCAGCCCCTCACTGCAGGAGGCCCCGACTCGATAAGGGGGGCCGCGGTGAATGATGGCTGCGCCCTGGCTTGCAGACCACCTGGCCGGATGGAAGCAGGCTATAGGGGGGATGGTTAGCCCCAAAATTCTTGCCCCGGGAAATGCTGGAGTGGCAGAATGGACGGTGGGCCCTCTCTGGGGGTCCATTAAGTCCTCCCATTCCTGAAGCACGAGATCTCGCCTTTTTAGGTCTCGCCTACGCAGCGCGCATGCGTTGCTTAAGGAGGGGACCTTTTGGAATCGATCAGCATTTTGGCTAAAAGCGTGCACGTTTTGCATTGCTTTCTATTGCAACGCGTGCACGTTTGGCGTTTCCCTTGCGGGAGCGAGCAGTGGCGCCATCTGTCAGCAATTATCGCGCCTTGTTGCTCGCTCCCGCAAGGGAAACGCCAGAAATGCCCTCAGCGTCTACAGGCGCAGGCGCGCAGGGGCCATATGTTTTTTTAATTAGCGTGGCCTTTCACTTTCACGGCCGCGTTGCTTTCACGGCCGCGCTTGTTCTTCACTTTCTCTCTTCACCCTCTCCATCTTCAGCCACCCCTCCACCTTGTCTCTTTTAATACTCACCACTCCACTTTGGCTACCCTACTCCCTTTACTCAAATGCTACATATTGATCTGATCGGATTCGTTAATTGCTTCTCTCTCGCGCGGCCGCCCTCTCTCGCGTGTTTAGGTCGGCGCGCGCACCACTCCCGGGCTTGTTTATGTTTTGTGTTTGTCGCACTACAGTTTTTTCCCTCGTCTTAGATTTTAATCAGTAAAGTGTACATAAACGGCTATCACAAAAGCCAGCACTTTTTTTTCCGATAAAATGCTGTTACGCTTCCAGGTGTTCTTCTTAGAGACCGGCCATTTCCTACCACTAAAAGCAAGATCTCGGGTCTCTAGTTGCCATAACTACGAAGCGCATCAGACACGTCGATAAAAACATAGGAGGGGTCAGTCCCAATTTACAATTTAGAACTAAAATTACCGCTACAAAAAGAAGCCTGAAAAAGCCAGTTGACAGAAGAGCAAGGGGTTCAGCAACCAGCCCACACCTCAAAGCGTGCAAAAAAAACGCAACTTATGTCACATGTTCATTCATGAGCAAACAGCAGACTTGCACAGCTTTGCCGGGGCACTGGCTGCAGAATATCACTGAACAGCACAGCTTTAACACCTCTCCAGTCTGTTCCAGACAATTGTGAGCAGAGGTGGAGTAACGTCACCCCACCGAAAGTGCCCAGGTCACGTGGCCGCCCAGCCCTCCTCTCACCAGACAATCATGCACCTCGGAGCTTTGTGGCCTAATGCACAGCTCTCATTCTCGCCGGAATCCCTGGAGCTGCAGTTTGAAGGTTTCCGCCGAGGCCTCTTTGTAAGCACAAGTTTTGCCAATGAGCACATCACAAAAAGCGCAGGGTTTGGAAACTGGAAATAAAGACAAACGTGACCCCTGGGTGCACATTTAGCTGCCCTGAGGTAACCTCCGCCGGGCTGCTGACTCGCTCAAATCCTTTATTTTCTCACTGAAGTGAAACATAATCCCCACAATTATAGACTGGTCTTCAGTACAATGGATTCTGGGTACAGGCAGTATCTGAGACAAACAGAGCTCTCAAAACATCTATGGTTACGGACAGAACCCGTATGTCGCCTGTCACCGCTAAAATAGCTCAAAATGCTGCTATTTTATTTCCTAAATTAACTCTTAATAAACTGCCATTCTCAATGAATATATTTAACCGGTCATTTCCAAGATGTCTAAACAAGCTGCAGCTTGGCTCAGGATTACCCAAATGGGCCAGAAAATGCTGAGGTAAAGATCCACATCACATGGTGCACTTTGGTAAATACCTCCTATTCCAAGTTTTCCCTCTAGAAAATGAAAAATTACATTTTCTCCCAAATACCGCATATACTGCCTGTTCTTCACCAGGTAAACTCCAGCACGTTGCACTTGCCCAAATTCATCAGAAACAAGCATTGGCATAGCCAATAGGTCTCGCCTTTGGGACCTTATAAGTATTTAGTTATGCAGCACAATATCCTTGGAGCAACAACATCAACTGTTGCATGGCTAAACACTTATAAGGTCCCAAAGGCGAGACCTATTGGCTATGCCAATGCTTGTTCTGTATGTAACGGCTCGGGAATACAACAAAAGCACAATTTAGTGCACACTAATTAATGCAGATATGATGTCTTTCTTCCAGAAGGTAAATTATTAGAGCATTTTTCAAAGCTACGTTTCAAGTTTGATTTGCCATGGGAAGGATCAGTCATTGAAAGCCCCTCTAACAACAGGGTGACCTAAGGCATTTATATTGAACAGTTTTGAGCTGTGATCCCTGCATCTGGCAAGGGTCTTAAGTACATTTTGTAACCAGTTACAATTTTCCAATACCTGTCACCTCTCGACTGCAGCTCATATTTTCATGAAGGGCAATCGTGCTGATCCCAGATGCTGCATACTTATTTGCCTGCTTTATTTCATGTTAAAATTGCTATGGCTATGGTACACAAAGGGGCGGCAGTGGAGGAGGAAACACTCAGGGAGGAGGAGGTGAAGGGGATACGCAAGCACCCCATCTCTATGGAGTGGACCCTATTGTTGCACCAATTCAAACAGCCCCCAACACACGACGACCCGGACGGTTCCCCACACGCCCCAGTGGACCCACATTCACAAGCCCTGGCCAGGAGCACACACGCCAACTCTCCTGTTATAGCAAATACGTAACGCTGCTCGACGATACCACCACGAACCTCACGGGACACGAAGATAGGCCATAATGGCTGGACCACCCCCCCCCCAGCAGCACTCCGACATACCAACAAGCGAGATTCGTTCCAACCCTGATACCCCGTCCGATACATATACCCTGGATCCCATGAACACTATCCCAGTTCTGCATCCCAGTTCTACATAGGAATTGTTTATTGTAAGGATTGAATAAATACAGGATACGTGTCCACCCAATGCAAGGATAGCAATGTCCAATGGTGCAAAATGCATGAAATGAAGTCAATTTACATGTATCGTAACGCAATCTGTCTTTGTAATACAAAAATGTCAATAAAAAAATTTTCAAAAAAAAATTGCTATGACTATGGACAGTCCTGATGCAAAGAGTGTAGGAATGTGTTCTGGGAAGTGACGTTATTGAATTACTGATGCCTTCTAACTGACAGACAGGCCCGCACCATAGATTAACACTGCACAAGGTGCAGACAGGGAAATAAAAAAACTGCAACCAGAAGTGTAGTAAGCGGGGGCATACCCTGTAGAGAACAAGCATTGGCAAAGCCAATCGGTCTCGGCAATGCCTGAGCTACCGGCGTTGTCATTGTGAAATGCATAGCTGAAGCTGTCTGGACCTCATACCTTGAAAGCATTCACCGGAGAAACCCATAACTCAAATGCACCTTTACGGTGCTAATTAAATGTGTTGGATGAAAAAAACACCTTGGGGCATATTCTCAAGGACTTATCGCCGAGTTATCGGCACTTTAGCGCAGCAAAAGTGGCGAAAGAATTATCGCCCCATTCTCAAGCTGGTGCAAACTGCCCATATCGCCAGTTTTCCAGTGATAGCTGCCGCAAAAAACATCGCCACGGATGAGAGAGACAACTAACGCTAATGATATGCAGAGTAGGCGTTCCCGTGCAAAAACACACGAAAACACCACTTCGCGATATTCTCAACGACCAGCCAGATCTGCGATGCGACCCAAAAACAGGCAATAAGGCGCGTTAGCAGCAGGGATTTAACACCTGCCTTTTACTGGTGTTAAGCAGGACGACTACCTGCAGTATGAAAGGGAGCCCAGCCCAGAGCCACACCTGAAGACCAACACATGTCATGGAGACACTGATCGTGCAGCTCGGAGACCCGAGAGGGCCACAACACCCACTGCCACCACCCCCAGCCCCCCCCCCGGACCACCCCCCCCCGACTACCACTGAGGCAGCGCAGAACAGCGGACGTTCCCAAAACGCACCAGCCTCAGAGACTCAACGCCAGAGGAAGTCATTGCCCACTACTGGCACAAAAGGACAACCATCCTCCGCATCCGAATATGTGACATTACAACGCGTTCCATTACAACGTGGTACGTTACATCGCAGTTATTACAACGCAAGTCGTTACAACGACTTGCGGTGGAGGGCTGGACTTAGGAATAGTATGATTTACTATTCCAACTCCAGTCTACGTAAAGTAGGGAAGGTGTTGGAATAGTAAATCTTACTATTCCTTAGTCTAGAGCGCCATCCAGCGCAAGTCGTTGTAATGACTTGCGTTGTAAAGGTCGTTTCCCCCACATCCTGACCCACATTGCCCACAGGCTGACGGTACCAACACAGCGGACAACCAACATCCCTCCGCAGACAAAGCTGCTGGCTGTGCTGCACCTGTTGGCCCCTGGTACCTCCCAAACAACAACTGCCAGAGTCGGAGGAGTCTCACGGCCAGCCCTATCAAACTTCCTCACCCATGTCATGGATGCATGTCCACAAAAGCAACGGCGGGCCCCTGTATCTGCACCACACGACAGCTCCAATTCGTAGTGTTCCTGCGCAACCAACCCCAACGCCAGCCGTTGCCAGATGCCACTGTGCCCCAGATCCAATACTGTAGTAACTGAAATGGGGGTGCGCACGGTCATGAAGTCCAGTAGTCAACAGTAGTGTAAAAACAGTCCTTTATTACAAATACACCAATAAACAATACGAAAAGCACAGCCAACGCCCAACGGGGAACTTCATCAGGGCAACGTGTGGATTCATGTAACTGCATATGCTGCGGGAACTCCCCAATACCATTCCATACTCCGGAAGTCAGTATCCAGAAACCTGTTGGACAAATGGTGACAATGGTCAAGCATCCGTATAGTCAAAAACCTAATCTGGTACAGTGCATAGCACTTGGACAAACCGGAATGCTCACAGGAAAGACAAATCCTGCACAAAAAGACCATAACAGAAGTACGTGTGGTCGTAACCTTCGTAGGATAGAAAAGGAAGGTTACGGTCACACTAACTTCTGTTACAGTCTCATGATGCAGGATTACTCATACCTGTAAGCATCACAGTTTGTATCAGCTTGATACCCCTGCACCTTCACTCCCCCCACCCAGCCACGAGGGCGCCGCCGTGACCGGTGGTGCCTACGCGATCCTGTGCGCCTGCTGCACCCCAGCCCTGGTCCCCAGACCATTCCGCCAACCAGCGATGAGTGCCCGCCCCTGCGCACCCAGGCCTCAATGCTCACCTGCCGCCACCGGCGTGTCTCCAAGAGGGCCCACCATGTGCCGGTGCAACCTCCTCACCCATCGCTGGATTCCATGCCACAGGCCCCCAGCGCACCCTGCAGCACCGCGCCGCAGAGTCATGTCTGTGCAGCCTGCTGCCCTCGGCGTACACTGTGGTCCAGCTGGGATCACAATTCAAATTGAATTTTGATTGGCAGGACGGCGTATCGAGGCCTACGCATCATCGCAGGCTGCACACCCGCTCAGCTCTGGTGCCACTAACCCAGTGCACCGCAAGTCACCGTCCCGTGACGGTAGGCCCGTGCCAGCCAAAGTGCCTCGGATGCCACCAACTCTGTGCACCTCAAGTCATCGCAACGTGGCGGTAGGCCCGTGCCGGCCAAAGTGCCTTGGATGCCACCAACTCTGTGCACCTCAAGTCATCGCCTCGTGGCGGTAGGCCCGTGCCGGCCAAAGTGCCTCGGATGCCACCAACTCTGTGCACCGCAAGTCATTGCCACGTGGCGGTAGGCCCGTGCCGGCCAAAGTGCCTCGGATGCCACCAACTCTGTGCACCTCAAGTCATGGGCCCTTTATGATTGAGTCTTGTGGTGCGGACGCCATCATGTCACCTCCGGCAGTGGGGAATGTGATATGGTAGGGCCCTAGGCCCTCATGCATTAATAATGACCACACGGACACACTCAGCTAGATAGTGGAAATGGCCTCGGGCACGTGCGCCCGGCCCCTTTTATTGGCAGGGTCACATGTCATGTGACGCCTGTGCTGGATGGGTGTGGTGTGGGTGTGAACCAGCCCTCAGGGAGTGGCTGTGGCATGCTGACAACTAGACCTGTGAGCAACAGATCACTACAGGGAAGACCTGGGACATGTAGCGTTGTCATCCCCCCGTAAGCGTAAGCGGAGTGGGCTGGCCTGGCGTATGCCAGTCCAGCGTAGGGGTGTGAACGATGACCCCGGCGCTCTGGACGTGGTTCCGTTCTGGGCTGGACAAAAAGGTAACTAATGCGTGTGTCTCTGATGTGGTGTCGGCGCCACCCGGTCCGCAATCGGTAATGTTGCACCCTGTGACTCAAGTCCCACAACATGTGCAACATGGACGTAAGGGGGAATCACTGACCCTACATTCATCAATACTTCCATACTTGAATGATCATAGACATGACACATCTGTGTGAATTTGATTGTTTAATGCACATTCAGTGGAGTGTTGTAGCTGGAGCAGTACAGGGCCATGCAAACCCCACTTTACATTGTTGGCCCGTGGAGGGCCAGCCAGAGTCCTTCAGGGAATGACAAGTACATCGGAAGAGGAAGAGTTCAGTCCGCAGTCTGATAGCTGTGTCATTGGTGACCAAACAGAATATGGCAGTCCATGTCGAGGTCCAAGGTTAGTGTCGCAGAGTGTATCGGGGGACAGTGGAAGGTGATGATGCAGAGGGCAGAACCAAGCAGAAACAGGCCATGTGGCGGAGAAGAATGCTACTGCTTCCTTACTACCTGTAAGGCAGATTCATCCGCATCTTCGTCCTCTGATGTCTCATGTGCCTCATATGTGGGTGGTGGTGTTTTCTCTGCAGCACTGTGTGGCACTGACACATCAGGGGCCGGAGGTGGATTGGCTGCTGCACTGTGTGGCACTGACACATCAGGGGCCGGAGGTGGATTGGCTGCCGCACTGTGTGGCACTGACACATCATGGGCCGGAGGTGGATTGGCTGCCACACTGTGAGGCACTGACACATCAGGGCCCAGAGATGAGGATGTCGAAGCAGCAGCAGCATTCATCTGCGCCAGGCCTTGTGGCAGCAATCCATGACGAGGATCTGCAGGGCATGGTAGATCCCAGCTACATCACGCTGGCGTGCAGCCGTGGCAGCCATTCTTTCCGCCTGCACCCGCTCCATGTTCTCCATGGTCCTCCGCATGTGTACCAACTCCCGGATGACACCGCTGGAGCCACTGTGACTAGACAGTTGTCCTTGTCTCTGAGTCAGGACTCCAGCGATGTCATCCATGGTTCGTTGGAGAGCATGGAGCGGACTGTGGATGTCCGTTAAGGACTGTAAGTGGTCCCTGATTTGACTTAGACACCCACGTATGGCATCGAGTTTGGCTGCCATGAGGTCGAACCCCACCCGCACCTGATCAGCCATCTTCTCCTGGCACCCTAACACACGGCGTTGGAAGGCCATGTGTTGTTCATGGGGGTCCTGGGAGACAGCCGTGGTGGTGGGTGCTTCCTGCTGTGTGGTCTGTGCAGGGGGTGGGGTTTCCTCGATGCAGCTGGGCTGCCCTGCTCCTGGAGGTGGGGTGCCGAAGCTGTCCATGAGCCATTGGAGGGCATCGGTGTCGATGGAGGGGAGGTCCTCTTCATCATCAGTGAAGAGGTGTACCGTCTGCTCTGCAGGAGGTGTTGATTCACCCTCTGCAATGTAAAGGGGAGATGCAGTTTAACATTGTTTTCACATGTATGTTGACACATTGTACAGGTTTACATACAAACTGCATGACAATGTACATTGTGACTGTTTGGGAGGAGCTGCCTATTTGATGCGGGACAGTGGACATTTCGACAACATCACAGATGTGTGTTTGTACTTGTGCATGGGTTTGTTGTGAGATTAGTGATGTGTGGGGAGGGCCCCCTCTGGGCACATAGTCGACGGGGGCCTACTTGCTGTTTCTAGGTGTGCTGCAGTTTGCCAAGGGGATCAGGGACATGATCCAGAATCATTGTGGGTGTGCACTGTGCTATACTTAATTGTGCATGTGTGACATTGTGCCCATCTCCCCCCGTCCCCCCAGTCCCTGGTCGTTACTCACCCTGTTGTTGTTGTTTCAGGTCATGTTGAGCAGTGTCCGGTCCCCCAACTCCTGCCACCGTCTCCACACTGATGACTATGGACACCATTTCCTCCATCTCGTCCAGCATCTCCTGTGGCGCTGGACTCCCACCTCCAGTCTGCATTGCTGCCTTCTGGTTGTTGCCGAGTTTCTGCTTGGTTTTGCGCTTCACATCATTTCAGCGCCTCTTGACCTCTTCCATTGTCCTCCTTAGCACTCCGATTGCATTCACCTTGGCCACGATGGACTGCCATATTCCATTTTTTGTCGCCAATGACACATTGGAGGTGACAAACAGTTGTTGATGGTATTTCATCACCTCCGTTATCAGGATCCTGTTTTCCTGCGGACTGAACCGCGTCTTCCTCTTCTTCCTGTCCTTGCCCTTCCCTGACCCCGAGGTCCCGGCCTGGTCCTCCGGGGGGCTTGTGGGGTTCTGCTACCTCCATTGTGCTTCGCAGTTGTTTTGTTTTTGTTTGTGTTTTTTTTTCTGCTTTTGTAGTGATTTTTCCCGCCTGACGTGTGTGAATTGCAGGCCTGGCGCTGCTTATCGCTGATTTTTGTATCGCGGTTGGGCACATCGCAACTTTTTTCGCGTTCGGGTTTGGATTTTTATCGCCGTCCTGGTGATGTTATCGCGGACATTTAACGCGTTCTTGGGAGACTATCGCTTGTTACCGCCGTGTTGAGAATACGACGTTAACACAGAGTTATTTTCCCGCGATAGACGACGATATGAAAACGTGCGTTAGCCTTTTTTGGTGGTGATTATCGCACGTTCTTGAGAATATCCCCCCTTTTGTGTTGGCCTAGCCGGTGCGCAGCATGTCGTTTGTTGCATCCCCTCTGATTTAGGGATGAGAAGGGCAGGGAATAAAAAAGAGAAGAGGTTGGATCCATACTGGCGGATTCTGTGGCTGAGAGTACATCATAGGGGCGATGAAATGGGAAGCGCAGGGGCTGTATCGTTAACCCCTAACCGTTTTTCAGCTGAAGGAGACAGGAAAAAACTAAAGTTATAAGTTCGTCTCTTCCTGCTTTGGCAAAAAAAGACATATAATGTAAAAAAAAATCAGTGAGTCGGATTTCCTGCCAGTGAAGGTTGATGAGCCTGGATTTGGCTATGACTGGAGCAGTGATTTCAGAAATGGAAACAAAACACCCGATCACCAACTGCCTGAACCCAACCCCCACAACAGACCTGTTGTTGTCTTCTTCAGCTGTAGTTTGCTCCATTGCTACTTATCTGCCAGAAGCTTGAAGCCTGGAAATTATGGGGCTTATTTACAAGCCCCTTGCGCCACTTTTGCGTCATTTTTAACATGGAAAAAGTGATGTACGGGTGGCGCAAGAGGCTTGTAAATCTGCCCCTTTGTTCAAAAGAGAGGGGTGCGGTGGGTGAACTGGGAGAATGAAAAATACTATAAAGCCAAACAAAAAGAGGACATGCGGGTGCAGCCTGACTTGATAATCAACAGGCCCCATGAAAGAAGCGTCTTTTTAAAAGGCTTGAGCCTCAGAAAAAACATTTGCCTTTATTACTTTCGGAATGTCGGTCTCCATTTCAGATTTATATTTAGCAATGAAACACAATAAAATTGTTTACAAGTAACAAAATGGTACTGAAACCGCAAGGGCGGGTGAGAAAGTGAATAAACAAAGTCACACATTACTGCACGATGTGCAGATGGAAAGAAGTAACAGGCTTGGGGGCAGGTGGGAGGAGACGGAGCTTGTGAAAACAGTAGCACACATATGGAGGGCTCCAAGATTTGGTCCACGCTCTGGGCTAGGGCCAAACACAGGAAGAGGCATGACGCATTCATGCCATGGACAAATGGGGACAAAGGATAGGAGAGCAACGATGGAGTAAGAATATGGGAAGGAAGCCTATGGGGGGCTGAAGCCCCCAGATTGAACACAACACGTCTCTTCGAAACAGGGCATGCGGTCTAGCCGAGACCTAGACCTAATAAAAAAGGACACATGGTGGCACCACCAGTATTAAAAAAAAACACCCAAAACGTGCAACGCAAGACTAGGCATGGCCAGGAAGACGGGTTTATATCCAGGTCACAGTGCGATACTACCCTACAAACAAGACGTCATTCTTCCAAAAACAAACATGGAAAGGAAAAAATTACAAAAAGAAGCAGAAAGATAGGGAGGGATTGGTGAAAGGAGGATCCTCCAATATTTAGCAGAGATTTCACGGCAGGACTATTACTGGCACAATTAATGGGTTGGTGACTGTCCCACAGTGAAAAGGCCTGACACCATTTCTTATGCCCACTATGGCTTGGAGGAGGACCTGGACACTTAGGGACAGCATTTGAATCTGTTCCTACTAGGGAAAAAATATGTAATGTCAATTAAGGTGACCATCCACCTGGATCATCCACCGTAGAGGGTCCACCAGAGGAGCGTTAATGCTCCCTTTCTGGTTAACATGTATATTAATGAACAAGTGAAAGATCTGTTTATAGTACACTTATCATATACGGTAGACATTTATCAGTTCATGGGTGAGCTGTCTTACTGCTGCACACTGCCATTGATTTGGGAAGATTAGGTTCAACCTCTGAGGCACTGATGAAGAATCATATTCTGGCTGCTTTGCTAACAAAATCTAAGATTATGTTTGTGGGCCATACCAACAAAAAAACTAAGATGGATTACATGAATAAGTCAGGCTGGGAAGAGAACAATTCTTTCTATTTTCAGGTATAAAATGTTCCGAGTGTATTGCACCAGGGTTATCACCTGTCACTACCCAAACACATGGAAAACCCACTTTTTTTTTTTTTTAGTAATAATCTTTATTTGGTTAAAAAGATACCATAAAAGGCGCAAATTCATACAGTTTATGCTTATCCCATATCAATCAATTATACATGCTATTCCCAAGACCTGCACATGTCAGGGCTATATACAATATTCTAGTCAATAAAGTTTACCATAAAACCTATGGTAAAATTACTGAAACTATAAAAAACAATTGGATACAGACAGTAGCATAGGAGAACATGTTCTAGCATTTCGAAATGGGGAATGCAGAGGGTATTTTGGTAGTATGCATAATAAAGTGCATGTATAGTGCATAAAGGATAAATTATACTTAAAACTCGCTGAGACCATACTGTTATACACACATATATCTCATACATTCGCAAGTAGGAAACCCTGGGGAAAAGAAATGTGGGTATTTCCAGACTGACATTTAGGTCAACATTTCCTTTGTTAGAGTCCTGGAGCTGTATTATACATAGTGCCCTGGGGGCACAAATGGACGTGTCTCCCCTGGACACAATGCAATTTCAGAAGGGTCTGCAGACACTTGTGCCTCCCCTTATGTGATACTGTTAGCTCAGGTGCACATGTAGCACCAGCTTTATCATGAGAGGGCATTCCCTCATTTGCATGGGGGTGTGGCCCCATGCAAATGAAGGAAACTTGTTGCCTCTGCGCCCGTGATGTAATACAGATGTGGGAACAGACTCACAGAGGTCCATTGGAGGAGTACTCACAGTGTACCACAAAAAGTTGGTGCCCTATCAGTGCACCTCCTGAAGGGAGCCCTCTGGAGGGGAGAAAGGGGGTCCCATGGACCACTCACCGCACCCACCTGCAGTGGGATCTCTCTCCCTTCTTTAAGTGCAGTGGATTGCCACCTGCAGTATGAAAAACGGAGCAGCTTTAAAATATCCTGTCCATGTTTCAAGTAATGCGCTGCCCTGGGGGCAGGGTATTCTTTATAATAGTGTTCACTGTCCCTGTTTGCATCCGGGGCACCTACTTATCTGATTCGCAAAGGAGAAGCTGCTCTGGGGCCATCTTCTGCCCATGGAACGATACCAGCTGTCTGGAGGGGAGTAAGTAGTGTTCCATAGGATCACTGCCTGCTGCCTCCTGTGTGTTCCTGAAGAGAAAACGTTTTATTTTTTTTAAAATAACCACCTGTCCCTTTATTGGACAAAGGCTACTTTAAGAGGAAATGTTTATCGTTTGACGATTGGCTGTCACTTGCAGGCCTCCATCCCTGCAATTACAGCCAATCACAGGGGGGTCACTAATTGTGACCTGACTATTTGATGTTCATTAGAAAGGTCATTTTTTTATGCCCTGCTAATGTACAATATGTGATATGACATATAGTACATAGGATGCATCGCATATTGCATTTCTGCTTGGAAACCAGTCGATATCCAAATAGCGTGTCTCTGGTTTACAAATGGGAATAGTACATAGGGGCAAAGAAAATTGGGAGACATAACTGCTTTTAGCACAGACTATTCTACCAAAGTGAAGAGTTTCAGTGTGGCTATCTTCTACTTCATATCGTAATAACATGAGAGACTTTCATAGGAAGTACCAGGCACCATGGCCACCACTGTCTCCTGAGCTCTGTGTTGCAAAACCCTTATGGACAGGAGTCACTGCCACTCAGTGGCAGGCTATGTGAATGGAGTAGGAGTGGTACCAAATTCCTGTGTTTCCGCTGACAGCTACGGTGATTGAAAGCACAGATCCGCAGAGCTATACAAAGCAGTCAAAAACCCAAACAAGGAGCCCAACCTCGATCATAATGTTGGTCTAGGATCACTCTGACAATGGTGGATGCTTTCCCGCTGGGCACAGTGCCTCTTTTCTGTACTCTGTATCTTCAATGTATTAGATGAGGCCAGGATTCTTGAGTGCATTGTGTGTCTAGGTGCACATGGAGTTGAGTTCTACAGCATCCTACAAGCACTCAGTCATCAGCACATGCTGCAGGGAACATCTAGGGCTTCCAGGTCTTACTTTCTAGAAGATCAATGTGCATATTTCCCCATACCACAGAGGACATCTTCAGGTTCTCCCAACTCAACTCCTTTCCAATCCACCTTCTTGTGGGCAGAATCCCTTGGTAGACATTGGTCCCCAATTTGTTAGTTCCAAACCTTGCAAGGGGAGGAGACAGTCAATACCCTAACTCTAGAGCACAGGGAGTTTCCCTGCCACCCCTGGTGTGGGACGCCAGATTCTGGTAGAGAAATCTTGGAACACCGTCTGGAAGTTTTGTCCCAAAGTTGCAGATAGTGTTTGTGAATTCCAACAGTAACTGCTAAGACCGAGTTTGTCTTTTGCTTATTCCTCTCAGAATGGTGCAGTAGTGGACTTTGTCAGTAGCATCTGCTACCGAGCAGGGGTGGTGGGGTGGGGGGAAGGGTGGTGAGAGGGAGGGGGTGGGAAATTACTCAAATTTAAAAAAGCACTTACCTTTTTACTGCCGGCTGACGCCTCTTCTTCCTCCATCCTCCTGTCTGCACTCGGCAGGAAGGACACAGCCTCCCAGAATCCCCTGACCAATCAGCAGCATTGTGATTGGTCTGAGCACCGTGGTTCGGCACTCAGACAGGGGCTGGAAGGCTGTGCATGTTCTCCATCCAGGCTGTAATGCAGCCTGGGTGGAAAACATGCACAGTGCACATGATGCTTTAGCTGTGCCAAGGCGGCCGGCCAAAGCGTCATGCACACTTTAGGTGCTGTCACCACTCCTCCCCCTGTGATGAAGGGAGTCCAGCCCCACCCACCTGGCGTCAGCTGCAAGCTGAATGCAAAAAACAAAATGATAAAAACGAACGTTATCATCATTTTCTTTTTTGCATTCAGCTTGCAGTTGAAGCAGTGGGCGATGCTCCTCTGCCTTAGAGGAGGAGCCGCCACTGGACTTTGTCTTCAGATGTCAGGGCGGTGAAATGGAGTTAAAGGCTGCCTGTCTAGTGAATCCCAAAACAAGAACACAAAAGTGGCAGAGGCTTTCCCAATTAAATACCTGTTAACATGTGGGTTAGTCTTTCCAGTGAACAATGGGGCACAAAAGGGCAGGGAAAACGCCCTAAGCCTCAAAGACACAGTCTCCCATCTCTACACTGAAAAGTCTGATCACTACAAAGGATTTCTAGAATGTTGTGAAAAAGACTTGCAGTTCTAATTACTATCTGGGGTTAACTGCATCATCCATCTTAGTTACCACTTGGGGCCGATTACGATGTTGTTTGGAAACTGTCGCGAACTAATCGGTTCCGGACTAGTTTCCAAACGAATCGGGTCCTGTGAGTCTGGGCAACCGATTACGATGCCTCCCAACATCGTTCGGTCGGACTCGCATTGACTTCAATGGGAGCCTGTGTTCTGAACGCGAACATAGGCTCCCATTGAAAAAAGGGGTGGTTGGGGAAAACCTTGCACCCTGTGGCGGGCACCCCATGGTGCCTACCACATTGTGCATGGTTGGGAAGAGGGGTCCCTTGGGTACCCCCATGGGCCACATTCAGATGCCTCCGGGTGAAGGGGGGCCCACTACGGGCCCCTAGAGACAGATTCCGGCAGCTGTTTTTTCTCGAGCAAACCGATTCGGAACGGCTCTCCGAATCGGTCATCGTAATCGCGCGTCCGGAAACCGTGTCCATAGAGATGTACAAATCGGCTCTTAAAGACTCGGGCTGTCCGGATGCCTTTTAGAACTGATTCGGTCTGGTTGAACGGTTTCCGGGCATCGTAATTGGTCATTGGGAAAACTGTATGATTCGGTAGGAAACAAGGGTTCCGAATCGGCTTCGACAATACCGAATCCCATCCTGAGCCCTTCCTAACGACATCGTAATCGGCCCCTTGATGTATTAAAACAAAATGGTGTGGTCAGAACCACATATAACATATACTTCCACAAATCTGTTAATAACAAAAGAAGCACATATGCATGCCTCTTTCATATCCTACATGGTTGAGGTGAAGGATGCAGTTGTGGGGGCATGTAGGCCTGCTTATAAAAATGCAGGAGAAACCAGTAAACGTGTCTCCCTGGCATAGACAGGTAAAAAGGTGCATCTTACCATTGCAGTTATATTGCTGTCAACCTTGCCAGTCCTTTGCAGCCCAGCGAGCTGCAGTGTCGTAACACAGGCCCCCAAGCTTCAGGTGGCACCCTCAGCACAGTACCCTGACCAGGGAGCGCCTGATTGAGTCCGGAGGGGACCCCTCCACGTACCTTGCAGGGGGGCCACCCTCAAGTTCCGGCACGCCTCTGGTGAGCTGGCGCTTGTCACACATAATAAGCAGGCTGCACACGGTGTGTCCTCCCACCAGACTAAAGAACCCAGCTCAGCCTCACATCTGTGTCACAGAAAAGACCATCAGACAACACACATGATTTTCATGTATACTGAGACGGAGGTCAAGAATCTACAGCGCTTGCTATGATGGACTCGAGGCAGAGGCACATGGAAAAAGATTAATTTAAGCTACATTTTTCAAACCAAACTCTTACATTTGGTCATATAGGATTAGATTTGATTTTTCCTTTTGGTAGAGCACTCAATTGCCAGAGCTTTGCACAACAGTAAATAAAGATAGATATGTAAATGGCATTCTTTATTCTAACCTCAGACACCATACCACTCTACGTGCCACAGGAACATGATTATATTGTCTTAGCTGGCAGATTCGATGAACTGCCACATTCTGTACCCACTTCAAATTGGCGTCAGCACAAACTGGCTGTTACTCATAGAGAATATTGCAGAAGTCAACTCTTAATAAAATGCAGGCTGCTACCACAAGTGCATGAAAATGAGGATAAAGAACCAGTTGGGCTCATCTCAACAGGTGAAGATTGTAGAAACAAGCACTACACACATTGTCCACCTGTCAATTCATGCTAACTTCTTATTCTATTAAAACATCCTATTTCATTAAGGAGTTGTAGGAAATCCCCATCTTTTTGCATGATGTTTCGCCCATTTTCCTCCATGTGTTGTTGGCATTAGAACTTAATGCTCTTTACCCCTGCTAAACAGGCGCAAAGTGCCTGTGCTCTCCCTTTAATAATGTTGAAGTAGGCTTAATCCTGATTGGCACTATTAAGTTTCCTATAAGGCAATGGTATGGGGCAGAAATACACCCTTTGCATAGAAAGTTAAATGCTACCTGCAGCACCTATTGTGCCATCCACTTCAGTGGAAGTGAAAACGTGGTTTCAGGCCTGCCATCTGTAGCCTGGCAGCAGCTGCTTGAACCCTGCTGCACAGACCTGTTTAAATCACCCTTGTGACAAAAATACATGATTTTTAATATTAAATAAGTCAACCAAAAGCCCATCTTGCTGCCCACAAGGTGGGGTGTATAATATACATGAGTGGACCATATGTGACATTAAAAATGGCATTTTCCTCCAGTGACGAGACCCTAAAAAACATTGTCATTGGTCAGACTGTAACTCTCACATAGGAAACATCAAAGAATAGATTATACACTTTAATTAAAACCTTTTGACCTGTGCCAGCTACAGACTCCCTTTAAATACTTATTTTTATTTGGTGAAGCCTGACTGTATAAAATATATGTAAAATGTAACTTTTAGGAAGTTACCTTTGCATTAGCACTCCCGCAACTGCTCAACCTGTACTTGGTCTGAAGGAGGTGTGAAAGAGATGTGAAAACTACACCCAGAGAAAGCATAATGACCTGCGAGAGGAGAGCTGTTTCTTGCCCTGGCAGGAAAACCAGTTGTAATGGGCCCAGCAATTAAATTAACTTCAAAAGGGCCTACTCTGTCACAAGTAAATGTTAGGTGACATGAGGAAAGGCACTCGTTTTTGTCCCCCTAGCCAGGCTAGCACCAAACCCAGTAGGAGGAAAATTACCCCCAGAACCGGTTTTAAGTGACCACAGAGGAGGGGACTGCAAAAGTGAGGGTCACTGTGGGATTGTTTGCAGTATGACAAACAGGAATTGCTGGAAAAATTGGGAGGGTTGCTCCCAAGAACTTTGACACCATTGGTTAGGGAGCGCCCAGGGGTCACCACCCACTCAGTAGCTGGTGCCAGGTATAAATGGGGCACCCCCTATGCACTTCCTGAAAATGATTTCTGGACCTCCAGAAGATCAGAAGAGGACTGGAATTGCTCTCTGTGACTTGAAAGGATCCCTAAATGACTGGACCTGCTCACACTTGTACAGATGACAAAGAAGTGGACTCCAAAGGTCCGTTGACTGAACTCCTGGGTGGCTACAGAAACGCAACAAGCTGCAAGAAGCCTCTTCCCTTAAGTGCCTAGCTTACCAGTGGCAACAGGACCTATTCAAAGGTCCCCACATTGCTAAACATATGAGAAACAATTATATCCCATTCTGTGTAGAGAATTAGAGGTTTTCAGTGAGAAGCCTCCAAGACAGCTACAATTTCAGTGGCACGCCGCTTGAGGAAGATTTTTCTTCTCAAAAAGTGACAAAGTCCCATTTTGCATTGGGACTTGAAATGTTTTGAAACTTTTTGACTACCAGACTTTCACCGGGACCAATCCATTTGGTGTATCCGACCAGGGCTCCATCGTGGTAGAACTCAAATCACAACCAGATACCAGTCTACCGCTTCAATAGACTATCATTGGTGCTCAATGGTTTTTGGTACTATTTCTACTCAAAACCTTGAAAATTGATATATCTGGTACCCCTTATTGGATTTTCAATGCTTTGGTGTCATTTTGTTAGTTAAATTTTACTCTAGTTTTCTAAGTCAGTTTAGGGTTTTTACTGCTTGGTGTTTTGATGTTATTACTGTTTGGGTACTGCATAAAAACCTTACAAATTTCTCTGTGCAATAGCTACCATGTATTGGAAATCAGGTTTATTTAGTGACTTTGAGGGTTTACACTGACAAGGAGTGTTATTCCTTGAGGTGGGAATTAACCCACTTGAAGAAATTGGGCTATTACTTGTGCATGATGTGAGTCTTTCACAATTAGTAGGTCCACAATTGTCTCCTTACATGGAATCAAGTACCCCATTGCAGCACGTGCCTCTCTCAGGGTAGTGAAGCAGAGCAGTTCAAGGCTTACTCAAGGGAGACATTGTGGGATAGTAATCTCCATTCACTTGTAAGCAATAACAACACTCAATAACTTATTGTCCAGTCAGTGTTTGTTCTTTGAAAAAGGAAGGGTACATGTATTACACACAAACTACTAAATACTATGCATAAACTTACAAATATGTTCATTAGGCAGATGGAAATAATTTTGGTGACACCCTCAAATCACATTTGAACCCTAGTGGGTCACGAACCCCATGATCACAATACTCCCCACCTATACCAGATCTAACATCACAATATAAGGGGGTTGGATTTTATATAAGGCAGGTCTACTGGCTTTGTCAAGGGATCAGCATATCAGCAGAAATAATAGTTTCAGGTTAGGAATCACAGGTAAACCCAATGGGATCAATAATCATGTTTAAATGCATTCATTCTGATTGCAGGCATTGCAATGTTAAGCAATAATTATTCAATACCTCCTGCAGCCCCTAACAATGTGCTAGAAAAACTATGGTGGTGCCCCTGCCCATTTTGGGGCACCACAGAAGTATGGATTGATTGCTTGGATTGGATTAATTGGATCTGCCCGCATGGGCATTATAGGGTGCTCCGGGCCAGGAATCACAAATATTTAATGAGCAGCTTTACCATTTTTTATTTTGGCCTCGTGACACTCCTCTTTTCCTCATTTTGCCTTTTTTATTAATTGAGGTGCCCCCCACCCACCCGAGACACCCAAATGCTGGAGTGCTCATTGGGGGGTCATGCGGGCAAGCCCAAGGCCCAGCTGGCTCCCCAACACAGCGCCTGTCTTCCAGTGCTGCGCAAGAGCCGGCTACAGTCCTTTGTGCTCCTGCCAGGTGAGGGTAGCTGCCTTCCTCTGCCTCCTCTCCATGGCAGGAGGAAGGATTCAGGTGCTAACTAGTGCCTACCTCAGGGATGGGGTTCCCAAGGCAATAACGAAAGCAGCATGCCAGTGCCCTCCTTCCTTCTTTCGCCAGGGTCCGGGGATGGGGTCCCAGGCCGACTCCAATGTGTCTCTGGCCCAGGAAGGCATCTCCTGGTGTCCGGCCCTGAGGATGGGGTCCCCGGGTCCAAGTTTGGCTCAGTGAGGGGGCCCCCACATGACCCCCTCCCCAGGATGATTAAAAATAAATAATAAAGATGAGTTAAGCCCAGACCTTGGCCTATCCCAGGGGTAACTTTTGGAGGTACAGCGGAGCCTTAGTGATCTGTTTTCATTTAAAGGGGGAGTCAAAGGTCAAATATTTGCTGGTGCATAGCTTCGACCCAAGGTGCCAATTTTCATAAACCTGGCCTTGTTTTGCTCCTAGTGGCAAGATGCCAGGAGCATTTTCAACAGGCCTCCTGGCCTCTAACAGATTGATTTTGAAGGGAGCTGGACTTATTAGCTCTCTGTTCCAGCCTTCTCCTCTCCTGGCTCTAGGTGCTCCTCTCCAGCTGGTGGGGGCTTCCTGTGCAGCCACTCTGCTATTAGGTAGAAGAGCAGCCTCTTGTTCACATTCTCACAAGAGCCTCCTGGCTGTCTTGCAGAGCACTTGGGGTGGCAGAGGAGTCCCGATCTTCCCCCAACTGGTCCTTAGGGGCATAAGTGGGTCAGCTTCACTGGCCCTGGAGAGACCCATCTAGTCCTGGGGTCTGATGCAGACAAAGTCCTTAATCCATCTTTACAGGGCTTCAGGTGGCTTCCCCTTTCAACTGTCCATGATTCTTCTGTCATTGCCTTCCAGGTCCAGGGTTTTCTGTGTCTCTATCTAGTTCAGTGGTGTATAAGTGGAGGTGGGAAGTGCTTGAAGAAAGACACCTCTAGCAAATCCTAGGTTGCCACATCATCACCCACCCTTGTCCGAACCCTCCCTCATTGCATTCTGGGACAATCCAAGATAGCACCATCAAGTTGTCTCTGTGAAGAGTGGGAATCAGCCACGTCCCCAGCTATCACTGCCTGATCCCTTCCCACTGTTACCAACTGTGGGTCTTTCAAAACAGCCTTATTTCCAACAAAAGAATCATTTGCTGTAAACTAGAGCTTCCTGAACATTCCTGCAATAATCCTACAATACACTGAACAAAACCTTTCCACTCTCAGGTGCACCTTGTACATTTTTCCTCTGCAACACCTACTCCTGTTCATCTGAATCGAAATCAGAAGAACAACTGATCTCAATTTCAGCGCTTCTATATGACCCATCACTAACAATAGTCTTGTGCTTACGCACCTTATTCATAATCTGCTTACCTCGGGGTGAGCTAATGTGGGCCAATGTGTATGTGTCCAGATGTCCAGTATGAGGAGCGCGTGATCGCTATGTGTGGTGTACATGTTGTGTTCTGATTAGTTGAGTGTATCTATCGAAATGTGGTATCTAGCTTTGTGGTATTTCTGGGGAACGCGAGTCTTTGGCCAAACTGATTTTATTGGGGCCAATTACCTAAGACTTGTTTGTGGTGCAACTATCTATCTGTGGAATAGATTTGGGTTTTCCTTGAGTGCTTGTTAGCCTGTAATTTATGGGGTACCCCACCTGTGACCTATTACTTGATAAGCATGGACAATGGGTCACAGGACCTGCCTGGCCACGTATTTCTGATTTGGGGTTGATTGGGAGGTCACCTTGGGTGGATCCGACAGTAATGATGTAAGTTCATTGGAATTCCTAAGAATAATAAGACAGCCACTGGAATAATTTTTATCGACATCAACATTGCGCGTACAGTTGTTATCTTGACAATTGACATCGTTCTTACTGGTGTTGTCGAGGTTATGTTTACTTTGGTCAGAAAGTACAATGACATTGTTCTTATTAGCAACAATAATGTTATGATACAACCAGGCACAAGTTATGGTATACATTGACATTGCATTGACGAGCATTGTCGCGGTTGTGTGGCACACAGGCTATAACATTCGTTCACATTGCATTTACTGATATTGTTGTTGTCAGGCCTGCACATATCATGACTCAGGTAGTGGGACTCACCAACAGTAACCGTCTAAAACCGGAAAATGAAAAGCAAAAAATCCTGCTGGACTGAATGGGCGGACTCCATGTGCAACATCCACCAAAAATAATAAAACACTTTTTTGCAAGAGTCATCTAGGATCGTCTCTCAGGCTTATGGGCTCGAGGGAGTGACTCCATTGATACTGTTGTTAGCTAGGAACAAGATCTGTTTAATTTAAAAAGGGATATCCCTTTCCACTGTTGTATAGCGGCTAGAGGACTATGGAGGTTGCTGAAACAAATCCTGCTTGCTACTCAAAATTGATGATGATTTGCGCGCCATTCTCATAGGATAGTCGGATGACACACCAATTATCATCCGCTTATGAGAGTGTACTGTTACATTTCCCATCTTTGAAAGGTAATGTTGTCTCTGTCTTTACAGGAGTGGTATTACTTGAGCTTCAAGGATGTTATACCACCTTTAAAATATTTCAAATATGTAGGCCTGTGGGTGGTGGTTTAATTTATAAACATCCCAACCCTACCCTCAGAACGCTCAGGTCCCAGCCCCTAAACCTCAACTTTAAATAATGGAACATACTGGTGGATTTTACAAATCGGGCTTTCGTGATAATAAGTGCACTTTTTGCTTAGAAAATTACACAATTCTTGATTCTCTTTGAAATTCCATATAGTAAATGTCTTTTCAGTGTGCACCTCAGTGATGTGCATGAAACCGTTTCTCAGGCACAGCAAGTCAAGCAAGGCATGTGGAAATACACTGTCTTGCCAAGAACTGGAGAACTGATACCTGTGAGGATGTTAAGGCTTGAGCATGCCTGCACGACATTTTACAAGACAGAAGAGGCTGAAAAAATACTTTGCCGTCAACATCCTTTAGAG
Organism: Calotriton arnoldi; assembly: GCA_963921515.1. Taxonomy (NCBI): domain Eukaryota; kingdom Metazoa; phylum Chordata; class Amphibia; order Caudata; family Salamandridae; genus Calotriton; species Calotriton arnoldi. The sequence continues at coordinate 829,631 of CAWUFW010006368.1, read as the reverse complement.
ATTAGTAGGCAGTTCTGACACCTCGTTCTCCACTTGTTTTATGGTTACCAAAAGAAAACTATAACACCATCTTAATAAATTGCAAAACTAATTATAAAAAAATGTAATATTTGACATTCATATATAACAAATAGCAGATAAAACTGTCTCTTGCTTCTTACAGTTTGAGTTAAAAATAACTTGCCGCTTATATAGCACAAATAATAGACAAAACTGTCTCTTTTAATGAAATCAATCAATCAATCAATCAAACAGCATTTGTAAAGCGCTAACACTGTCACCCCTAGGGGTAAAGATGGAGTTAATATTAATAATACCCAGCATTTTTGTACTACTGTCATTGACTGTTAAAATTGGGTTGTTGGTTGACTGTGGTGTGGACCCTGGGCAAGCAGCAACTACAATTCTTGTCAGAGTAGGGCACGAGCAAATCACAAATTAACCTGCTCTCAACCCCTGGTAGCTTGGCACAGAGCAGTCAGACTTAAGTTAGAGGAAATGTGTAAAGCATTTGTGCAACACTTCATAAAGTAAAACAGTGAAAATACCACCCAAAAAGATCCCACACCAAGTTAGAAAATAGGTATTATTTGGGGGGCGTGGCCGAGTCGTCGATCAAAATGGCCGCATGGTATTGAAGCTCCGGCGCCCGGCGCCCCTATTTTAATGAAAACTTCATGATCCTGCTGTTCCCACCGTTGGAGATGCTGCGCTGAGAACGCCCGACATCGTGGCGACACTGCTGAGGGTGGCGAGATCCTGCGCTGCTCCCCCCGAGCGGCCACCGATTCCTGCTGTGGCGAGTGGCGGCATGTGGAGGCCCAGCCAGACTCGGATTCCCCGCGCCTACCTTGCTTGCTGCGGCTGAGGGCACGAGGGGACACCTCGCTGCGGCCGTTACAGTGAACGGCGAAGATTGTCTGCACCTGGGACCCGGGTGAGTCAACCAGGGACTGCGGCTGAGGGCACGAGAGGGTTCGCGTGGGCCGGATTCCCCCCTGCCCCCCTCCCCGGGCCCAGCAACATCCTTGCAAGTCCCCGCGCCGGCCTCGCCGCACTGTGATATTGCATGAGCACCCCCCCATCCTGGTGTGGAGCCCGTGGGCGTCTGGGGGAGAGGCCTCAGAGATAGCTGCGATTGCCGACGACTAGCTCTGGTTGGGATCCTCATTTGCTCGCTGTGCTGGGACTGAACACGGCCATTCTGAGCTGGGGCCCAGACAAAAAGGACAAAAACCTCCTGGGGCGGGGAATGTGAGTTCCACTGATCATCGCCCCTTCTGCCTTCGCACAACTTCTGCGCCTACCGGTTGCTCCCCCTCATTTGGTGCGTGCTGCCTCGCAAGCCTCTCAAGACCGGGAGTGTGGCGTTTGTGGATTACCTCCCCCCCTTATTCTCCTACATCAGGAACCAACAGAAACACTACTGACTGGGAGTAGCGAAAGACCTGGGGCCCGGTTGAACTCTCTCCCTTCCTGCCTCCCACGTGTCCATCTGCGCCAGTTGGGCCCGCACTTGCAGGAGGGCACCGGCTGGCTGAGCCCCATAGGCGGTCCCCCCTCTGCTTGCTGGCCATTTGAGCCTGGCCTCTTGACATCCGGAGCGGAGGAGACTCGACACCCTCCTATTCCCCTGGAACTTTCCCTTCTCTGGGACTTGGCTGGGCGGCTGCTTCCGGCTGTAGCTGTCCTCCCCTGACCTGCCCTCGTTCGCTGTGGTGATCCCACCACATCACCTATAGCCTATCTAGCTGGTATCCTCGCTCACACTACAGAAATGGGTCGGGGAGATCCAAAGCAGCGCAGGCTGATCTTTGACAGGCCGGGCACATCAGAGCGCCCAGACCAGAGCCTTGACGCAGATGGCGAGTCGGGGCAGAGCGCTCAGCCTCCCGCCCTGGAAGGCGCAGCGGCTATAATGGCAGAGCTCAGTGCTGGGTTTCGTGCAACAGACTCTAGATTTGACTCCCTCACCTCCAGGCTGGACAGAATGGAGGAGCGCCTTGATGGGCACAACACCCGGCTTGATGAAGCAGAGCAGCGTATTTCTGCCCACAAAGACCAAGCCAAAGACACTACACACCGGTTGGAAATGATGGAGCGACTGCTTAGGACCGTAGCCTGAAAAATGAAGACTTAGAGGCCCGGTCACGGAGAAACAACATTCGTATCCTGGGCCTTGCGGAATCTACAAACACTGGGTACCCGGAGCTATTTGTCGAATCACTACTCTCCGACCTATTCGGAGCGGATAAATTCTCCAAGACCCTCATTGTGGACAGGGCGCAGAGGTCCCTGGGCCCTCGCCCCCCCCCCCGGTGCCCCTCCACGGCCTATAATCGCCCGCTTGCTCAATTACAGGGACCGCGACACGATCCTTCACCTGGCTCGAGAAAATGCGCCGGTGCAGTATCAAGGCTCCGTGCTCTCCTTCTATCCAGACAACGCAACCGCAGTCCAAGAAGCCCGTCGCAAGTTTGCGGATGCTAAGCAGCAGCTCCGCACAATCAGTGTAAAATATGCCATGCTGTACCCTGCACGGTTGCGGGTACTAGTGGGCGACAAACCTCGTTTTTTGTCACTCCAGCCGATGTACTGGCCTTCTGCAAGCAACAACAAAACAACAACCGTAGGAGGCCTGCCAACTCCTCTAGACACTCCTCTCCTGATCGGCAGCTGGCTGCGAATGGGGAGCTCTACCCCTCGGAGTGATGGTCGCCTGAGCCCCCTCATCTCGCCGGCCTTCTCTCGCCCTAGTGTTGACCATCCAACTGGAACGAAATGACTGCTGCGATGTTTCCAAGAACAATAAATGTTTTTGTACTCCCCTTCTACAAGTTGCATAGCTTAAGAAATGGGCATCGGGCATCTGAGCCTTTATCCACCCCCTACGGATGACTCTGAATGGTTTGTTTTTGGGACACTTTCTCTACGTGTTGGGGTATTGGGTATTCGCCAGGCCTTTGAGCTCTGGTGTGGGTGGAGGGTGGGAGTTGTTTTTTGGCGCTTTTTCCTCTGCATATCTCTCTTTCTGGCTCTCTTTGCTCTCTTTAGCCTCTTCCCTTCTTATTCCCCCCCTCTCCACATGCAGCACACTCCCTACACTGCGCCGGATGTACACATACATACACTTCCCCCTATGGCGCTGATCTCTGGCACAACTGTGGAGGTCAAGTTGATTACTTGGAACGTACGGGGACTTAACAATCCCAGGAAATCAAACTTGTGCTAGCCTACCTCTGGAGACACAACGTCAAGATAGCATTTCTGCAAGAAACCCACCTTCCCCCACAAAATTCCCCCCCATTCACTTCCTCTTGGGGGCCCCATAGATATTTCTCATGCTACGGCACCTATTCTCGTGGAGTCTGCCTCCTTATCCACCGTACCCTCCCCTTTACGCACAAGCTCACAGTCTCTGATGCACACGGGTGATACCTCTTGGTGGCAGGAACAATGATGGGCAAAGCAGTCATGTTTCTCAACGTCTACGCACCCAACACAGACTACCCCACTTTCTTCTCCGATCTCCATACTCTGCTTGACAGCCATGAGTATGACACATTGTTCCTTGGCGGGGATCTGAATTTATGGCTTGATCCCAGCTGCGATTCCTCTAGCCCTGTGCAAAACACAAAACCACATGCTCATCGGGCACTCCGGGATCTAATACAATCCATTGCCCTACGCGACATATGGCGCTCATACCATCCAGATACACCAGGATATACATTCCATTCGGCACCACATTCGACCTGGACACAAATAGATTATTGGCTCACCAACGCACTTGGCTGTCAATGGGCCAGTGGCATAGAAACGCTGCCCCTTACTCTATCGGACCATGCTCCAGTACTTCTCCATTTAAAAATTCCACACTCTACCGGGTGGAAACACAGATGGTCATTCCCGGCCACAGCTTTGTTAGATGCACTTTTTAAATCTGAACTGCACGACGCGATTGGCGAATACGTCACACTAATCACAGGCTCAGTGTCACAATATGCAACAATGTGGTTCGCCTTTAAAGCTTACATCCGCGGTATCTGCATATCCAAGCAGGCCGGAGTCCTGCGCTCAATACGTGGTAGCCTCGTCCGAGTTGAAGCCGAATTGACGTACCTGGACAATTTACCCACCTCGCCAATCACTCTTAACAAGCGCAACGCTCTCATACTTGAATTTAACGAGCATGCGGATAGAGAGGCCACCTTATTGGGCAAATACCACGCGGCGCGCAGTTACGGAGAGGGAGAGCGCCCTGGCAGAACTCTTGCGTGATTGGTGTGACCCCCCGAGGAGCTGGGTATATCGCGGCGCTGGGACGATCGGACGACTCTACAGCTACTGACAATGCTGATATAATGACAGAGCTAATCTCATACTATCGGTCCCTATATGCGACCAAACTTCCCACAGGGTTTACACAGCACCTTGCATACTTGGATGAGATCGCAATGGTATGGCTAATCACAGGGCAGGCACAATTCCTAAGTGAACCCTTTACCGTTGAGGAGATTATCCAGGCAATAGACACTCTAGATGGATCGAAGGCCCATGGCCTTGATGGTCTGTCAGGGGGTTTTAACAAGGCATTCAAGCAAACACTAGCACTGCACCTTCTCGAGGTGTATGCTGAAGCGCTCGAAAAAGGCACTTTCCCCCCTTCAATGAGGGAAGCAGCCATATCCCCCCTGCTAAAACCGGGTAAAGAACCCACTAATTGCACCTCATATCACCCGATCTCCCTAATAAATTTTGACAACAAAATACTAGCTAAGATGTTGTCCACCAGACTATCACTGCTGTTGGACCAAATTCTCTCACCCGTACAATCAGGCTTCGTTCCACATAGATCCACTGCCCTGAATCTCCGGACTGCATTCTCAGTGATAAACAGGATATTGCTGACTGTCCCAGCAGCAGTGGCCCTTCACGACACGGAGAAGGCCTTTGACTCTCTGGAATGGCCATTTCTTTTTGCCATGCTTCGTAAGCTCGGCATCTCCGAAAACTTTATTGCTCTGATTGCTCTGTTATACTCCTCCACTACGGCCAGACTTCGAGTGAATGGTTCTCTCTCCCCCCCTTTTCCGGTCACCTGTGGCACTCGCCAGGGCTGCCCCTTATCCCCCTTACTTTTTATAGTAGCAATGGATCCCTTAGTCAGGCATCTACAAGAAAAGCACTTGTTCCGCGGCCTTCAATTCCACTCAGGACCCCTGCTGTTATCCATGTACGCAGACTACATCCTGCTCTTTATTAGAGACCCCAGTACAAATTTGCAACCTCTCATAGACAAGATCTGCCTCTTCGGCGCCATGACCGGGCTGCAAATTAATTGGGACAAGTCAGAACTTTTCCCGATCACTGACTCGACCAACCCAGTAGGAGATGGCCTTCCCCTCCGATGGGCGGTAGATACTACGTACTTAGGTATCACTCTACATAGAAACAAAGAACAAGCTATTCACCTGAACTATGGGCCAGCCATGGAGCTGCTTGCCTCACAGATTGAGCAATGTATTCAGCTGCCGTTATCCATGGCTGGCCGCATTGCCCTCATTAAAATGAATGTCCTTCTCTGATTCCCATATCTATTTCTCAATATACCAATCCCATTAACTAAGGCATTCTTCACGCAGCTCCGTGACTTACTTATTCGTCTGGTCTGGGCGGGGCAGAGGCCGCGGATAGCTTGGGACACGCTTACACTCCACTATGAGCGGGGAGGATTCGCGGTTCCTGATTTGCATCTCTATTATCTGGTCGCACAAGCCCAATTTGCTCGTCACTGGTTCCATCCAGATGCCCGCATACCATGTACCAAACCTGAGCGAGACTTGTCCTCCCCTACCCTCTTAGGCGCACAGTTCCTCCTGGGCATATCGCTTGACTCAAATGACATACAACCTTTATCTACCACTTGCTGGGCTTGGCGCAGACTCAGCCGGCTACTGGGCTCTGGCTCTTTATATGCGCCTAACCTCCCACTACAAAAACAACAGTTGATGGACAGAATGCAGAACAATGTCATACATTCACCCCAGTACAGAGATCTGGGCCTAAATCCATCGTTTTTTGCTCACCATGCCATTCCAGTTTGGACCCAGCCATATGCAAATCAGTCTTGACCCTGTGCCTCATGGGAACAGTCCAGCCGGAACTGCCAAGCCAGGTCCTCCCTGGACTGGAAACAAGCATCCTAGGACCGGTTTCGGGTTTCACCCTCTTCAGCCAGGATAGCTTGATTCCAGTGGCATGGAGAGCACGGGACCCACGTCTGGGCATACCCGTCCCACTCGGGTGACAAATGCAAAAACAACAGTTGATGGACAGAATGCAGAACAATGTCATACATTCACCCCAGTACAGAGATCTGGGCCTAAATCCATCGTTTTTTGCTCACCATGCCATTCCAGTTTGGACCCAGCCATATGCAAATCAGTCTTGACCCTGTGCCTCATGGGAACAGTCCAGCCCGAACTGCCAAGCCAGGTCCTCCCTGGACTGGAAACAAGCATCCTAGGACCGGTTTCGGGGTTTCACCCCTCTTCAGCCAGGATAGCTTGATTCCAGTGGCATGGAGAGCACGGGACCCACGTCTGGGCATACCCGTCCCACTCGGGGTGACAAATGCAAAAACAACAGTTGATGGACAGAATGCAGAACAATGTCATACATTCACCCCAGTACAGAGATCTGGGCCTAAATCCATCGTTTTTTGCTCACCATGCCATTCCAGTTTGGACCCAGCCATATGCAAATCAGTCTTGACCCTGTGCCTCATGGGAACAGTCCAGCCCGAACTGCCAAGCCAGGTCCTCCCTGGACTGGAAACAAGCATCCTAGGACCGGTTTCGGGGTTTCACCCTCTTCAACCAGGATAGCTTGATTCCAGTGGCATGGAGAGCACGGGACCCACGTCTGGGCATACCCGTCCCACTCGGGTGACAAATGCAAAAACAACAGTTGATGGACAGAATGCAGAACAATGTCATACATTCACCCCAGTACAGAGATCTGGGCCTAAATCCATCGTTTTTTGCTCACCATGCCATTCCAGTTTGGACCCAGCCATATGCAAATCAGTCTTGACCCTGTGCCTCATGGGAACAGTCCAGCCCGAACTGCCAAGCCAGGTCCTCCCTGGACTGGAAACAAGCATCCTAGGACCGGATTCGGGTTTCACCCTCTTCAGCCAGGATAGCTTGATTCCAGTGGCATGGAGAGCACGGGACCCACGTCTGGGCATACCCGTCCCACTCGGGGTGACAAATGCAAAAACAACAGTTGATGGACAGAATGCAGAACAATGTCATACATTCACCCAGTACAGAGATCTGGGCCTAAATCCATCGTTTTTTTGCTCACCATGCCATTCCAGTTTGGACCCAGCCATATGCAAATCAGTCTTGACCCTGTGCCTCATGGGAACAGTCCAGCCCGAACACCAAAAGAATGGTGGATTTAACCCAGATCTCTTGACTGGGGGTGAATGTTTTGATTTGTTCTGCATTCCGTCCATCAATTGTGTCTCTTTTGCTTTCCCGCCCTAAGTGCGCCAGGTATGCCCAGACGTGGGTCCTGGGCTCACTGTGCCACTGGAATCAAGCTATCCTGGCTGAAGAGGGGTGAAACCCCGAAACCGGTCCTAGGATGCTTGTTTCCGGTCCAGGGAGGACCTGGCTTGGCAGTTCGGGCTGGACTGTTCCCATGAGGCACAGGGTCAAGACTGATTTGCATATGGCCAGGTCTAAACTGGGGTGGCATGGTGAGCAAAAGAATGGTGGATTTAACCCAGATCTCTTGACTGGGGGTGAATGTTTTGAATTGTTCTGCATTCCGTCCATCAATTGTGTCTCTTTGCTTTCTCGCCCTAAGTGCGCCAGGTATGCCCAGACGTGGGTCCTGGGCTCACTGTGCCACTGGAATCAAGCTATCCTGGCTGAAGAGGGTGAAACCTCGAAACCGGTCCTAGAATGCTTGTTTCCAGTCCAGGGAGGACCTGGCTTGGCAGTTCGGGCTGGACTGTTCCCATGAGGCACAGGGTCAAGACTGAATTGCATATGGCCAGGTCTAAACTGGGGTGGCATGGTGAGCAAAAGAATGGTGGATTTAACCCAGATCTCTTGACTGGGGGTGAATGTTTTGATATGTTCTGCATTCCGTCCATCAATTGTGTCTCTTTGCTTTCTCGCCCTAAGTGCGCCAGGTATGCCCAGACGTGGGTCCTGGGCTCACTGTGCCACTGGAATCAAGCTATCCTGGCTGAAGAGGGTGAAACCCCGAAACCGGTCCTAGGATGCTTGTTTCCGGTCCAGGAGGACCTGGCTTGGCAGTTCGGGCTGGACTGTTCCCATGAGGCACAGGGTCAAGACTGAATTGCATATGGCCAGGTCTAAACTGGGGTGGCATGGTGAGCAAAAGAATGGTGGATTTAACCCAGATCTCTTGACTGGGGGTGAATGTTTTGATTTGTTCTGCATTCCGTCCATCAATTGTGTCTCTTTTGCTTTCTCGCCCTAAGTGCGCCAGGTATGCCCAGATGTGGGTCCTGGGCTCACTGTGCCACTGGAATCAAGCTATCCTTGCTGAAGAGGGGTGAAACCCCGAAACTGGTCCTAGGATGCTTGTTTCCGGTCCAGGGAGGACCTGGCTTGGCAGTTCGGGCTGGACTGTTCCCATGAGGCACAGGGTCAAGACTGATTTGCATATGGCCAGGTCTAAACTGGGGTGGCATGGTGAGCAAAAGAATGGTGGATTTAACCCAGATCTCTTGACTGGGGGTGAATGTTTTGATTTGTTCTGCATTCCGTCCATCAATTGTGTCTCTTTGCTTTCTCGCCCTAAGTGCGCCAGGTATGCCCAGACGTGGGTCCTGGGCTCACTGTGCCACTGGAATCAAGCTATCCTGGCTGAAGAGGGGTGAAACCCTGAAACCGGTCCTAGGATGCTTGTTTCCGGTCCAGGGAGGACCTGGTTTGGCAGTTCGGGCTGGACTGTTCCCATGAGGCACAGGGTCAAGACTGATTTGCATATGGCCAGGTCTAAACTGGGGTGGCATGGTGAGCAAAAGAATGGTGGATTTAACCCAGATCTCTTGACTGGGGGTGAATGTTTTGATTTGTTCTGCATTCCGTCCATCAATTGTGTCTCTTTTGCTTTCTCGCCCTAAGTGCGCCAGGTATGCCCAGACGTGGGCCCTGGGCTCACTGTGCCACTGGAATCAAGCTATCCTGGCTGAAGAGGGTGAAACCCCGAAACCGGTCCTAGGATGCTTGTTTCCGGTCCAGGGAGGACCTGGCTTGGCAGTTTGGGCTGGACTGTTCCCATGAGGCACAGGGTCAAGACTGATTTGCATATGGCCAGGTCTAAACTGGGGTGGCATGGTGAGCAAAAGAATGGTGGATTTAACCCAGATCTCTTGACTGGGGGTGAATGTTTTGATTTGTTCTGCATTCCGTCCATCAATTGTGTCTCTTTTGCTTTCTCGCCCTAAGTGCGCCAGGTATGCCCAGACGTGGGTCCTGGGCTCACTGTGCCACTGGAATCAAGCTATCCTGGCTGAAGAGGGGTGAAACCCCGAAACCGGTCCTAGGATGCTTGTTTCCGGTCCAGGGAGGACCTGGCTTGGCAGTTCGGGCTGGACTGTTCCCATGAGGCACAGGGTCAAGACTGATTTGCATATGGCCAGGTCTAAACTGGGGTGGCATGGTGAGCAAAAGAATGGTGGATTTAACCCAGATCTCTTGACTGGGGGTGAATGTTTTGATTTGTTCTGCATTCCGTCCATCAATTGTGTCTCTTTTGCTTTCTCGCCCTAAGTGCGCCAGGTATGCCCAGACGTGGGTCCTGGGCTCACTGTGCCACTGGAATCAAGCTATCCTGGCTGAAGAGGGTGAAACCCGAAACCGGTCCTAGGATGCTTGTTTCCGGTCCAGGGAGGACCTGGCTTGGCAGTTCGGGCTGGACTGTTCCCATGAGGCACAGGGTCAAGACTGATTTGCATATGGCCAGGTCTAAACTGGGGTGGCATGGTGAGCAAAAGAATGGTGGATTTAACCCAGATCTCTTGACTGGGGGTGAATGTTTTGATTTGTTCTGCATTCCGTCCATCAATTGTGTCTCTTTTGCTTTCTCGCCTAAGTGCGCCAGGTATGCCCAGACGTGGGTCCTGGGCTCACTGTGCCACTGGAATCAAGCTATCCTGGCTGAAGAGGGGTGAAACCCCGAAACCGGTCCTAGGATGCTTGTTTCCGGTCCAGGAGGACCTGGCTTGGCAGTTCGGGCTGGACTGTTCCCATGAGGCACAGGGTCAAGACTGATTTGCATATGGCCAGGTCTAAACTGGGGTGGCATGGTGAGCAAAAGAATGGTGGATTTAACCCAGATCTCTTGACTGGGGGTGAATGTTTTGATTTGTTCTGCATTCCGTCCATCAATTGTGTCTCTTTGCTTTCTCGCCCTAAGTGCGCCAGGTATGCCCAGACGTGGGTCCTGGGCTCACTGTGCCACTGGAATCAAGCTATCCTGGCTGAAGAGGGTGAAACCCCGAAACCGGTCCTAGGATGCTTGTTTCCGGTCCAGGGAGGACCTGGCTTGGCAGTTCGGGCTGGACTGTTCCCATGAGGCACAGGGTCAAGACTGATTTGCATATGGCCAGGTCTAAACTGGGGTGGCATGGTGAGCAAAAGAATGGTGGATTTAACCCAGATCTCTTGACTGGGGGTGAATGTTTTGATTTGTTCTGCATTCCGTCCATCAATTGTGTCTCTTTGCTTTCGCCCTAAGTGCGTCAGGTATGCCCAGACGTGGGTCCTGGGCTCACTGTGCCACTGGAATCAAGCTATCCTGGCTGAAGAGGGGTGAAACCCCGAAACCGGTCCTAGGATGCTTGTTTCCGGTCCAGGGAGGACCTGGCTTGGCAGTTCGGGCTGAACTGTTCCCATGAGGCACAGGGTCAAGACTGATTTGCATATGGCCAGGTCTAAACTGGGGTGGCATGGTGAGCAAAAGAATGGTGGATTTAACCCAGATCTCTTGACTGGGGGTGAATGTTTTGATTTGTTCTGCATTCCGTCCATCAATTGTGTCTCTTTTGCTAACCTCCCACTACAGCAGAATCAGTTTCTACCGCTCACTTTTGAGATGGTGGTTCAACTCACCCTCAACAAGCTACAACTGCACACCATTGGCTCCCTATTCCAGGACGGGCATGCAATAACCATGGCGGACTTGACCACACGGACTGTGATGTCCTACATGGATAAATTAATTGCGACCAGATTGCTCGGTGCTCATCACTCCTTCTTTTCCTCTCCCTCATGAAGAGTTCACACCTCTTACGTTGCTTATAACAGACCAGGATGGTGCCCATTTGGTCACCAAGCTATATAGGGCATGTATGTCGCTCAAGCAAGTTCAGGACAGGGGGTACAACGTCGCTGGGAGGAGGATCTGGGTCAACCACTGACCAATAAGGAGAGGACCTGCAGCCACGAACAAATAAAAAGGGTATCCCCCAATCACAGACATAAATTAATTCACTTCAAGTTTATACATCGGATTTATATCACGCCGCAACAACAGGCCAAATATGATCCTACCAAATCATCAAACTGCCCAATATGTCAAGCCCCTGACGCTGATTTTGCACACATGACCTGGACGTGCCCGCCCATAACTGTATACTGGACTGAAGTGTTTCAGGTGCTCTCCGACAGAACTTCCATGCCGATCTCCCCCTCCCCTAAGTTAGCTTTGCTGGGAATAGTTAGCGGCATAAAACATTGCTACTGTAGGTTCCTCGCTATTACTTGCAAAAAGAGAAATTGCATTACACTGGGGCACTAGACAATGCCCCAAAAAGGAGGCATGGCTCAGCAGCATAACTTACTGTGATATGCAGACCGACATATACACCACACTTCAACCCCCACCTCACGACCTAAAGATATCTGGCATATATATCGCCATTATCTACACCAGACATGCCAGGTTTCACCAACCCTATCCCCTTCACGCTTGTTTGGCCTAGATAGGTCTTCATCATGAAAATCGATACTGATAGTCTTTGTTTATATGTTTGTGAAACTAAGCAATCAAATCAATGAAAAAAAAGAAAGAAAATAGGTATTATTTTAATAAATAAAGAAGGCCAAGATAACAAAAATCCAATCAGTAGAACCAGAGTTATGAATTTTTAAAGACTAAACGATAAAATTGCAGCTAAAAGAAAAGGGCACCAATTGCGGCTATCTGGTTGCGCTGGACCAGGTCAAATTCGAAAGTTCAGGCCAACTGCAATGGAGCTCAGGTACAGCCCTCGATTAGTCCTGCTGTTGTTTAACCTTCTCAAGTTTTGTGCCAAGACTCCTGTTCATGTTGGAGAGGGTTGCGGGGAGCAAGGAGAGCATTGTGGGTGGTAGTGCGAATAGTAGGTTGGGCATTGTGGACAGATAGGTTGGTACTTTTTGTTGGTGGTCCTTAATGGGCAATTGATGCTTGCTGTGCGAAGAGATGTGCTGTGAGCGAGTGACACTGAATTTCAGTGCGAACTGCATGGTTCTTATGCAAACTGGCCCGTTCTTTCTTACGAAGAGCCCAAAAGCTAGATTTCAAGAGCCCGTGAGACACACCAAGGGTCCAGGACCTGAGAGTCACCGCTTGGGGTCAGTAACTTGCTGCAGCTGGGTGCAGGAGCTGGTTAGGGAGCCTTTTATGTCCCTGAGGCTCAGATCAGGAGACCAGCAGACTAGCCCTTTGAGTCACTCTGGGGTCCTGTGTTAAAGCTGAAGGTACAGGTCCAGTTCTTCTTCCCCAGGCAAGAGGGCAGCAGTGCAGCAGTTCCTTTAGAGCAGCAGACCAACAGAGTGGCAGTCCTTGTAGCAGCACAGCAGTCCTTCTTCTTGGGAGAGTATACACAGGTCCAGAGGTGTACTCAAAAGTTGGTCTCTGAAGTCCTTCTTTTATACACTGTTGTGCCTTTAAAGTGGAGAGAAGCTTGTAGAGGCATGCCTTTGAAGTACACAGATGCCCTCACTTCACTGCCCTGGCTTCAGACTAACTACAGGGGGTATGCAGCCCTTTGTGTGGAGACAGGACACAGCCTATTCACATGTAAGTTGGTCTGGACCCAGTTCCTCCCACCCATCCTGCCAGTGATGGCCATCCCTGTCACACTTAAGCTTCCCATTGTGTTTGGCTATCTATGAGGAATACACAAAGCCCAACTGTCTGCTACACCCAGTCATATGACCCAGAGACAGTCCGCAGGCACCAAGTGGCTAAGGCAAGATAATGTCAACTTTCTAAAACTGGCATTTTTAGAATTGCAATTTAAAATCTGACTTCCCATAAGTTAGGATTTTAAATTGTGATTCCAGAGACACCAAACATGAACTGATTATCTCCTTCCATTTGGAAATTACACCTATAAAATGTAATAAAGCAACTCCAATGTTAGCCTACGGGAGGGATAGGCATTGCAGTAGTGAAAAACAAATGTATCGCTTTTCACTACCAGGGCATGTAAATCGTAAAGTACATGCCCTGCATTTTAAATACATTACACCCTACCCTCTGGGCTCTCCAGGGCCTACCCTACGGGTGACATATATATTAAAAAGGAGGTTTAAGCTGCCCACACAGACTCTGCAATGGCAGGCCTGAGACATGTTTAAAGTGCTACTTACGTGGGTGACACAACCAGTGCTGCAGGCCGACTAGTACATTTAATTTACAGGCCCCAGGCACATATAGTGCCACTTTCCTAGGGACTTTCAAGAAAATCAAATATGCCAGTAGGGTATAAACCAATATTTCCATGCTTTAGTGAAAGAGCACAAGCCCTTTAGCACTGGTTAGCAGTGGTAAAGTGTGCACAGTCCTAAGGCCAGCAATAATGAAGCCAGCAAAAACAGGAGGAATGAAGGCAAAATGTTAGAGAGGAAACCACACCAAGGATGCCAAGTCTAACATTCACTTAGAAGGATGAAAACTGAGAAAGAATTTCAGATTAGGTGTACATCTTTAAAGGGCATTTGATCAGCTGAGTACCTGTTTTTTATCAGTTCAGTCAGACATTTAATTTGTAACGTAGAAGCTATGTTCACCACACTCTTTTACTGTTCGAGAAGTGGTTATTTTAGGTATCAGGCCTATTTTTCAGATTCTATGAAGCTTAAAGTTTTGTCTTTGCCTAGGACTCCTTAGAGAGGGCCACGTAGCAAGCAGGAGGTTCTTTTACTCTGAATGTCCGAGGCTCAACCTACCATGGGCTCTGAGCAACTGGGCCAAGCAGACCTTCAGCACTTGACTCTCAGTGGTGGTGAGGTTGAACCGCGCAAGGCTTCTCTGGATGAGGTAGGTGCAAGGTTTACACAGGCACTATAGTCAAAACATGGTCAGCAACCCCAGTAAATGATTGTCTAGTCAGATACTTGCTTTTATGAAAAAAAGTAGTATTTATATATGAACACAAAGTGAAATACAGCACACCACAAATAATCACACAGTCTTCATAAGGCCGGCACTCTAGTGTTGTCTTGATAAAATCTAAGCCTGGGTGATATTTTAATTACGCTGCTGCTGTAATTGATGTAATTTTGGTAATTTCATGCAATGAAAACCTACTACAGAGATTACGTCATTGCAACACATAGCATATTTTTGGGGAGAAATTTTAAGGTGAGATTTATTGTTCTGGTAATTTTTGAACAAGAGCTGCATTTTAGGTTGATTTTTTTACTCTAGCGGACCGTTCCGGTTATTTTTGAGTGCCAAACTACAAACTTGGATGCGAGCAGCAGTGTTATGAACAAAACAAGGCAGATCTTTTAATGTGAGTGGTCAACAAACATTTCAGGTTTTTTTGTACCTGAGAGGACTGTTTGGGTAATTTTTGAGCACATAAATACAAACCTTCAGCGAAGCACTCACCTGATCACAAACAAGGGCACACAGGGGACAGCCCAATCAGTGCAGTTGTAGCAACATGAACAAAATATCACAGTCTGTTACACGGATCCTCTTGATAGGATCCCCACTGGACCTCTCTCCCTCCAGACAAGCTCCTCCTCCTCATAGGGTCCTCTGGTCTCGGCAGGAAGGCAGATGCTGATGCTGCAGGCTCCAGAGCAAGTGGTCTTGATTCTCCTGGGTAATGTCCCATCACCCAGGAGGGAGGCTATCAGACTTTTAGCCCCAAGTCTCCTCACAACAGGCCGAGGTGATGCTGAGCTTCTCCATGCTGATGTACAGCTTCAGTTTGATGGTTTTTGGGAGGCTCAAGCTCCCCTTGTCATAATTCGTTTCCAGACACAGATGTGATTTTGTGTCTTAGGGGCAGATTTGCTAACATGTCATGCAATGCAGCGCAGCAAGGTAACTTGCTGCGCTGCATTGCATGACAGGGAGACATCACAAATGTGCCTTATTTACAAAGATATGGTGCATTTCTGCAGCCTCCTTGTGCTGGCACGCTCTGTGCTTCCTAGCACAAATGCAGGCACCCTTGCAACATGGTGCAAGGTGCCTAAGTTATGAGTAGGATTTTTTGTGTGCAGGAAGGGACACCTTGTCATGCAAAAACAATCCTTAAAGGCATTTTCCTTTTTTTAATGTGTGATGCGGAATGCATCACACATAGAAAAAGGAAGCAACGAGGAGAAATAAAGTAATTTCTCCTCGCAAAGCCTGGGTCTGAGAGGTGTACATTTTTGACACATACCCTGGTTTGCAACTCTTTGTAAATCTGGGAATGCACTAAAATCCATGGGTGTATTTGTGGGAATGCCAACACTCCACCCATGAAACGAATCCCTGCTGCAAGGTAATGCAAAGCAGTGAAATGCACTGTCTTGCTTTACCTTGGATTTACTAAACCTTGCAGAGCCATGCAAGATGGCTTTGTGTGGCTTATTAAGTCCCAGTTAAGGGCTTGCATTGTGTTGTGTCACCTTGTGTGACGCATGGGCAATGCAAGCCCCTAGTAAATCTGCCCCTTAGTCTTTGAAGTTCATGCTGTTGGGAGATGCCCACTTTGAAGTGCCCACTCCTCCACCATGTCCTTTGTTCAGAAAGAAGTCTGCCACAACAGGAGCAACTGCAAACTTGATAGTCTCACAACACAGGCCATGGGAGCGACTATAGGATCACACCTGGATGCCAGCCTCTCTCATATATGTCTATCAAAAGCTTACAAAGGCCCCAAGCCCTATTCTTTATGATTCTCTTAGCCCCATCTCCTTCCTAAGATGTACCTTGGCTCAGCTGACCAGTGACCTTTCCAGCATCAAAGAGCCCTTTGAAGTACACCGGAGGGTCTTCCTCTCCTTTCTTCCCATATGTGTCCCACCTAGCTCCCAGGAATGTAGCAATCCACTAATCTGCCTGAGGGCTCCTCCACATGCATTCCTCAAGACCCTGGGCTTCCAATATGGAATCCATAGGCCTCAATGTATTAGACCACTCACAGGCACACTTGCTTCATAGCAAGCACACGCACACATGTGCGCTGCACAGTGCTACTTGCCAACACCATGTAGTCCAAGGGTGAGTTAAGCGCACAGCAGTGGAACTTGAGATGAGTGGGCCCCACTCCAATGACACCGGTAAAAAGACCACATGACTGATCTTCATTGCTAAAACACGGTATGCTGCCAAAATTGTTCATGTGCTACTGAACTCTATGCTAAGGACAGTAGCCCGTTACCATTGATGAGGGTAGAGCTTTTGTTGCCCCTTCCGGAGCAACAAGACGGTAATGCATAAGACAAGTCTAGGTCATGGCATACACGCGTCATCCGTGAAAACCCATGACTTAAGATCTGCACCAGGGATCCAGATATAATTGGAACTGGGGTAATCAGGGCAGGGTGGTTGTCCGTCACCATACCAGGGACTTTTCCTTCCCAACAGTCTTTAAAATTACACATGATATTCAAGGATAGATGTCTGGCTGACATGGAGCGGGTCAGATATGTCAAACCAGGAATGAAGTCACAGAGTACTCTTTCTGTATCTCGTTTCTCGACTGCTGGCAATGTCCCACAAAGACACAAAAAGTCCTTCTGTGAAGGCATTGACAGAATATAAAATAATATAAAACACTACGCTTCACAAAAAACGTCTAAAAAAAGTTAAAGCACGCCATTAAAGATAAAATTCTAATTAAGAAAAAAAATGCGTATTCTAAATACTACATATGATGCTTTAAGCCAAGGGGATCTATGCATAAGATGACTTACCGTATTAAACATGTATCCACTTACTGTTTTTAGTACTTCCTTGACGGAAGGCTTCGATTTCCGAACAGCAAGGCCCAGTGCCCGAATCCTCTGTTTATATATTCTGCTTCTGCCCCCCTGATTTTGTGTCAACTATGTCTTGGAACATGTAGCATTCCTGGATCTTATCCTTGTAGAGCCACGTCACGAGGAACCTCAGCGTGCACCGTTTGTACACAAGCCCAGGCTGTCGGGGAAGCACCAAACCTTTTACTTCCTTCCTTCCAGAAGCAAGAGACAGAAATAATTCAACATCATAAAGCCGTGAAACATGAGCAGCTTTAGAACAAGTAAACATTTGTCTTTGACTTCAGTCAAGTGGAGTTTTCATATGTTCTTTGACCCAGGTGTGCTCATTTTTAAGCTGAAACTATGTAAAATTACCACTGGCAAAGCCTTGATAAGCTGGTGCAATGTTTATTTTTTTTAATTGCAAGCATATTCCACATAAATAAATAAAAAAGAATGAGAACATGATGGTGCCTCAATGTAGTGGCCATATGCTTGCAAGTATTGGTACAAAGAATAGGCCATATTGGCTTTGAATTATTTTAACCTGAACATATAGTTTAAAAACACACAAGGAGGGCTAAAAAAAGGATAAGAATTGAAAGCATTGGCAAAGTCAGTAGGTGTCTCCTTTGAAAGGCGTTAGCTGATCTTCAGCACATGCAACAAGACAAAAATGATTTTACATTGGCAACATGACAATCAAGCAGTAGCAAAGCCATTACGTCTAGCTATTTTATACATGTAAGTGATTCTTCAATGTTTGGCACGTTTGTGTGTGTGGTTGCTTGGATGGGTAGTGAGTGAGTGACTGAGTAATTGAGTGAGTCCATAATTAATAGGTGAGTGTGTGGATGGATAGATAAATGGGTGTGTACATTGATGAATGTGTCAGTGAGTGCAGACATCTTACACTAATCTTACAGGTTGAGACTGAGATGCAAACATTAAACGAGGGTTAGGCACCACTGAGTCATGTTCGTGCACAATATGTCAAGATTTACAATCATTATGCTTATGTCAATATGCAGGGGTGGCCGACATCATTTTCAGAATCTCAATAATATGGCAAGTAATTCGCTCACTCAAAAATTATATCTGCAAGTGTAGGTTTGTCCAATTACTCAATAATCCTTAGTGCCTGTTTACTTTAGTCCCATCAATCAAGAATTCTTAGAGCATTTTTAATGAGCATCATCACTCAATAACCTTGAACACAGGGTCAGATTTGCACCATCACTTAGGAATGCTAGTGCATGTTTAGATTCACCCACAGCTCTTTCATTTTTAGTGCATCTTCATATTTTCACTATCACTCACTAATCCTTAGTAAGTGCACAGACTTGAACAGTACCTCAGCAATTGTTAGTGCATGCTGATATTTTCACCAGTACTCACTCTGTAATCTTGACTGCCTGCCTAGATTTGCACCATCACTCATTAATGATTTGCCTTATTACTCCGCAATCTACAGAGGAATTTAATAATTTGTAATATCATTCAGGCATCCTTAACGAAGTTCTGATTTGTCCCGTCACTCTGATTCAGAATGGAGTTTCAGATTTCCATAATCACTCACTAATATTAAATGGATGTTCGGATTTGCAGTATTACTCAGTAAATACAGTGTCATCTTGAGGAATCTGGGGTCCTGGTCAAGAAATATTTTAAGGCCTCTGTTTGGCACAACTTTGCATAGTATTATCCATTTTCTGCTAATGTAAGCCCTGTGAAGCCGAACAATATTGCATTATATGTTAAAGTGGAGAGAGAGTTAGGATGTGGCTCACAAATGGAATATTTCTATCATAAGAACCATATTGTGAGACTTTTATTGGATGTTTGCCTTTCTGTATCACACAATTACCAAACATAATAAGCAATATCCACAGGATTAACTACGAACCCTGGGTTCCGAGTAGTGTGTGCTACCCGCCATGAAGCACTTCAACGCCTCCTCATGGATAAAGTTTGCACTTGCTAGACTTTCCCCCTTTTAAATTTTTGTTCGTTCAGATTTGCCAACAATTAGTAGTGTAAAAACACCCAGTAAAGACTGCGACATGTGGATTTTGGAGTGAAAAGCATAAAAAACTCTGCAAGTTATGTCCCTTTTAAGGCACAAAGTCGTAATTGGTGCTGTCTATCACACGTGATAAATTCAGAATCTGGGGGGGCAACTGATTTCACTGGGTGTCATAAACAGCAGCAAATCCTCTAGGGCAGCCATCATTGAGGTCTAACTGTGGGAGTGGCACACCATCTTAGGGGCATTTTCACAAGGAGCCATCGCAGAATTAACGGCACTTTATCGCAGCCAAAGTCGTGATAAATTTACCTCCCCATTCACAAGCCGGTGTTAACAGCCCACAGCACCAGTTTACCCGCAATAGCAGCCGCAAAAACATCGCCACAGAGGACCCCCGCAAATATCGCTAATGAGATGCAGAGTAGGCGTTCCCGTGACAAAAGTCGAGCCAACATCACACCTCAACATTCTTAACGACCAGCCACATCGGCGATAAAAACACAAAACAGGCGATAAGGCGCGTTAGCACCAGGAAATCTACACCTGCTCTGACCTGGTGTAAAGTCGGACGGCACCCAGCACAACAAAAGGGAGCACAGCCCAGGGCCACATCCGAAGGTCAACAGATGCCATGGAGCCACTCATCATGGGGCCCGGACACCCAAGAGGGCCACAACACCCACCGCCACCATCCCAGGACTCCAAACCACACCCGGAACACCCCCCCCCCGGGACCACCCCCAACCCCGGACTAAGAAATTGCACACCAACACCACGAATCCCAAAACAAACATTTTGCCTGATGTCGCACAAGCCGGAAAATAAACATACATGCGTGGCCAGAAAATGGAGAATCAGTCATACAGCAATGCAATCACCAACACAAAACACCATACAAACAAAAGCAGAAACAACCCTTAGGATGAGTCCTAGCTGCTCCCCACTGGACAATCCGTAGCACACAGCCTGGAAGACCAAATCCAAGAGAAGAAGGTGTACCATGCGCCCAACAAAGGAAAGAGAGGGAGAGAGCGAAGGAGAGAGACGGAGTGAGATAGCACAAGCAGCGCAAGGCCGCTCGGGCACCTGGCTCCACATGCCAACATGTGTGTGTGCATCGCCATCCGTACACCATGAGCCCAAGGCCGTGTCCCAATCTCAACGCCAAAGCCACATCACATTCCGAAAACGCAAGTAGTAGTCAGACAAACATCAGGGATGAAAGCACCATTGTCCCAATGCAGAAGGCGGGAGGACACCTGCACCCCTGACCTTGGTCCAGAACGCGCCTGGAACACCCTGATAGAGATGCAATGGCAGATGGGGACGACTCCCACACCACGCATTCCGCAAATGAACCATCTGACTCATCCACAGGCCACACACAGAAGCCCCTGCCTGTGGTACCCCCGCATGGGATGCCCTTGACACTCACGGAAACAGCAACCCATTACCCACAACGTTGCACACACATTCGAATCATTGCTCAGAGCTGTGGCATATCCTCCACACAACTGCCGCAGTCCAGAAGAGTGCCTGTTCACGAGACGCACCAACGCAATGGCAGGCCATACCGGGCACATGCACAACCGCCGTCACGTGGAACAGTACCGTGCACGTATGCTGCATTTACTGGGCGCACTGCCACTGGCAGTGCTGCGGATCAGTTACAGGCTCAGCTTCCGCATTGCCCACATCACCTGCGTCCAGCCCTGGTTCCACTGCCGAACATGCACATTCGAGTGTCCTATGGATGTCTGCCTATCCAACACCAAGAGGCCTGACTAAATTTACGGAGCTCCACAAACGCCGGCGGGACTCAGTATTGGTGACAGGACTTTGGGCAGTCACCCTGTGGGCACGCGATCAGTTGACGCATGTGCTACTTTGAGATGGTTGCAGGTATGAGGAATCTTCGCAACCAGCTGGTTTGATGTGAATCTCGCACGAAGTAATAACTTGGAACCCCTACAGCCCTGAAGAAGTTGCACGAATTATTTGCAACGAAACATGTTGGCTTTTGGAATTTGAATATGGTTTGATTGAAACCATTTTTAATTGGGACAGCCTACAGCGCTTAATAAAGTTACATCAAGCTAGTAAGCTGTACCGCTTTTTAATGGTGGGAATTATATCTTTATTCTCACGGGGTCCAGTGGGCACTTGTAGTGACATTATGCACTGACAGTTCATTCACATTTAGGTTTCACTGTCTTCTTCCTTTTCTTCAGGTTTTCGAGATTTTCACGATAGAACACACACTTTTCTTTTCTTGTAGGGAAAGAAAGTAACCGATGATGATAAGTGGGTGTGCTAGTGAGTACTAACCAGCAACCCCCTTGGTGTTACGACCGTGAGGTGCTTTCTCTCCTCTCTCACACTTTTTTATGTTTGGGTGGGAGTGGTCCTATGATGTTGTATTGACATTTCTGTTATAAATTGGAACGCCATGACACTTTGATTAGCGATAGGGATCGCTTTTGTGAGGGAGTATGAAAAATATGGGTAACCCCTCTAGTGTCGAGTTTTTAGTAATAGGCGTCTAAATTTAGTCAGGCCTCTTGTTGTTTACCCTGTGTTGAGTGGGGGGCGGCCTGGCTTTTTCTCCCCCTGTTGCTCCAGTTGTGTTGATGCCTATCCAACACAACTGTTGATGAATTGGACTATGACTTGTGTCTGCGCCCCCTGTTGGATCACGAACAGGAGTGTAACCGAGACAGCCGTGCATGGGATGCCTTGACATACTGCGTATGTATTGGTAGTTGTGCATGGGAGATTGCACAATTTCTCGTGTGCAGTGACCACATCGAGGCGCTCCCCTATTGGGCTGTGTTGCGGATCGGTGAGATGGCGTGGGCTGAGCACACCTGCCCGGACCACCTAATGGATTGGCTCACCCTGGTGTTCCTTGAACACGACAACGACGTTCTATTGGAACACATTGCACATGAAGCTGCACGGGCATTCATGGACGAGTAACTACGTTCCTGCAGCCACATCCGATTGCCAGCCATAGCACATGGCCCAACAACTTGTTGCATCGTGGGGATTGCTCACATATCCCACCACAACAGAGGACACGTCTGCCTTCGATTGGGCTCTGGATGCATGTGCGTGGAATACCGCGTGTGTACACACACCTGTGCAAGGTGACGCAGGTCCATGGTCGGAGCAACACAGCGTTGTCTGGCAACGTTGCCAATTTGGACACACACATGGCAATGTAGCACGACATGTGGACCTGTCGGACCCTCACACCTGATCACTGTCGGCAGAGCAGACAATCAGCGCACCCGGAGGCAGTGCACCATGCAGACCCCAGGTGCAGTGAGTCGTGCCCCCTCACACGGGGAAATGGGCAGACGCCAAACAACACATGACTCATCAAGCAAGGCAAGGTGGGCTGTGAGCGTTGCCATCCATGATGGATGTTGTCCATTTCAGCCCCAACATTATCTGTACCTAGATATGTACCCATGCTGCGTGTAAGTGTCTTAAGCATGTCCCTGCCTGTTGTGGCCGTTGCCTCGTCCATACTGACACGCACATGCCAATAAAGCCTATGCCACTCCACTGGTGTCTAGCTGTGGGGTGTGTTGTTTAGATTGTCCACTCGTGTGCCACAATGAGCATCGTCCAAACACAGGGAGGAACTGACTGACGCATGTGCAATGGGGGTGTGTCCCTTTGGCAAGCTCCACCTCTGTGAGCCAGACATTGTTTTTGGATAGGTGCTGGATGACATGTGCACTTACATGACTCCAGCTATGTGTGTATGGTGTCCAACCTCTGACCATGTGGAGCAATGTCATACATCACAACAGAATGTGTCCACACAGATGTGTCTAAGTCGGTGTGCAACGTGAAGTTCTGCTGTCACACGTGGTGTGGGATACCACTCCTGGCCTGCCACCGTTTTGGTCACTCCTACACACGGCCCTATTCAACACATGGACGTGTGCCTAGGTTGGGGTGTTGTGAGATTGCTGTTGATGTGCAATGGGGACACAGCTAGTACTCACCTTCACAGTCATCCAATTGGCCATGTGTCTCAGGGATACACATGCGCATAGATGTCAGTTACCAGGGTGTACCTTCATGTGCAATCATCGTCCCCACATCCAGCCATACTTCCATATGTGAGTGAACATAGTGATGACACATCTGTGTGATTTAGAATGTTTTATTCACATTCAGTTGATTGACGGAGCTGGAGCTGTACGTGGCCATCCAAGCCCACGTCACATGGAAGCCCAGTGGGGGGCCAACCAGAGTCCTTTGGGGATTGCACAGTGATTGGGAAGAGGGAGAGTGCAGTCCGCAGCAGGATTGCTGTGTGATTGGCCAGCGGTGAAGAAATGGCAGTCCGTGTCGGGGTCCGGGTGAATGTCGCAGGATGTTCCGGAGGTCAGTAGGAGGTATTTCCCAGGGCATGATGCATAGGTCATGACCAGGCAGGGACAGGCCATATGGCGGTGATGGATGCTACTGCCTCCTTCCTCACACAGTAGTTCCCATCCCCTTCTCACTCCCCTGATACGGGTTCTGTGTCCGGTGTGTCCGGTGTGTGTGGCGGGGTGATGGCTGCATTGCTGTGTGCCCCTGACTCATCAGACTGCGTAGGTGATGGGGCAGCATCACAGTGTGCCACAGACACATCAGGGGTCGGAGCTGTGTGTGTCGATGTTTCCGCTGCAGTCATCTGGGAATGGCTCAGTGGCAGCAATGGCAAGTTGGAGTACTGCAGGGCGTTGCTGTTCCCAGCCACTACTCGCTGGTGTCCAGCCGTGGCAGACATACTTCCAGCCTGCATCTGCTCCATGGTCCCCATTGCCCTCCGCATCTGTGCCAACTCTGTGCTGTCATGGCTGGTGCCTGTCTGACCAGACAGTTCTTGTATTAGACTCATGGCACCAGCGAGGTTAGCCAAGGTCTGTGGCGGAGCATGGTGCGTACAGGGGGTGTCCGATAGGGTCTGTACGTGGTCCCTGATGGGACTCAGACACCCACGTATGGCATCGAGTTTGGCTGCCATGAGCTCGAAACCCACACGCAGCTGATGAGCAAACTCCACCTGGCAACCCAACACACGCCGTTGGAATTCCATGTATTGGTCGGGGGGTCCTGGGAGACAGCCGTGGTGGTGTGTGTTTCCTGCTGTGTGGTCTGTGCAGGTGGTGGGGTCACCTCGAGGTAGCAGGCATGCTCCTGGGGGTGGGGTGCAGAGGCTGTCCAGCATCCGTTGGAGGGTGTCTTGACATATGTGCAGGTTGTCCTCTTCATCATCAATGGTGGGATGTGTGGTGTGCTCTGCAGGGGGTGTTGTTTGTCCCTCTGCAATGTAAAGGGGATATGCAGGTTAACAGAGTTTCACATGTATGGTGATGATTTGCGGATGTTTACATTCAGACTGCATGCCAATGTACATTGTGACTGTTTGGGGGAGCTAGCTATTTGATGGCAGTCAGTGTGTTTTTTCGACTACATGACGGATGTGTGGTAGTACCCGTACATTATCATCACACAGTGTCAGGCAATGCCAGATGTGAGTGGACAGTTACTACGCACGAGCGGAACCTGTAGTGAGCTCTGTCCTGTGGTGTTGCACTTTGTACCACATTGCCTTCATTGCTGATGTTCTGTGATTGCTATCTGTGTGTGCTGCATTGTGGGGGAGTTGCCCCTGCAGCTCTGATTTCGTGTAGCCTTCTCCCTTTGAGGCGGGGTGCCTTTGAATTGTGTGCTTTTCGGGGCCTGATTTGCTTTTGACTTGGGTCATGTGTGCTCGCGGACTGTTTTTGTGGCCTGGTGCATTGTTCGTCTGCTGCGCGTATTGTAAGGCATGGGTTGTGGGTGCACATGGACACGTCGGAGTGTGACCTGCTCCTTTACAGATGTGATCCGCACTTGGCTACCTCCATGTCGCTTCGTGGGCCATGTCTTTTTTTTGGGGCAACTGCCATGCTATCGGACATGCAGTGTTACTTGCATAGTCAGTGTGGGTCACGGAGCCGCTGCTTTGCTGGATTCAGCACATATGCACGGGTAGGTTGTGATATTGGTGGTAGGGGGGCCCCTCTGTGCACATTGTGGTTGGGGGCCTACTTGGTGTTTCTATGTGTGCTGCAGTGTGCCAAGGCAATCAGGGACATGTTCCACGGTCATTGTGGGTGTGCTGTGTGCTGCGCGTAATTGTGCATGTGTGCCACTGTGCCCATCTCCCCCCGTCCCCCCCGTCCCTAGGGGTTACACACCCTGTTGCTGTTGGGTCAGGTCGTATCGTGCTGTGTCCAGGCCACCCAATCCTGCCACCGCCTCCTCACTGCTGACTGTGGCCACCATTTGCTCCAGCTCATCCAGCTCCTCCTGTGTCGCAGGACTCCCACCTCCAGTCGCCGTTGCTGCCTCCCTGTTGGCGGCGAGCTTATGTTTGGTCTGACTTTTCAGATCATGCCAGCGCCTCTTGACCTCCTCCAGTGACCTCCTGGACACTCCAACTGCATTGACGTTGGTGACGATGGTCTGCCATATTTCGGTTTGGGTTGCCAGTGCCGCAGTGGAGGTGCCGAACAGTTGTTGATGGTGTTCGGTCACCCCCGTGAAGAAGATCTGGTCTTCCTGCGGACTGTACCCGGTCTTCCTCTTCCTCTTGTCCTTGCCCTTCCCCAAAAGCGGGGTTCCTGGATGGTCCTCCATAGGGCTTGTGGTGTTCGGCTTGTCCTCTGCACTCGGTCCGGGTGCATCCATGTTGCTACGCAGTTTGGATTGTTTTTGGGCTTTTTTTTTCTTTCTTTTATGGTGCTTTTTCCCGCTGGACGCGTGGGATTTACAGGCCTGTGGCTGGTGTTCGCTGATTTCTGTACCGCGATTGTCCTCATCGCATGATTTCTCGCATTCGCTTTTCGCATTTTTTCGGCGTGGCGTTGATTTTCACGCTGTCATTTGACGCGTTATCTGGTGACTATCGCATGCTACCGTCTTGTTGTGAATTCCACGTTGACACGGGGTTATTTTCCCGTGCTAGGCTGCGATGTTGAAAGTTGCATTACGCTACTCTTGCGGTAGTTATCACACGTTCATGTGAATATACCCCTTAGTTTCCTCTTGTTCCTGCTGGAATTCGTGTCACTTAAGTACTTTTTTTCATCTCGAATACCCAGATTAAGTTCCAGTTGAAATCTCAAAAATGATTGAGGCATTCCACGATACTGATGCCCTTAATCCAATTTTCCAATGCCCGATTACTAGTAGTCAGATTTGGGTGTGGGGGTACTGGCTGGAAGCAATTCACATTTGTTGCTGCACTAGTAATCCCAGTTGATAGTTGATAGGGTACCCTTTGGGGTAAGAGTGCTGTGCTCCTCATCCTTTCCCCTGAATGAGCAGACACAAAAGTCATATGCACTAGTACTCTTAAAGGCTTTTAGTATATGCTAAATTAGTATAGAATATATAGAACACAATGAAACAAATAGCACACTTATTGTAGCAATAGAGAAAATGAATATTGTTAATATTATGAAATAACTAACATGATATTATTTGTATTTCTCTTGCCTCCAGTGTATCTGCTACTAATAATACAAATCTAAAAATCTGCCATTCTGAGATATAGACTACAGCAATCAATCACCTGATGGAAGGGAGAGCCACCATCAGCTAGAACAGTCTGTGACTGGTTGCATTCAGCCATATGTCCTTGGAAAGAGGGTCCTCCCTAGTGCAAATGACTGCACTCTCTGAGTGAGACAAAGCATAGCGACCTATGTGTACTCTTTTTGCTGAGGACTGTGAGAAAGTGTCTTTGTGGTACTGGTGTATTATGTGAAGAATGTAATGGGTATTCAGATAGCCTTATACACCAAAGCAGAATAATCCCTGGCAGCAGCTCAGCTCAGTATCATGTGACTCTGGGCAATAGCTCGCCTAATCTCCCCGGCGCCCCTTAGCGCCAGGATACCCTTAGGGTTGATAAGTCGCGTTTTGCAAACTTTGGAATCAGGAACAGAGTTGAAGTGTGTGCTGTAGTGGTAAATTGACCGTGGATTTAACCCTTACTGCAGTAGACACAATGGCAATGTTCTGTGTGCTTAAAACCACTGCAGCAAATTTGCATGAATTTGTTAGTGGAACATGGCAGCAGTCACAGAGAACATTTTTTCATCTTATCCAATTAAAGGTGCAGACATCATTATTCACTAAGGGCCAGATATATGACCCTAGTAAATTGCGACTCGCAATTTGCGCTCGATTGCGAGTCGCAAATTGCGAGTAGCAATTTACTATGTACAACAGTGTCAGAGACACTGATTGCGATTCCCAATGGGGTTGCAAAATGCGAGGCTCATTAATATTAATGAGGCACTTGCATTTTGCGACCCCATTGGGAATGGCGGGCCCTCCCAGGGATGGTGGCCTGCTGGGCTCAGCAGACCACCATGCATGGGACTGCTTTCAAATAAAGCAGCTTTTTTTTTTTTAAATGCAGCCCGTTTACCTTAAAGGAAAACGGGATGCATTCAAAAAAATAAAAATGAAAAGTTTTCATTTCTTTTTTAAGGGCAGGCAGTGGTCCCTGGGACCACTGCCTGACCTTAAAAATATTTTCGCATGCATTTGCAAAGGGGAAGGGGTCCCCTGGGGACCCTTTCCATTTGCGATTGCATTACCACCTACGTGAAGTAGGTGGTAATTTGCGCAGTGTTTTGCGACCGCAATTGCGGTCGCAAAACATTCATGCATGGCTCATGAGTCGCTATTAGGAAGGGAACGCCCCTTCCTACTAGCGAGTTGCAAAACCTATTTTGCGAGTCGCTAATTGATTAGCGACTCGCAAAATAGGTTTTGTACATGGGCCCAAGATTTTTAGCTTGCGGAAACGGGTCTAAAACCCGTTTGCGCATGCTAAAAACCGTCGTACATCTGGCCCTAAATTCCACCAGAGCTGAGATCTGTAGTGTTGGCAAATATTGAATTAATTTAGGGGTTCAAGTAGTTTTATTGAAAATGTTCAACGCCGCAACATACAATGAAATGGTCCCTAGCCCTTCTCACATTTCATTCCAAGT
The DNA here is from genome assembly GCA_963921515.1 of Calotriton arnoldi. Lineage (NCBI taxonomy): Eukaryota > Metazoa > Chordata > Amphibia > Caudata > Salamandridae > Calotriton > Calotriton arnoldi. The sequence continues at coordinate 801,234 of CAWUFW010006368.1, read as the reverse complement.
ACTCCAATTTATTAGTAACCTAAGGAAAGAAACACTGCACTTTCCATCCCTGGCCAATGGTAGGGTTAACATCCACATAAACTGCTGGATCTTCTCTTTTCTGCTTTCTGGTTAGTAAACCAGCGTTGATGGTTCATCTTCCATATTTGACCCTGCATTGACATTCTGCAGCTGTTGTATGCCCCCTTACTCGTGTCTGTGGATACCTCCTCCGAATATCTGTAGCATAAAGATTTTGCCCAGCTGCAGGACCTGGATATATCTAATTTGCTCCAGTTCCTGTAGTCCAAAATGTTTCGAGACCTGACCAAAGGGGTTGGTATTACCGTTCATAAATATATCTCAGAATTCCCAGCATCCATTTAGTTTTCAAATCTCAAAGACCTTGTCTGCCCCGATCAGTATGAAGTATTGGTTACTCTCAATTAGAGAAAAGTGTGAGGGAAAGGTGGTGAGTGCAAAGAAGATGTATACTTTGTCTCATATCACTATTCCAAACATGGTAATCAGGGATAGGTAGACCCCCCTGAGGTTCCTTTCTATTGAGAGTCACAGAGCTCACTGGATTGAGCCACCCACAAGTGTGTGGTCTGTAAAGCATCAATGCCTATCAGAATCTCCACTTCACCGCTCCACCATATTCCGAAGAAGCATTGATTGACAGTAGAGAAAGAAGCCTGGAACCCAGAGCACCCCTGCTGCTGGTTGAACATAAGTTGCTTGCTAGGTAGTCTTGTATGTTTCCCAGCCAAATTAAATTATTAATTAAATTCTCGTGCGAACGTAGGATCCCTGGGGTGATCAGAAGTGGGTGTGTCTGGGAGACATTTAGCTGCCTTGGCAACAGAATGCTTTTGACGACTGCTATGCAATCAAGTCATGAGTACGCATTCAAATGCCTTCGCTACAATCCACGCTGTACCTTGCCTGTCAGTGAACAGCTATAAAGGTAGGTGATAATATCAATCGTGCAAGCTAATTGGATCCCTAAGTAAATAATCAACTCTGACATCTAGGATGATGGATGTTCTCTGTTTAGTTTTGGCTCCTCTTCTTTGGTGGCATTCAAAGTAAGTACTTCACATTTCTTTGAAGCCCACAATCTTCCTAAATATGTCAAGCCTGGCCATCAATAGGGGAATGAGTCATGTGGGTCTGTCAAAGATAGAAGGATGTCATCCTCATGATCAACCATGAATTGTTGTTTTTCAATGGGGCTTTTACATTTTATAGGTACTTTTCACCTTAAATCTTTAAAGATTCAAATCACTGATTCCCCTTATCCTTTGATGAAGATCTTTGTGACTTTTCTGACATTATTATTTTTCTATATTTTTTTTAAATCAATTTGGGAATAGCATTGTGTGTTGTGTTCTTTACTTTAAAATTGTTGGCACCGTTTGAACTTGACATGCACTTCTCTGAGGATTGCCTGTTGCTTGTGCCATAGCTACCAGAGTTTGCGCAGAGATTCTATCAGGACTGTCCCTTACCAGACTGTCCTTATTAATTTGATACGGGTCAAGTAGCTGCCTTAAATGCCTTGTGTCTTTCACAAATATTACTAATTTCTTCATCTATGTTCCCAGTCCTGGCAATCACTAGCTAGCAAAAGCTGCTTTGGGGCCTTGGCATTTCCAGCCTTGCTTCTTGCAGGTTGTCTGGTCCACTGTACCTGATGCATCTGCTATTGGGGCCTGAATCATACTTCTTCCATTCCATTGTCATTGGGTATCGTCAGCTCTGGCTCTCAATGGCTTTCAGGGTCTGCTTTAGGCAGTATTCGAAGTTGTATGGAGGGCCTTGCTGCTTGCCCCAGCTTCCAAGGCCTCCCTTTAGCGTGCTCTCCATGCCACTGGAGTGAAGCTTTCCTGGCTGATGAGGGGTGGACTGTTCCCATTGGACGCAGGGTCAAGACTGATTTGCATATGGCTGGGTTCAAACTGGAATGGCATGGAGAGCAAAAAAACGAGGGATTTAAGCCCATATCTTTGTACTGGGGTGAATGTATGACATTGTTCTGCATTCAGTCCATCAATTGTTCTTTTTGCATTTATCACCCTGAGAGGGACGGGTATGCCCAAACGTTGGTCCCGTGCATTCCATGCCACTGGAGTCAAGCTATCCTGGCTGATGAGGGGTGAAACCCTGTAACCGGTTCTAGGATGTTTGTTTCCAGTCTATGGAGGACTTGGCCAGGCAGTTTGGGCTGGACTGTTCCCATTGGGCGCATGGTCAAGACTGATTTCCATATGGCTGGGTTCAAACTGGAACGGCATGGGGAGCAAAAATGATGGATTTAGGCCCAGATCTCTGCACTGGGGTGAATATATGACATTGTGCTGCGTTCTGTCCATCAATTGTTCTTTTTGCATTTGATAATAAGCTGGGCTGAAAGTCTGATCCCTGTGCAGGAGTTTGAACAGGGATTGGAATTCCGAACTACGTGATAATTACCACTCTTTGCAGATTTTTCCTGACATATTTCGACAGAAATATATCAGAGGAAAAGGCCTAGAAAAAGACAAATGTGGAATTTCGGTGCTTTAAATTCTGATTCTGATTCTTATGCTCCATTTCTAGGAGGAAACCTTGGAATAGAAGGTATCATGCCCCAAAAATGCTGCTCCCTAGGTTAGTGGCATTTACAAAATGTGGTAAGTACCTCATGCCCTTCCAGCCCATGTATAATGTATATTCTGGCACACAGTAAATTACATTTGGAAAAGTTAACACATGAAGAATTCTCCTACTATGAGTACATTTGAGAAAAATTCTATTCACAAAAAACACGTGTGCAGAATTAGGTATAAGTGATCAAACACTTTGACACACAACCTTGCAACTATGCAAATCAAAGGCATACATTTGACACTATGAACATAATGCTGCTGCACATAATATAAGTTAATAGACACAGCATAATAATATCCATCAACATAATATAAACACATATTCACCATAAACACAGGAAATAATGCATACACATAATAACAATGAAAAATGAAAACAAAAAAATTCTACTAAACTTTTCCCCAAATTTTAAAACAAATTGCATTATTTACAACTGAATAGCAAAAGTCCTTCATCAATAATCCAATAGCCAAACTCAATAATATACAGCCAAGGAAAAAGTGTAAAGCAAAAATATCCTGAAAACGCACAAATAGTTTATCCAAAAACGAGATAATCCAAAAAAGCCATATCAAATGCATATATATAATTCAAAAGTAAAAAAATATATATATATTTTAAACATTCAGAAGACCCTCAAAAGTCAAGGAAAAAATATTTTTTAAAAGTTGGTAAAAAATTCCAACCTCTTTTCCTTGCATTAACAAAAAATCCCAAGTGTGCCCAAAAACCATGCACACACAATAATAAAGCAACCTGTAAGAAAAGAAAAACATAAATCACAACTTGACACAAATACAAACCACACAAAACAACACACATTCCGTAGAAAATATAAAAACCAATAAATGAACAAAATAATATCTATCCCAAAACTATAAATAAGTAACTACACATTAGAACCAACTGCATACAAATTACTACTAACTAAATTTCCTAATCCTTACTTGTTAAAAACTTTAGCATGTTCTAACCTAAACAAACTAACTTAACTAGCATCCTCCAAGCCACCAATAAACCTTGCAAATTAGTTAGAAAATGTTCTTTCCTGCACAGGAGAACCACCTTGAAGAACCCCCATCCTGGAGAACGTTCATTGAAAGCTTTTGTTATCCAATTAAAAAACATGGTGGCAAAAAGGCCATTTTATGGAAAGTGTGGGACTCCTAATAGATCAAATGGGCTACTCACACTGCAAACTAAACCACATTGGGGAAAGTGCTGCAATCTAAAAGGGTCAGATTAATTAACTCTATTTCAAACTAAGCCACACAGAGAAATTGTTATAATCTAGAGGAGTCGAAATTATATTTACTATTTCTACTCCAACCTTAACCACATCGGAAAAGGAATTGATGGCTTACTATCCCCACTCCAAACGTAGCCACATTGGGGATAATGTCGGACTGTAAATATGTCAAATGTACTATTCCAACTTCAAACTTAACCACATTTGGGAAAGGTTTAATATCTAAAAGGGTCATATTTACTGTCCCCAATCCACACTAAGCCACATTGAGGAAAGTGTTGGGCTCCAAAAGGGTCACAATTTCTATTCCCAGTCCAAATATATCCACAATAGGGAAAGGCTGATTTATATATGGCTGGTTCCTGTTGAGGTGGCATTATGGGCAAAAACTGTTGGCCCGGATTTCAGAACAGAGTAATTACCAGTGACTGAGAATAATTCAAGCAATCCATTAATCAATAATTTAGGTGACACTCTAAGTGCAAAATGAATGGGCATGCATGATTCTCCTTCTCACTGTGTCATATGATTCAAGTTGTACCCTATTGACGAGCACCAAAAAGGCTGAAACCAGTCTCAGTTGCTTGTGTTCCCATTCAGAGAGGGCCTGGCCAGACAGCTCAGGATAGACTTTTCATATTAGTGTAGGATGAAGTCTGATTTGCATATAGCTGGATCCTGACTAAGGTATCATGTGGATAAAAATGCAATGGCTGGTTTGCACGTATGGAAGACTAGATGTGAAGTATGATTCCGAGCAGGCCAAACTCTTCTACGTTCCAGAGAGATTGTGGCCATCTTAAATTACTGGGGCTAACTTGCCTCGTGGTTCATGTAGTCCTAGCTAGGCAACCATGCAATAATGTTGCTGCAGGCAGGATTTGCTGCTTGATTCAGAATTTCCTCTACAGAGAACAGTTGTCTATTGAGGACTGTATGTATTTATGAGTGGATCACAGAGATGTAGCCTGAAATCACATTGTTGATGTAAAGAAACTTTTACCTTGAATTGCTTTTGAACTATTGATATTGGGGTTTAATGCTCAATGGATTCACACTGAACACTTTAAAGTTGTACTGTTGGCGGAATCGAACTTTGCACTTGAACTATTTTTGAACAATTAAAACTGGAGTTATTCGACAAAACGTAGCAGTAATTACCCCAAATTCATATTGTGAATGGACAAGAACTTAAAATTACTTGAACTCGAAGTAGCTCACTTTGTGTGCCCACATTATCAGCCACTCTGATTACAGCAAGGGACCATGGTAGTAGGACGCTGTGCTGAAGTCTCCGCCCCCGCTCCACCTAGGCAGAAAGCTGAAAAAGGCGTTATTGGATATTGTAGGAATGTGAAGTGTACTTTAAGCAGGGCACGTTATCAGCTACTTGGGGGATACAAAATGGCTCCTGCTTTTCACCAATGCCCACCGATGCCTCCACTTCACTCTACTATAGACGTCTGGACAAAGCATAGTATTTCAATGATGGGCAGCTGCACTGAAGTGTCAGCCACTCTCTGCTGTGGTGGAGGTGCAAAAAAAGCATCTTTGTCTTCTGTAGTATGCTGTGGAAGGTTGGGCAGGAGTGGATCCTTTAGTAATGAAGTTCTACTCTATGACTGGCCAAGGCATGCCTGCAAAATGTTGAAATGTTAAATTATTAGGGAAGCTTGCGCTGTCCTAATAATGGAAAAAAGGATGAAAGCTGATCTTGTTGAACCTTTGTCTTTTTTCAAAAATTCTATTTGGCAATATAGCAACAGCAAGGGTCCAATTCTCAATGGGCTTGATAATAAGGTGGGCTGAAAGTCTGATCCCTGTGCAGGAGTTTGGGCAGGGATTGAAATTCCAAACTACGTGATAATTAGTTACTGCACTCTGCAGCTTTTTCCTGACAAATTTCGACAGAAATATATCCAAGGAAAAGGCCTAGAAAAAGACAAATGTGGAATTTCGGTGCTTTAACTTCTGATTCTGAATCTCATGCCCCATTTCTAGGAGGAACCCTTGGAATAGGAGGTATTCATACCCCCAAAATGCTGCTCCCCTCTGTAATGGTATTTACAAGATGTGATAATTACCTCATGCCCTTCCAGCCCATGTATAATGAATAATCTGGCACACAGTAAATTAAATTTGGAAAAGTTAACATATGAAGAATTCTCCTACTATGAGTACATTTTAGGAAAATTCTATTCACAAAAAACGTGCGCAGAATTAGGTCTAAGTGCTCAAACACTTTGACACACAACCTTGCAACTATGCAAATCAACGGCATATATTTGACACAATGAACATAATGCTGCTGCACATAATATAAGGTAATAGACTGTGTGTATCAAACGTGACCATTATGTAAGTGGAATTATGTGTTCATATAACCTGCATATTTTTCCGAAAGATAGATATAGAAAATCAGTTATACCAGATCATAAGGTATTCCCAAACAATCAAGGAAAACACTGCCTTGAATCAATAAAACTCACACCACTATAAACAAGCATTGGCATAGCCAATAGGTCTCGCCTTTGGGGCTTTATAAGTGTTTAGCTAGAGCTATTGGTTTTGCCAATGTTTGTTAGCTAAGTTGGCATGTTTAAACCTCACAGAATATAGCATGCCTCGCAGAGCAGCACATGCTCTCTGACTCTAGACGCCTCAGTTTTTTCATCCCACTTAAAGTATGTCAGTTTATTTACAAACACAGATAGGCCATGTATCAACTTAAAAGTAAACGCACAGTGCTGCCACTTCAGAAAACTCCAATACTGTAAGATCAGGGAGAGGCACTTTGATAGCTTATTTGACATGCGGGAGGGTCGCATTTTGAAAGAAGGATAAAGCGAACGTCCAGGGACAGCATAGAACACCAATCTGAAAGTGGTCCCAATTTTTGCTAAAAGGAAACAAATGCTGCAGTAGATAGAAGTATCCGCCCATGATCACATGACCCCTGACCTTGACTGGTAGGTCGCTCCCCCACCACACAGCTCCGTCTGTGTGCCCTGCTGCTGCCCCTGATTGTGCTCATTTTTTCCTTTCTGTGCCACCTTGCTGCCCCTGATTGTGCTCGTTTTTCCTTTCTGTGCCCCCTTGCTGCCCCTGATTGTGCTCGTTTTTTTTTCCTTTCTGTGCCCCCTTGCTGCCCCTGATTGTGCTCGTTTTTCCTTTCTGTGCCCCCTTGCTGCCCCTGATTGTGCTCATTTCTTTTTCCTTTCTGTGCCCCCTTGATGCCCTGATTGTGCTCGTTTTCCCTTCTGTGCCTGTTTCCCGCCGCTGCGCCCCTGCGGCCCCGCCCCCTCACTGCCCATTCGCTGCCCCATTCCCTGCTCCTCCCTCCCACCTCCCCATTTATGGCGGCCGCTGCGTGGTGAAGAGAGCGACCCCTGACCTTGACTGGTAGGTCGCTCCCCCACCACACAGCTCCGTCTGTGTGCCCTGCTGCTGCCCCTGATTGTGCTCGTTTTTTCCTTTCTGTGCCACCTTGCTGCCCCTGATTGTGCTCGTTTTTCCTTTCTGTGCCCCCTTGCTGCCCCTGATTGTGCTCGTTTTTTTTTCCTTTCTGTGCCCCCTTGCTGCCCCTGATTGTGCTCGTTTTTCCTTTCTGTGCCCCCTTGCTGCCCCTGATTATGCTCATTTCTTTTTCCTTTCTGTGCCCCCTTGATGCCCTGATTGTGCTCGTTTTCCCTTCTGTGTCTGTTTCCCGCCGCTGCGCCCCTGCGGCCCCGCCCCCTCACTGCCCATTCGCTGCCCCATTCCCTGCTCCTCCCTCCCACCTCCCCATTTATGGCGGCCGCTGCGTGGTGAAGAGAGCGACCCCTGACCTTGACTGGTAGGTCGCTCCCCACCACACAGCTCCGTCTGTGTGCCCTGCTGCTGCCCCTGATTGTGCTCTGTTTTTTCCTTTCTGTGCCACCTTGCTGCCCCTGATTGTGCTCGTTTTTCCTTTCTGTGCCCCTTGCTGCCCTGATTGTGCTCGTTTTTTTCCTTTCTGTGCCCCCTTGCTGCCCCTGATTGTGCTCGCTTTTCCTTTCTGTGCCCCCTTGCTGCCCCTGATTGTGCTCATTTCTTTTCCTTTCTGTGCCCCCTTGATGCCCTGATTGTGCTCTGTTTTCCCTTCTGTGCCTGTTTCCCGCCGCTGCGCCCTGCGGCCCCGCCCCTCACTGCCCATTCGCTGCCCCATTCCCTGCTCCTCCCTCCCACCTCCCCATTTATGGCGGCCGCTGCGTGGTGAAGAGAGCGACCCCTGACCTTGACTGGTAGGTCGCTCCCCCACCACACAGCTCCGTCTGTGTGCCCTGCTGCTGCCCCTGATTGTGCTCGTTTTTCCTTTCTGTGCCACCTTGCTGCCCCTGATTGTGCTCGTTTTTCCTTTCTGTGCCCCCTTGCTGCCCCTGATTGTGCTCGTTTTTTTTCCTTTCTGTGCCCCCTTGCTGCCCCTGGATTGTGCTCGTTTTTCCTTTCTGTGACCCCTTGCTGCCCCTGATTGTGCTCATTTCTTTTTCCTTTCTGTGCCCCCTTGATGCCCTGATTGTGCTCGTTTTCCCTTCTGTGCCTGTTTCCGCCGCTGCGCCCTGCGGCCCGCCCCCTCACTGCCCATTTGCTGCCCCATTCCCTGCTCCTCCCTCCCACCTCCCCATTTATGGCGGCCGCTGCGTGGTGAAGAGAGCGACCCCTGACCTTGACTGGTAGGTCGCTCCCCCACCACACAGCTCCGTCTGTGTGCCCTGCTGCTGCCCCTGATTGTGCTCGCTTTTCCTTTCTGTGCCACCTTGCTGCCCCTGATTGTGCTCGTTTTCCTTTCTGTGCCCCCTTGCTGCCCCTGATTGTGCTCGTTTTTTTTTCCTTTCTGTGCCCCCTTGCTGCCCCTGATTGTGCTCGTTTTTCCTTTCTGTGCCCCCTTGCTGCCCCTGATTGTGCTCATTTCTTTTTCCTTTCTGTGCCCCCTTGCTGCCCCTGATTGTGCTCGTTTTCCCTTCTGTGCCTGTTTCCCGCCGCTGCGCCCTGCGGCCCCGCCCCTCACTGCCCTTTCGCTGCCCCATTCCCTGCTCCTCCCTCCCACCTCCCCATTTATGGCGGCCGCGCCGCTGGTGCGCCGAGCGCGCCTAAGCGCAAGCCCGTCTGCGCCCGTCCGCGCCGTGACCGCGCCCAGCGCCAGACCCCTGGTCCGGGCATCCCCCGCGCCCGCCACATCAACAGACGCCGATACGACGCCAGCACCCTCCACGCACTCAACCCCGGAAAAGATCACGCCTGCTACCAGGCCACCCCCGAAGCGCACCCAAGGGCCCTTCACCTGCCGGAACTGCAGCTTCGCCAGCACCCGCCCCGCCAAACCACCGCCCAGGAAAGAACCCAACTACCTCAGATGCATCCTCCTCAACACCCGCTCCGCCCGCAAACACGCCATCGAACTCTGGGACCTTCTCGACTCAACCTCCCCAGACGTTGCATTCCTGACGGAGACCTGGCTGAATCCCGCTTCAGCCCCCGACATCGCCATTGCCATCCCGGACGGATACAAGATCACCCGCAGGGACCGCACCAACGGAGTCGGAGGAGGCATCGCCATCGTCCACAGGAACACCCTCAGAGTCTCAACCAACACCGACGACACCCTCAGCACCGCTGAACACATGCACTTCCAGATCCACACCGATCCCAACACCACCCTCAGAGGAACCCTCATCTACAGACCCCCGGACCCCGACCACAGTTCAGCGATTCCATCGCTGACTTCGTCAGCACACACGCCATCGCCTCCACGGACTACATCCTCCTCAGGGACCTGAACTTCCACCTCGAGAACAACAAGGACACCAACTCCACCACCCTGATCGACAACCTCGCCACCCTCGGACTCAGACAGCTCATGACTACACCCACCCACGCCGCCGGCCACACGCTAGACTCCATCTTTTCCGCAAGCCCACACGTCTCCTTCAACCACACCTCCGAACCCCACTGGACTGACCACCACTGCATCCACTTCACCTACAGGAAGCCCACCACGCACCACCGCACCGAACAAATGCCTCGCCGCTGCTGGAGCAGAGTCACGGAAGACCAGCTAACCACAACCCTCGCCCTGAGCCCACCGCCGAACCCTCCGACCCCGACACCGCCGCCCGCAACCTCAGACAGTGGATCGACGACTGCGCCAACACCCTCGCCCCGCTCAAGAATCCGCCCAACAGCCACACCAGCAAGAAAGCCACCTGGTTCACCGAAGACCTCCAGGCCTCCAAACGAACATGCCGAAAACTGGAGAAGATCTGGCTCCACGAACGGACAGCGGACAGCTACGCCGCCCACAAGAGCGCCACCCGCAGTCACCATCACCTCATCAGATCCGCCAAAAGGGCCTCACTCAAAGACCGCCTAGACAACAACGCACACAACAGCAAAGAGCTCTTCAACATCGTGAAGGAACTCTCCAACCCCAGCTCCAACACCAACGACATCCAGCCGTCGCGAGACCTGTGTGACTCACTGGCCACCTTCTTCCACCGCAAAATCGCCGACATCCACGACAGCTTCAACACCACGACCGCCCCGGCAACCACCGAGACCACTGCCCCCACAACCACCAACCGCCTGCTCTCCTGGACCAACATCAACGACGAGGACACCAGCGAGATCATGAACACCATTCACTCCGGTTCACCAAAAGACCCGTGCCCTCACCACATCTTCAACAAAGCCAGTACAGCCATCGCGCCCCATCTCCGGAAAATAATCAACATCTCCTTCGAGACAGCAACCTTCCCGGAAAGCTGGAAGCACGCCGAGATCACCGCCTTACTCAAGAAACCCAAGGCAGACCTCAAGAACTTCCGACCCATCTCTCTGCTCCCGTTCCCCGCGAAGGTCACCGAGAAAATCGTCAACAAACAACTGACCCGCTACCTCGAGGAGAACAACATCCTGGACCCTTCCCAGTCCGGCTTCCGCAGAAACCACAGCACCAAAACCGCCCTCATCGCCGCCACCGATGACATCAGGACCCTGCTAGACAACGGAGAAACAGCAGCCCTCATCCTCCTGGACCTATCAGCCGCCTTCGACACGGTCTGCCACCACACACTACGAACACGCCTTCACGACGCCGGGATCCAAGAGAAGGCCCTGGACTGGACCACATCTTTCCTTTCCGGCAGAACACAAAGCGTCCGCCTCGCCCCTTCCGTTCCAAGGCCACCAAGATCATCTGCGGCGTACCCCAAGGCTCCTCCCTCAGCCCAACGCTGTTCAACATCTACATGGCACCCCTCGCCCACGTCGCCCGACAGCACAACCTCAACATCATCTCCTACGCCGACGACACCCAGCTGATCCTCTCCCTCACCAAAGACCCTCACACCGCCAAAGCCCACCTCCACGAAGGAATGAAGGCCGTCGCCGAATGGATAAGACCAGCCGCCTGAAGCTGAACTCGGACAAGACGGAGGTCCTCATCCTTGGTTCCAACCCTTCAGCCTGGGACGACTCCTGGTGGCCAACATCACTGGGAACAGCCCCGCCACCCACCGACCACGTACGCAACCTAGGGGTCATCCTCGACCCCACCCTCTCCATGACTAAGCAGGTCAACGCCGTTTCCTCATCCTGCTTCAACATCCTCCGAATGCTCCGCCAGGATCTTCAAGTGGATCCCCACCGAAACAAGAAAAACAGTCACCCAGGCCCTCGTCACCAGCAGGCGGGACTACGGAAACGCCTCTACGCAGGAACGACGGCTAAGCTCCTGAGACGGCTGCAACGCATCCAGAACGCCTCTGCACGTCTTATCCTCGACATCCCCTGACGCAGCCACATCACACCCCACCTGAGAGACCTGCACTGGCTCCCTGTCAACAAGAGGATAACCTTCAAGCTCCTCACCCACGCACACAAAGCACTCCACAACTCCGGACCAGCCTACCTCAACAGACGACTCAGCTTCTACACCCCCACCCGCCAGCTCCGCTCGACCAGCCTCGCCCTCGCCACAGTCCCCCGCATCCGGAGAACGACCGCCGGCGGCAGATCCTTCTCCCACCTCGCCGCCAAGACCTGGAACACCCTCCCCACCAACCTCCGACAGACCCAAGACCTACTGGCCTTCAGAAGACTCCTCAAGACCTGGCTCTTCGATCAGTAGCAGCACCACCCCCCTCTTCCCCCAGCGCCTTGAGACCCTCGCGGGTATGTAGCGCGCTTTATAAGTGACATGATTGATTGATTGATTGATCACACTGCTGAGTAGGAAAGCCGGGATTATGAAAACAGGCCCCTCGGTTTAGACAGCGCAGGTTACCCAGCTCTAAAGTTGGAAGCTTTGGCCAGTAAGCCATATTCTGGGTAGAGCGAGGGGGGCAGGCAGAAGACACACTAAAGTTCAGCTCGTCATGGGCTCGAGGTTCCAACATGAGCTCGAGTTGAGCCAGAGCCAGGCTCGAACTTTCAGTGGACCGCCCACCTTTAATCTGCAGCATGTGCATAAAGTGCCAGTGATGAAGGCCCACGTGGGTGTGCGAATAACCATCTTAATTCGGTGCACGTTGCGTTCCATTCTTTTGCATCGTGCTCAAGATAAACAAAGTAAATTGCCACATTTGGAGATGCAGAAAACGCAAACCAAATGCTATTTTAGAAAGAGAGTAGGAGGTTACATAGATAAATCAATATAGACCAACAGCTCACTGTATGCGGCAACATCACAGGCTCTGGTCAGTCTGCAGCTCTCTGTGCTCAAAATTAAATTGCAAATCCATCTGTAAATGGATTTATCTATCTCAGGTTTACGCTTTATGTCTGTATTTTTACCAAGTTATATAATTACGGATGCTATGTGCAGCGCTCATTCTCCCCAGCATATATGTAATTTTTCGAGGCATTTCTAAAAGCTGGGCAAGTTACAACGCTCTTGAAGCAAAGCCCTTGGCAGCGGTGTTACAAAGCTGCCATGTTTCCCAGTTCCATTAATAACTCGATAGCCCAGTCTTGGTGTTTCCTTAGAATTCTAGTGATGGCAATCCTAGTTTTGTCCTGGGTTAGGGTTAAGTAAGACTACAAGGCGCAGAATTCTAAGAAAAACGGCACTCTTGCTATGAAATGTGTTATTTGTATTGTCTTCTGTACTAGAAAGTAAGCAGAACCCTCCTAAATGCAAGTTTACAAGATGGCGCAATGGTTTTGACCTTTCTTTTACACAGCATTCTATTGAGGTACTATTTCAGACGAAGTGAATCAGAACTACAATACCCAGAATGCATCTGGCACCAAAGACCCGTGCACAATATTCTACTAAACTTGCTTACATACAGGACATGGGCAGGTGCGATACACACGCCACCGTTCTCACTGCACTCCCTCCTCAAGCAATGCTCGCTGTGCAGTAGCTTTGCTCACCAAGGACGCCATACACAGCACAGCAGCATAGACAGAACCTCATATTGTGCACAAAGAAGAGTGCGGCTTTTCTGACACGTACACACGGGCCAGAACGTGTGTGCCCAACCTGTGATGCAAGAAACCAATTCTTGCACCACACATGTGGTACACCTTGGCTTTAACAATACCTGGAAGTTCACAAGTAAACCTATACCATCTACGTCGGAGAGCTCCCGATTGTTTTCTTTGCAATATGAGTCCTAGTCATGATCACAACAGGACTGCGAATACCAGAATGCAAAGAGCTGGTAACTTCTCCCACTGGGTACGGGTGTCTTAGGTACGACGATCTAAAAATATAACGGACTTGCTGACCCACGTTTTTGATAATGCTGCTCTGCACTGCCTATAGTAAGGAAGCTAAACTTTAAACTGCAGTGAACTTTCAATGCCCACGTGCTTTGCGAAACCACGTACCTGCCTTCACATTCAAGGCCACAATAAAAGTCACGCTTTAAAAGACACAGCTCGGTTTCCTCATCGGGACCCCCTTCACTCTGGCTAAACCTCAAATCGGCTGTGGAGTCCCAAACTTTAAGAAATACCGGTGCTTAATTTGCGCAGGAACTTGCAGGTGGTGGAACCGGCACTGATTTTTTGGAACCACTGCCATGAGCTTATTTTTCATCATGATTTGGCGACAAGCAAAAGAGAAAAAGGTACTCAAAAAGATACAAAAACAGAAATAGAGAGGAACGTGCAAAAGTGAGAAGTAGGGAAGTGGAAGAAAGGAGGCAAAGGGTGAAATCAAAGCTACACAGCTAACGTTATCTAACCATTCGACAGCACCAACTTTCTGCTCATAAGAACATGCACCTGTGTGATTTTTTTTTTCTCAAATTAAGTACTGAGACGAAGTCCCCGAGGCCTAGAGTCTCTTTCTCTCACCTTGTCCAAGCAGGGCAGTCAGCAGCCCGGTCCTCAGGAGGCGCGGGGAGTCCATCACTTTACACACAGGCAGGACTCGAGAGGAACCAGAGCGCGCACCCGCAGCTGAATGAACGCAGCCCTGCCTCGTGCGCCTGCTGCTGGAGAGTGGGGCCTTCCTGGCACGCGATGCAGCAGAGGGCCATCGCGCTACTCTAGGCTCGACCTTAAAAACCACAAACCTGAAAAAGATTCTAAAATGCAGTAACAAACAACGCTAAACCCGATTGTAGGAGAGTAGGATCTGCCTCTTATGTTGCCCCCACTTTTTTTCTGATGTTTACACTGGTTTCTGGCTATAGTCTGGCTGGGACCCTGCCAATCAGGGCCCCAGCCTCTCTGTTCTCTCTAAACGACTTGGAGTGCACTCTAGGTGCACTAGTGATTGGATACTGTGGTACCTCATGAGTCCCTAGTATATGGTACCTTAGGTACCAAGGGCATAGGTACTTCACAGGCCTACCAGGGGCTGAGGCATGTATTATGCCACCCCTGGGAAGCAGACTAAATCTGACACCACAGGCATGCTTCTGCAGCCTGGGTGAGGAGGTGCTAGCACTCCTCACTGAGATATAGGTCCCCTATATCTCTCCTGCACACACATTGAAACTTATCAGTCACCCCTAAGGCAGGCCCTATCAATCCTGAGGGCAGGGTGCTTAGTTCCTATGTGAGAGGGTGCCTCTGCCTGAGCAGGGCCCCTCTGCAGCTCTCAGAATCTATTCTCTGGGGCTGTTTGTGAATGCAGTCAAACCATATACTCTTAAGTGCATTATATCCTCGCGGTAAATGCTAACTTTGGAATGGCTGCATCAAAACATGTTGTGTTTGGTGTCAAACACTTTGGAATCATACCCCCACACCAGTAACTGGTGTGGGGGTATGATCCCACCCTTCTAGAGGGATAGACATGTACCTACTGTGGAAACGCGGTAGAATCCTGAAGAGCCCTGGCATCACAAAATGGATGCCACCAGACACAGACACTGGGCTGCCCTCCTGCTGATGACCGACACTCGCAGTGGAGGAGGCCCCACAATAGGTATCCTGTCCCAAGGGGGTGTGACCACCTCCCAGACAGGGTTTAGTGTATTGGGGCTGGGTGGGTGCACTCCTAGCGTGCTTTGAAGTCCTGCACTGGTGGAGCAGAAGGCTCCTCTGTGCATACCCCAGTTCAAACCGGCTCAGGGGCTACCTGCCCCTACTCTGGCGCGAAACTGGACAAAGGGAAGTGGGTGTAGCCACCCCCTCCCCTGACCCTCCCATAGGTGGGGTCATAGAGCTAGTCCCTCCCTTCTTTTTAGTATAAGAGGGGGAACCTGTGGATTGCAACCTAGATACCCCTGGACGACGCTCTAAAGAAGAATCCTGGACCTTCGACGTTCCACTACCTCTGGAAGACTGAAGAATCTCCCTTGGAGTCAAGGAGTGACTCCCCTGCTTGGCAGGCACCAAAAACTGCAACGACGGTAGCAAACTACGCCGCTCCCGCCGGAGCCCGAAGTCCCTGCAGCCCAGGAAGAGGATTTCCTGACTTCTCCAAGGCCATCGTGAGTCCCCAGTGAAGGTGAGGCAAGTGGACCCCAAGAGTGACGAGGAACCGCAGCCCAGGAAGAGGATTTCCTGACTTCTCCAAGGCCATTGTGAGTCCCCAGTGAAGGTGAGGCAAGTGGACCCCAAGAGTGACGAGGAACCGCAGCCCCTGGGTACCGTGCACTATTGTCAAGTGCAACCCCTTTACGACGATTTACGAACTTGTGCTTTGGACCACGTGTGGTCCCAGCCTCCAGCAGAGATCCCTCCCAAAATCAGAGGCCTACCCTATCCCGAGTGACCGTGGGCCCCTGTTGAGTGAATCCTCCCGAGGCGTCTTTGCGATCCCTTGCCAGCCGGCTTGTGGGTCCCCTGAAGACTTTTCTATGAAACCAAAGGGCTCCCCTGGTTGCTCCAGGCCTGCCCTGACCTACCGTTGCTGGGTAAGTCCCCCAGACCTTGCTGGTCTGCACCATTGACTTTTTATCTTCTCCACAAGACTTGCTGCTACCAAAGCTTGTTGGCTCCAATCGGGTTGCCGACACCGCAGTCAGCTGCAGACTTCGTGGGACACACTGAATCCAGCTCCTGGTTGTCCTCGACACCTCCTGGACCTCGTGGTCAAAGAGTCAAGACACCCATGAACAACCTGAATCTGTCGACGACGGTGGGCATTCATCTTCCTTGCCCCGGGTCACTGCCAAGTGACTTTGAACACTGTCCCCTCTGCTTTCAGGTCTTCCTCCTTCTGAATCCAGGCTTGGATTCCACCGGACACTTCTCCTGTCGTCGCAAGCAGCAAGTCTTCACTGGCTCCCATTGAAAACGACGCCGCGACCCGACACCAAAGAACACCTATGCACCCGGCTTCCCTGGGTGAGGTACCTTCAGCACTACGGTGCTCCTGTGGGTGTTGGCCCTAGAACTACTTACCCTGTAAGTGACTTGCTTGTAGCTACTCTAGAAGTGCCCTAAAACTCCTATTTTCCAAGTGCGACTATCGCATTGACTCGTACAGGGCTCGCGGCGGTGTTAGAACACACCGCGTCCATCTCCCTTGCAACTCTACCCGTAACCGCGTCCTTCGACTCATACTGGGTTCGTGTCGATGCTTTCGCCTCGAACACGCAAGGGGCCTTTAACATTGATATCTCAATCGCGTCCTTTCGCATAGACTCGTACAGGACTCGCACCGGTGTCTGAACACCGCGTCCGTCCCCTGTGGGTCTCCTACAACTACCTGGGGTGGTTCTTTGGGGTCCCTCGATTCTACATGGTCTAGGCCCAGGTCTAGACAAGCTAGGATTGTGATACTTGATTGTGCTAACTTATTTGATAACATTGATTTGTACATATGTTCCTGACTTCTAATCTCATAAAGAGATTAGTAGAGAGTTGTTTAGTAATAAATACATATATATTTGATATATATACCTGTGTGGTGTCTTTTCATTTGGTGATTCAGGAGATTGTGTGGTAAAACAAGCTGCTTTACATTCCTCCAAGACTTAGCCTGAAGGCTGCTCTCCACAGCTACCACTAGGATAGCATTCTTTAAAGGTTGTCTTAAACCTACCTACCATAAGAGTCGAATTGTACTGGTGCAAGGTGTCCACTTTAACTAGTGGACAGCATATACCAGGCCAACTTCTCACATTGGTGGCAGCGTGTGGGATTCCAGCTTGCTATTGTTTTACCAGAAAATCTCTATTTGAATTACTAACTGAAAACCACTATAGGTACTCAAGGTACATATAAAGTCAAGCTTAGTATCAATAAGTTCTACTGAACTTAGAGCTGTGTGCCAAGGGATAGCACACCCTTTCTACAGCTCAAGCTAGTATCAGTAGGCCACAAACTAGTGTAGGTAGTACAACACTGCACAACACTAGAATGTCCTTAAGGGATGGACCCAGTGGATCCACTCAGCTTCAGTATAAGGACATGACTTTCTTTGACTTGAAAGCCATGTGTGCTGAAAGGCACCTGAAGATAGGACAGAGTCCCTCCACACTACACCTGATAGATCTGCTGACAGCAGATGATCTTAGATTAGCTCTAGGAGCTAATGGGTCTGAATCAGTGAGTGGGTCAATTACAGTGTCTGGGTCAGATGATGAACATCAGGTTGACCAAGACTCTGTGGTTGTAGGGCCAGGCCCCAAGGGGTCTGAACAGGACAGAGGAATTCTCCCTAAGAGAACTGACACAGTGGAGGAGAGGCATAGGTCCCTTTCCAGGGAATCTGACCACTCCTATCACTCTGGCAGAGAATTTGTCCACCAGAGGAACTCCTACTTCCCAAGAAGAGAGACCTCCTCTGACAGACTGTACAAACTGCTGCAGTATGAGGAAGCAAGATTTGCTTTCAAAACCAAGCAGTTGGCATTAGATAAAGAAGCCTTTGAGCTCCAGAGAGCTTCTAGACAAGAGGGGTTAGAACCCCTGGTGGCAGCAACAGTGTCCCTAGAGGCAGAGAATATATTCCAGACCATAGGAACCTGAGCAAGGTTGTTCCTCCCTACCAGAGTGGGGATGATATCCATAAGTGGATAACTGCTATGGAAAGGGCCTGTAGAGTACAACAGGTCCCCCAAAAGCAGTGGGCAGCAATCTTGTGGCTCTCCTTTTCAGATAAAGGTAGAGACAAGCTCCTCACTGTTAGAGAAGAGGATGCTGATGACTATGAAGTCCTGAAGAGTGCACTGATAGATGGGTTTGGATTAACCACTGAGCAGTACGAGGTTGAAGTTCAGAGACACCCAGAAGGCACAGACTCAGGACTGGACTGACTTTGTAGATTGTGCAACCAAGGCTCTGGAGGGTTGGCTGGTTGGCAGTAGGGTTACTGATTTCAAGGGATTGTATAATCTAATGATGAGAGAACAGATCCTTAATAATTGCCAGAACCAGTTGTTGCATCAATACCTGCTGGACTCAGATCTGACCTCTCCCCAAGAATTGGGAAAGAAGGCAGACAAGTGGGTCAGAACCAGGGTGAGGCAGAAAACCCAGAACCAAGGGGTGACCCAAAGAAGCAGGATTCTAAGGGCTCTGAGAAAAGTGGGGATAAGTCAAAAGACCAGAAGTCTTCACAAGGGCCCCAAAAATCTGCATCTGGTGGGGAGTCACAATCCAACAAGGGAAAAGGCCAAAAGAAGCCCTGGTGCAAATTCTGTAAACAGAAAGGGCACTGGACTTCTGATTGTAACAAGTCCAAAGACCAAACCACCACCACTCCTGCCCCTAAGGCAACTGTTCCCCCTAGTTCAGCTACTGGTGGAGGTGGTACTCAGAATAAGGGTGTAGTAGGGCTGACCCTGGGTTCTGAAGTGGACTCTGGCCTAGCCAGAGTACCCACTCAGGCAATGCTGATTTGTGATGGAGACATTGACATGTCCTTCCTAGTGAGCCCCAGTAATCTGGGCAAATACAAACAGCAGCCTGTAATAAATGGCAAACAGGCTTTGGCATTTAGGGACACAGGTGCTAGTGTCACCATGGTGGCAGAGGATCTTGTGGACCCTGGACAGATCATCCTGGGTGAAATGTACCAGGTGACCAATGCAAGCAATGCCAGGACCAACCATAGTCTGGCAGTTGTGAATTTCTCCTGGGGAGGGGTAACTGGCCTCAAGAAGGTTGTAGTCAGTGCAGACCTCCCTGTAGAATGTCTATTGGGCAATGATCTAGAAACTTCAGCCTGGTCTGAAGTAGAGTTATGGACTCATGCTGAGATGTTGGGCATCCCTGCAGAGGTATTTGCTGTGACCAGGTCACAGGCCAAAATGCATGACACTGAACAAGCTCTGGATCCTGAAATTATGGACCAGATGCTTCCCAAGAAGAGGAGCAGTAGGGTTAAGGCAGTGCCTTCCCTCTGTCTCAGATCACAGATTCCCCTCTTGAGGGAGGAGAAGCAGATCCTGAAGAAGGAACTGCCCCAGAGGGACTTGAGCCTGACCAGGTTGAGTTCTTGGGGGCAGGGGGCCCTTCTAGCGAAGATCTGAGAAAGGAGCAACAGTGCTGCCCCTCTCTTGAACCCCCCAGACAGCAGGCTGCTGCTGAGGCTGCTGGGAGTGCTAGTGGGTCCCATAAAGTTTATTGGGATGAGGGGCTCCTATACTCTGAAGGTAGAGATCCAGCCCCTGGAGCCACCAGGAGGTTGGTAATACCTCAGAAGTTTAGGGGGTTCCTCTTGACCCTAGCACATGACATCCCTTTGGGAGGTCACTTGGGCCAAATCAAGACATGGGACAGGCTTGTTCCACATTTTCATTGGCCACATATGTCAGAGGACACAAAGGAGCTTTGTCGCTCCTGTGTCACATGCCAAGCCAGTGGCAAGGCAGGTGGCACCACAAAGGCCCCCTGATACCACTACCTGTGGTGGGGGTACCCTTTGAAAGGGTAGGGATTGACATTGTTGGTCCCCTTGACCCTCTAACTGCATCTGGGCACAGATTTATCCTGGTGGTAGTGGTTCATGCCACCAGGTACCCAGAGGCAATTCCCCTGAGGACCACCACAGCCCCTTTGGTAGCCAGAGCCCTCATTGGAGTCTTCTCCAGAGTGGGTTTCCCAAAGGAGGTCATCTCTGACAGAGGTACCAACTTCATGTCAGGATACTTGAAAGCAATGTGGAAGGAGTGTGGGGTAACTTATAAGTTCACCACCCCTATCACCCACAATGCAATGGGTTGGTTGAACGCTTCAACAAAACCCTGAAGGGAATGATTAAAGGACTCCCAGAGAAGCTTAGGTGGAAATGGGACCTTCTTCTTCCCTGCCTGTTGTTTGCATACAGAGAAGTTCCACAGAAGGGGGTTGGTTACAGCCCATTTGAGCTTCTGTTTGGGCATCCTGTAAGAGGTCCATTATGTTTGGTAAAAGAGGGCTGGGAGTTACCTCTCAAACCCCCAAACAAGATGTGATGGACTATGTACTTGGTCTCCGCTCCAGGATGGCTGAATACATGAAAAAGGCAACCAAAAACCTGGAGGTCAGCCAAGAATTACAAAAAGCTTGGCATGACCAAAGGCTGTGCTGACTGTATACCAGCCAGGACAGAAAGTGTGGGTGTTGGAGCCAGTGGCCCCAGCAGCCCTCCAAGACAAATGGAGTGGCCCCCATACAATAGTTGAGCAAAGGGAGAAGTCACCTATTTGGTGAATCTTGGAACTCCCAGGAGCCCCCTGAGGGTGCTCCATGTCAACAGATTGAAACCATATGTTGACAGGGCTGACATGGGCTTGCTCATGGCAACTGATGAGGAACAGGAGGAGGAGAGTGACCCTCTCCCTGACCTGCTCTCGCAGAACCCTGATGATGGGTCAGTAGATGGTGTTGCTTTGGCAAGCAGCCTCACTGACCATCAGCAAACTGAGTGCAGACAAGTTCTGCAGCAGTACAGACATATGTTTAGCCTGACCCCTAGTCAGACTACCTGGTGCACCCATGAGGTGGACACTGGAGACAGTCTGCCTGTCAAGAGTAAAATCTACAGGCAACCTGACCATGTCAGGGACTGTATCAGGACTGAAGTCCAGAAGATGTTGGAGTTAGGTGTGATTGAGCCCTCAGATAGTCCCATGGGCTAGCCCAGTAGTCCTGGTACCCAAGCCTCATACCCAGGGTGGTAACAAAGAAATGAGGTTTTGTGTAGACTACAGAGGCCTCAATGCAGTCACCAGGACTGATGCCTATCCCATACCAAGGGCAGATGAGCTGATTGATACTTTGGCCTCAGCCAAGTATCTGAGTACATTTGACCTAACAGCTGGCTACTGGCAGATCAGGTTAGCTGATGATGCAAAAGCCAAAACAGCATTTTCAACCCCTGGTGGGCACTACCACTTTGTGGTGATGCCCTTTGGATTGAAAAATGCACCTGCCACTTTTCAGAGGTTGGTGAACAAAGTTCTGGCAGGGATGGAAACTTATTGCTCAGCTTATCTAGATGATATTGCTGTCTTTAGTTCCTCCTGGCAGGATCACCTGGTCCACCTCAGAAATGTTTTGGAGGCTCTGCAGAAAGCAGGCCTCACTATCAAGGCCACTAAGTGCCAGATGGGGCAGAGTCAGGTTGTGTACCTGGGCCACCTTGTGGGTGGAGGCCAGGTTCAGCCTTTACAGAGCAAAATCCAAACCATAATGGAATGGGTTGCTCCAACCACCCAGACACAGGTGAGAGCCTTCTTAGGCCTGACTGGGTACTATAGGAGGTTTGTGAAGGGATATGGATCTATAGTGACCCCCTTGAATGATCTGACCTCAAAGAAAATGCCAAAGAAGGTTCAGTGGACAGCTAGCTGTCAGAAGGCATTTGAAGACCTAAAGCAGGCCATGTGCACTGCCCCCATCTTACAGAGTCCAGACTACACCAAAAAGTTCATTGTCCAAACAGATGCTTCTGAGCTGGGTGTGGGAGCTGTACTATCTCAACTGAATGATGAAGGTCAAGACCAGCCAGTAGCTTTCATTAGCAGAAGGCTGACCCCTAGAGAGAAACGTTGGTCAGCTATAGAGAGGGAGGCCTTTGCTGTGGTATGGGCCCTGAAGAAGCTGAGGCCATACTTGTTTGGCACTCACTTCATAGTTCAGACTGACCACAAGCCCCTCCTATGGCTTAAACAGATGAAAGGAGAAAACCCAAAACTTTTGAGGTGGTCCATTTCCCTACAGGGGATGGACTATACAGTGGAACATTGACCTGGGACCCAACATGCCAATGCAGATGGACTCTCAAGGTATTTCCACTTAGAACACGAAGACTCAACTGGTCAAGGTTAGTTTAGTGTCCCTGCGTTTGGGGGGGGGGGTTGTGTAGGAGAGTAGGATCTGCATCTTATGTTGCCCCACTTTTTTTCTGATGTTTACACTGGTTTCTGGCTATAGTCTGGCTGGGACCCTGCCAATCAGGGCCCCAGCCTCTCTGTTCTCTCTAAACGACTTGGAGTGCACTCTAGGTGCACTAGTGATTGGATACTGTGGTATCTAATGAGTCCCTAGTATATGGTACCTTAGGTACCAAGGGCATAGGTACTTCACAGGCCTACCAGGGGCTGAAGCATGTATTATGCCACCCCTGGGAAGCAGACTAAATCTGACACCACAGGCCTGCTTCTGCAGCCTGGGTGAGGAGGTGCTAGCACTCCTCACTGAGATATAGGTCCCCTATATCTCTCCTGCACACACATTGAAACTTATCAGTCACCCCTAAGGCAGGCCCTATCAATCCTGAGGGCAGGGTGCTTAGTTCCTATGTGAGAGGGTGCCTCTGCCTGAGCAGGGCCCCTCTGCAGCTCTCAGAATCTATTCTCTGGGGCTGTTTGTGAATGCAGTCAAACCATATACTCTTAAGTGCATTATATCCTCGCGGTAAATGCTAACTTTGGAATGGCTGCATCAAAACATGTCGTGTTTGGTGTCAAACACTTTGGAATCATACCCCCACACCAGTAACTGGTGTGGGAGTATGATTCCACCCTTCTAGAGGGATAGACATGTACCCTCTGTGGAAACGCGGTAGAATCCTGAAGAGCCCTGGCATCACAAAATGGATGCCACCAGTCACAGACACTGGGCTGCCCTCCTGCTGATGACCGACACTCGCAGTGGAGGAGGCCCCACAATAGGTATCCTGTCCCAAGGGGTGTGACCACCTCCCAGACAGGGTTTAGTGTATTGGGGCTGGGTGGGTGCACTCCTAGAGTGCTTTGAAGTCCTGCACTGGGGGAGCAGAAGGCTCCTCTGTGCATACACCAGTTCAAACCGGCTCAGGGGCTACCTGCCCCTGCTCTGGCGCGAAACTGGACAAAGGGAAGTGGGTGTAGCCACCCACTCCCCTGACCCTCCCATGGGTGGGGTCATAGAGCTAGTCCCTCCCTTCTTTTTAGTATAAGAGGGGGAACCTGTGCATTGCAACCTAGATACCCCTGGACGACACTCTAAAGAAGAATCCCGGACCTTCGACGTTCCACTACCTCTGGAAGACTGAAGAATCTCCCTTGGAGTCAAGGAGTGACTCCCCTGCTTGGCAGGCACCAAAAACTGCAACGACAGTCGCAAACTACGCTGCTCCTGCTGGACCCCGAAGTCCCTGCAGCCCAGGAAGAGAATTTCCTGACTTTTCCAAGGCCTTTGTGAGTCCTCAGTGAAGCTGAGGCAAGTGGACCCCACGAGTGATGAGGAACCACAGCCCCTGGGTACCGTGCACTATTGTCAAGTGCAACCCCTTCACGACGTTCTACGAACTTGTTCTTTAAACCACGTGTGGTCCCAGCCTCCAGCAGAGACTCCTCCCAAAATCAGAGACCTACCCCATCCCGAGTGACCGTGGGCCCCTGTTGAGTGAATCCTCCCGAGGCATCTTCACGATCCCTTGCCAGCCAGCTTGTGGGTCCCCTGAAGACTTTTCTACAAAACCAAAGGGCTCCCCCGGTTGCTCCAGGCCTGCCCTGACCTACCCTTGCTGGGTAAGTCCCCCAGACCTTGCTGGTCTGCACCATTGACTTTTTATCTTCTCCACGAGACTTGCTGCTACCAAGGCTTGTTGGCTCCAATCGGGTTGCCAACACCGCAGTCAGCTGCAGACTTCATGGAACACGCTGAATCCAGCTCCTAGTTGTCCTCGATGCCTCCTGGACCTCGTGGTCAAAGAGTCAAGACACCCATGAACAACCTGAATCTGTCGATGACGGTGGGCATTCATCTTCCTTGCCCCGGGTCACTGCCAAGTGACTTTGAACACTGTCCCCTCTGCTTTCAGGTCTTCCTCCTTCTGAATCCAGGCTTGGATTCCACCGGACACTTCTCCTGTCGTCGCAAGCAGCAAGTCTTCACTGGCTCCCATTGAAAACAACGCCGCGACCCGACACCAAAGGACACCTATGCACCCGGCTTCCCTGGATGAGGTACCTTCAGCACTATGGTGCTCCTGTGGGTGTTGGCCCTAGAACTACTTACCCTGTAAGTGACTTGCTTGTAGCTACTCTAGAAGTGCCCTAAAACTCCTATTTTCTAAGTGCGACTATCGCATTGACTCGTACAGGGCTCGCGGCGGTGTTAGAACACACCGCGTCCATCTCCCTTGCAACTCTACCCGTAACCACGTCCTTCGACTCGTACTGGGTTCGTGTCGATGCTTTCGCCTCGAACACGCAAGGGGCCTTTAACATTGATATCTCAATCGCGTCCTTTCGCATAGACTCGTACAGGACTCGCACCGGTGTCTGAACACCGCGTCCGTCCCCTGTGGGTCTCCTACAACTACCTGGGGTGGTTCTTTGGTGTCCCTCGATTCTACATGCTCTAGGCCCAGGTCTAGACAAGCTAGGATTGTGATACTTGATTGTGCTAACTTATTTGATAACATTGATTTGTACATATGTTCCTGACTTCTAATCTCATAAAGAGATTAGTAGAGAGTTGTTTAGTAATAAATACATATATATTTGATATATATACCTGTGTGGTGTCTTTTCATTTGGTGATTCAAGAGATTTTGTGGTAAAACAAGCTGCTTTACATTCCTCCAAGACTTAGCCTGAAGGCTGCTCTCCACAGCTACCACTAGGATAGCTTTCTTTAAAGGTTGTCTTAAACCTACCTACCATAAGAGTCGAATTGTACTGGTGCAAGGTGTCCACTTTAACTAGTGGACAGCATGTACCAGGCCAACTTCTCACACAGATCCAAAACTTAATCTTCAAAAACATCTTTAAGAATAATAATAATATTAAATTATTATCATCCTGGTATAAAACATAATGAAAACAGTACACAATTAGGAATGATTAAAATAAACAAATGTAATTATAGTATATAGCAATTAAATAACAACATAAACAAAATATTCAACATATATATATTTAATGTATTTATTAATTCAACAGATAAATGCAAGCATAATAATATCCATCAACATAATATAAACACATATTCACTATAAACACAGGAAATAATACATATAATAACAATGAAAAATTAAAACAAAAAAATTAAATACGTCTCTAATTTTCCAAAACAATTAAAAAAAATTGCATTACTTTCAACTGAGTAGCAAAATTCTTTTGTCAATATCCCAATAGTCAAACTCAATAATATACAGCCAAGGAAAAAGTGTAAAGCAAAAATATCCTGAAAATGCAAAAATAGATTATCCAAAAAAGAGATAATCCAAAAAAGCCATATCAAATGCATATATATCATTCAAAAATCAAAAAAATAAAAATATAGTAAACATTCAGAAGACCCACAAAAGTCAAGGAATATATACCTAATAAAAGTTGGTAAAATATTGCAACCTATTTTCCTTGAATAAACAAAAAAACAGGTGTGCACAAAAACCATGCGCACACAATAATAAAGCAACCTGTAAAGAAGAAAAACATAAAACACAACCTAAAACAAATAATAACCACACAAAACATCACAGATTCCTTAGAAAATATAAAAACCAATAAATGAACAAAATAATATATATCCCAAAACTATTCATAAGTAACTACACATTAGAACCTACTGCATACAAATTACTAACTATATTTCCTAATCCTTACTTGCTAAAAACCTGAACATGTACTAACCTAAACAAACTAACTTAACTATCATCCTCCAAGCCACCAATAAACCTTGCAAATTAGTTAGAAAATGTTCTTGCCTGCACAGGAGAACCACAATGAAGAACCGCCATCCTGGAGAACCATGATTGAAAGCTATTGTTATCCAGTAAAAAAAATGGTGGCAAAATGGCCATTTTATGGAAAGTGTGGGACTCTAAATAGATCAAATGTGCTACTCCCACTGCAATCTAAACCACACTGGGGAAAGTGCTGCAATCTAAAATGGTCAGATTTACTAACTCTATTTCAATTAAGCCATACAGGGAAATTATTATAATCTAGAGGAGTGAAATTTATATTTACTATTTCTACTTCAAACGTAACCACATTGGGAAAGGAATTGATGGTTTACTATCCCCACTCCAAACGTAGCCACATTGGGGATAATGTCGGACTGTAAATATGTCCAATGTACTATTCCAACTTCAAACTTAACCACATTTGGGAAAGGGTTTAATATCTAAAAGGGTCATATTTACTGTCCTCAATCCACACTAAGCCACATTGAGGAAAGTGTTGGGCTCTAAAGGGGTCATAATTACTATTCCCAGTCCAAATATATCCACAATAGGGAAAGGCTGGTTTGTATATTGCTGGTTCCTGCTGAAGGGGCATGATGGGCGGAAACTGTTGGGCTGGATTTCAGCACAGAGTAATTACCAGTGGCAGAGAATGATTCAAGCAATCCACTCATCAATACTTTAGGTGACAACCTAAATGAAACATTAAGGGGCATGTGTGAGTCTCCTTCTCACTGTGTTATAGGATTCAAGTTGTACCCTATTGACTAGCACCAAATAGGCTGAAACCAGTCTCAGTTGCGTGTGTTCACATTCAGAGGGGACCTGGCCAGACAGTTCAGGCTAGACTTTTCATATTAGTGTAGGATCAAGTCTGATTTGCGCGTAGCTGGTTCCTGACTGAGGTAGCATGTGGACAAAAATACAATGGCTGGATTGCACGTATGAAGGACTAGATGTGAAGTATGATTCTCAGTATGCCAAACTCTTCTACGTTCCAGAGAGAATGTGGCCATCTTAAATTACTGGGGATAACTTGCCTTGTGGGTCATGTAGTCCTAGCTAGGCAATCATGCAACAATGATGCTGTAGGCAGGACTTGCTGCTTGGTTCAGAATTTCCTCTACAGAGAACAGTTGTCTATTGAGGACTGTATGTATTTATGAGTGGATCACAGAGACGTAGCCTGAAATCACATTGTTGATGTAAGGAAACTTTTACCTTGAATTGATTTTGAACTATTGAAATTGGTGTTTAATTCACAATGGATTTACACTGAACACTTTAAAGTTGTACTGTTGGGGGAATCGAACTTTGAACTTAAACTATTTTAGAGCAATTAAAACTGGAGTTATTCGACAAAAAGTAGCAGTGGTTACACCAAATTCATATTGTGAATGGAAACGAACTTGTAATGACTTGAACTCTTAGTAGCTCACTTTGTGTATATGTGTTCTCAATTTCATGAATATTTTTACAGAACCCAACTAGACCCCAACACCGCATCCCTCCTGGACAACCTCCACAACATTGGACTTTGCCAGACCGTGACTGAACCCACGCACTCAGGGGGACACACCCTCGACCCCCTCTTCACAACAGGAAACTCCATCACTTTCAGCCACACCATCGAACCCCCGTGGACAGACCATCGATGCATCCACTTCTCCTTCAGAACACCCACCACCCACAGACACCATCACCTACTCCCACGGAGAAACTGGACCAAAATCACCAACGCCCGACTCACCTCCTCACTCAGCAACTCCACCCCGACCACCGCAGAAGACGACGGCCCCAACACCGCAGCCCGAACTCTGCACAGATGGATCACCGACAGCGTCAACACCATAGCCCCCCTCAAGAAGAACAACAACACACACGCCAAGAAGGCAAGATGGTTTACCCCCGAACTTCGAGAGTCCAGGCGCACCTGCCGCCACCTCGAGAAGACCTGGAGGAACTCCAAATCCACAGAAGCCCACAACAACTTCAAAGCCGCCACCAATGCCCACCACCAGCTCATCAGAAACACGAGGAAAACTGCAATTGAAGACAGAATCTCCACACACGCACACAACAGCAAAGAACTCTTCAACATCATCAAGGAGTTCGCCCAACCCACCAGCGAGTCGACTGACATTCCTCCCTCACAAGACCTCTGCAACAAACTCAGCACCTTCTTCCACCACCAAATCAAGAACATCTACGACAACTTCGACGAAGACAACCAACACACTGACAACTTCGACGAAGACAACCAACACACTAAACCCCCACCAGCCACCCACGACACCCTGAAGCCAACGATTGACAGCTGGACAGCCCTCACCACCGAAGACACACTGAAGACGATGAAGTCAGTCCACTCCGGGGCCCCCACGGACCTCTGCCCCCACCACATCTTCAACAGAGCTGCCGACACCATCGCACCCATGCTTCGCCACACCATCAACCGCTCCCTGGTGAACGCCTCCTTCCCCGACGACTGGAAACACGCCGAGATCAACCCCCTCCTAAAGAAGTCCTCGGCGGACCCCACCGACTTCAAAAACTACAGACCCATCTCCCTGCTCCCGTTACCCAGCGAAAGTCATCGAGAAAGCCATCAACAGCCAACTCGCCACCTTCATCGAAGAGCACAACATCCTCGACCCGTCCCAATCCGGTTTCAGAAAAAACCACAGCACAGAAACCGCCCTCCTCGCCGCAACAGACGACATCCGCTCCCTACTGGACAAAGGAGAAACAGTAGCCCTCATCCTCCTCGACCTCTCAGCAGCCTTCGACACGGTATCCCACCGCACCCTAATACGCAGACTCCAAGATGCAGGGATCTCGGACAAGGCCCTCGACTGGATCTACTCTTTCCTCTCCAGCAGAACGCAGAGGGTCAGACTCCCCCCTTTCCTCTCGGACCCTACACCAACCACCTGTGGAGTCCCCCAGGGGTCCTCCCTCAGCCCAACGCTCTTCAACGTCTACATGACTCCGCTCGCCCCCATCATCAGAACCTATGGACTCAACATTGTTTCATACGCAGACGACACCCAACTCATCCTCTCCCTATCCAACGAAGCCAACGCAGCCAAACACAACTTCCAAGAAGGCATGGAAGCTGTCGCCAAATGGATGAAAAGCAGCTGCCTACAACTCAACACCGACAAAACAGAAGTTCTCATCATGGGCCCACACCCCGACGCCTGGAACGACACCTGGTGGCCCCCCGCCCTCGGAAGCCCACCCACCCCCATGGACCACGCACGCAACCTTGGAATCATCCTAGACTCCGAGCTCAAAATGGACCGACAGATCAACTCCGTCGCATCCTCCTACTTCCACACCCTCCGCCTCCTACGTAAGACCTTCAAATGGATCCCCCTCGAGCACAGAAAAACCGCCACCCACGCCCTCGTCACCAGCAGACTCGACTACGGCAACGCACTCTACGACGGAATAAACAAAAACCTCACCCGCAAGCTACAAAACATCCAGAACGCCGCCACAAGACTGGTCCTCAACCTACCCAAACACTGCCACATCTCCCACCACCTGCGCACACTCCACTGGCTCCCCATCGAGGCTAGAATCACCTTCAAAATTCTCACCCACGCACACAAAGCCCTCCACAACACCGGACCAGCATACCTCAACAGCCGACTCAACTTCTACGCACCCCAAAGAACCCTACGATCAACCCAGCTCTCCTACGCCATGGGTCCCCGCGTCAGAAAGACCAGATCGGGAGGCCACTCCTTCTCCTTCCTCACGGCCAGAGCCTGGAACTCCCTACCGCTCCACCTCAGACAGACTACATCACTCCCCATCTTCACGAGAAACCTCAAAACTTGGCTCATCGACAGACCCCCTCCTTGATGGACTGGAACCTGCACCTCCCCTCCCCCCCAGCGCCTTGAGACCCTTACGGGTGAGTAGTCGCACTATACAATCCCGTGATTGAAGCAGAGGCTATAATTCATCTTCCCTAGAGTGTGGTGATGGCACTTAAGTTTTCAAGAATTTCTATTTTTTTTAATCAAACAGCAGAAAGTTGTTACTCAGAGACAGAGCTCAGTTATTCCCTATATTCTGCAGACCTCGTTAATAGGCAGAGTGATGAGGCAGAAGTGGCGGTGTCCTGGGTCTGTGTTTTCTCTACTATCCCATCCCCCTTTTCCTGGCTCTACCACTGCTCTTCATATTTCCATATATGTGATCAGTGGTGGGAGCAGTGAGAGGTCAAAATAAGCATCAGTTCCATTGGACCCTGTGCATAAGGGGGTTGCTCATCTATTATTATTTACCTGTACGATACAGCCTGCAAATCTGGCATGGCAGCAAAGCCCTTTGCAATGGCCTGCAAAGTAACATTCTGCATTGCCTCAATATTCCTTGGACATGGTCCTGGGACATGGTGGGGTTTTATTGGAAACTGGTTTCCAAGGAGCGTTGGGGGTGTGTGTAGAGCAAACTGTAACCTCAGCCACTGCTCTTATAGTTGGCAGTTACTGCTCACGGAAGACAGAAGGATGGGAGAGGTGGGTTTAGGCTGTGGAGTTGGAGCAGCCTGTTCCACTTGCACCATAAGTTATTTCTTGCTGCAAGAAAGACCTTCCTCACATTCTTCCTGGCATGTGGTAATGTCCATGTTCACAATCTTTCTTCCTTGTGTACCTGTTTCCTGGAGATGTTGGCATGCTACTCTCATGTATCTTTGAGGTGGCATTGTCAGCAAGCGGGGCTAGAGATACTGCGTACTGCGTATTGTGTCTTGAGCACAGGACAACATTACTCCAAACCTGCTAACGCTTAGTTCCATTCAGCGAATGAAAGGCTGTTGGTCATCACAGAGTTTTGCTGCTGTTAGGCCTGAAGCTGCATGCAAGAGGAGAATGCACTGTATGGCAGCATGCTGACAATGAACTATGATACCCTACCTCTCAGATATTTTGGAGCGATGCGGCTATCGTGGATTATCTGGTTTAACTTACCTTGTTTTTTTACTGCATCCTTAGCTCTATAATTGCGATACAATGTTGCTGCAGTCAAGACCTTGCTGCAGGGTTCTCAGATTTAATTTACCAAAATATGTTGCTTCCTAATGATTTGTTTTGATGCACACTGGAAGTGTAAAGAAGTATTCATAAAAGTTGAGTTGTTGATGAAAACAAACTTTGAAGTATTTCCTGTTCATTTATACAAACTCTTTTAAGGCTTTGGGTTATTACACATTGTGATAGAACAGAAGCCATTTTAGACTGAACTATGATCCATTCGTATATATGAGTGGCATGCACAAGGTATTAGCGTTAGAGTACACACATTCAAATTGCTAAGATTCGGGAAGAACATAATGTTAACATTTCGGGTTATCTTGCAGTGCTACAGAAGTCATGTAGAAACTATAACTCACCTTCCACCAAAGTGCGTATTTTGACGAAGCTTGAAATAATATCGAAATCAACAAAGAAGAGCTGTGTGTGTGTGTGTGTGTGTGTGTGTATATATGTATATATTCAGTAAAAAAACTAAGATTTAAGTGATGTTATAGTTAGGTCAAAATTACAGTGCCAACAAAACATTTTAAACTAAAAAAATTATTACAGAACTTCACCATTTTTGTTTTGCAAACATAATTGTATTGCCATACACAACAATGCAATAACTGTTACTACTTACCCCTACTTCTCCCCCCTCTTTAGTCCAGTCCCCTTTACAGCATATATTAGAAACATCTTAATTCTCAAAGTACACTTCCGTTTTACATATACTAATATGCGAAATACATTTCTACTCAATTCCAAACTTTTAAAGGGCTCTAATTAATGAACCCATGTACTCTTCCAATAGACACATCTTTATTTACATTTATTTATTCAGTTCATTTCCATTGTGAAGTACATTACTACTCGTTTTCTTCCCCAGACACATCACTCATATCCAAAGTTTTAAAGGAATCTAATAAATGGTCCCATGCTTGTACCCTTTCAATTGATCCTCTACCCTTCCTTACTTCACTATATAATACTGAGCTCTCATAACTTGCCCACCAAATCAGTTCCTCTTTCCATTTTGCTACCCTGGGAGGCCGGGGCGCCTTCCAATTCATAGTTACCTCCTGTCTAGCAAGTACCAGAGCCAAGTCAATGAATCCTGTTGTGCTTATATGCTTAGCAGGTCTTGGAAATCCCCCAGCAGACAGACCATAGGGGCACATTCAATAGATCTCTGCATTACTTCATTTATGCAGGGTATTACTGCCTTCCAGTATTCCTCCAATAATGAACATGACCAAACCATATGTAACATCTCCACCCCTTGTTCCCCACACCTGGGGCATGCCATAGTGGTCAGATATATTCGAGCTATTTTCCCCAGAGTTAAATATGCCCTGTGTAAATAAAAAAGTTAATCGATTTAAAGCTTGCATTTCTATTTTCTAGACACAGTTCCAGAGTTTGCATTCACAGGTTGTAGTTAGCAGAGCTAACTGTAACTTGCACCCCTGCCATGCACTGCTTATTACCTCACATGTTACATCATTCATTACATGTTTTATGACATCACTGATGGCATCCCAAATGACAGCCACAGCTTTTTTTTTGCCACATTCCGCAGGAGTCCTGCAAGATTGCAATAAGTGCTGTTTTTTTTTGTGGGTCCTCTACATGGCCTAGTGGGGCAGGGTATTCCTACCTTGCCTCTTGTATTATTATTGTTTTTGTAATTTCAGGACAGGAGACTAAGTCCCCAAGTCCTGTAGTGGCTGCCAGCAACATTTTTCTCATGTTGCTGGCAGCCAATCAAAGCATGCACTCCTGCAAATTGGCCCAAGGAAAAAAACACTCCCTTGGCCAATCAGAATGCTCTATTTTTAAAAAACTGGGTTCAAGGGACTCTCACAAGAGTCCCCCGAACCCTACTGTCCAGTTATACAAATATTTTTCCACCTTAATTTCTTAAAAACTACTGAACAGATTTACACCAAATCATAAAAAGCACAATCTGCGAACCAAGATCTAGCTTCCTGACAAATTTGGTGTAAGTCCGTTCAGCAGTTTTTGCAGTAGTGCTTATTAAAGATGTCTATGTAAAATCAAAGGGGATTTTGTGTTTTAGGACCCCCTTTTTTCTCCCCCCACCACTAAATGGCACACCCCAAAACTTTCCATGCACAAACTAGGAAAAGAGCACTTTTTTGGAAAGTTTTGCAAAGATTCCTCAAATGGGGCCAACGTTATTACCAAAACAATAAGAAAGGCATTTTCAATGAAAACGGTGACATAACTATAACTACCCAGTGGCGACTGCCATATCTTCCTATGATTTATATATATATTGATGTACTCATTTTTTATAGGTTTCATTTTCAGGAATTATCAGTTCAGATCAAAGTACAGAAAGAATGGTACACAGAGATATTGCTGTGATGTATCCATTCACTATTACAGTTAAGCATAGACTTAAGATAGATATTTGGCTTGGAGATAGTCACTACACCAGGCAGAAACCCTTGATCAACAGAAGTAACAAGTCAGAAAGGTGAAGCCCTGTGTTTCTGTTTCCTCTCTTATCCCATTTATCTTTCCCTGATTCTGAAACTGGCCCACATATTGCTGTGCATGTGGTCACTCATGGGAGTATGAGGCATCACTCCAATTGTATCTCGTGCACAAGGTTAGTGCATCCTGACAGGCTTTGCTTCTCTGGCCGAAGAGGACTCCTTCTCTTCCACTTCCTACTCTTCTGCAATGGTGAATGGTGGGTGCCTGCCCTCTGGCTGAGGTCCTTTATTCTCATTATGGGTCTTGCTATTTTATCCAGTTTGGGCGCTAGCCAAAGAATAAACAAGAGAAAGGGCCCTGAGACCAGCTGTGTATGTAATCATGTAACACAAATGTCACAGTGATAATGTACAAAGAGCACATCCGTGTTACAATTTTCACCACATATATAAACTTTAGAAAACTTCACGAAAGTGGATGTTGCACATGCCTATTATTATGAGGTCACTGTATCTACTACATGACCTGGCCTTCTCTGAAAACCCCCTCTCGGCATCAGTAGCTAACAATACAGTTAAAGTGGGGGGTCAATATTCAAAGTTCAAAAATATCATGGCTTTATTTGGGGAAGGCATGTAGCAGCATCATTTTCTATTTGTTCCATCCATATAGTTGTCTAACAAAAGACTAGTCATGTCAGCATGCATGGATGTGTCATGCCTATCTGACTGTATCATTTAAAAATACATGGCAACGTAGACATGATATAGATGTAGAGCTATCACATGACATAGCAGCATACAAAATTTACATTGGTATAGTTCCAAATTCATTGGAAATGTAGTCACTCTTTTTGTTACTCTTATTAGAGCAGCTCACCGTGTGTTAGCATGAACTACTGTCACAATAACCTTTTATTTCTGCTTTCCCCTTTTGCATGGTGGTGTTCTTCCCTGCCTATGGTGGTTTCAGTTAGATTCCATTGCATTTCCTATGAGTGGCCTGAGTGCTGTGTGTGATTAATTTAAAGGTTGCCCCCTATAACTACAAGCCTGCGTGGCGTATAGAACTGCTTGAGTACTATTGGGTCCAACAATTTTGAATTGGGACTGACTTAGGGCCTTATTACGACTTTGGTGATCCTACAGCGGATGGTGCAGTGCACCGTCCGCTGTAGGACCACTAAAGCCGTAGTATGACCGCCTGCCAGATTAGGAGTTAAATTCTGGTCTGGCAGGCGGTCCTGTGGCGGTCTGAAATCGATGGCCTGTTAGGCTCATAGAAGAGCCTATCATGCAGACTGCCGCAGTCAGAGCACCGACTGTATCTTCCTGCATGGTGTGGCATATATATCACATCATGCAGGAAGGGGGGGTGCAAATCAAGGGGGCACTACAGGTGCCCCCCAGCATGAACCCTCAGGCCCAAATCCCCTGTTAGGTCCCCCTTTGTTGCCATTCCACCACTCATTTCAAGGTGGGTTCCCCTCCCTGAAAAGGGCGGTGAAATGGCAACTCAGAATATGCTCAGTGGTGCTGGTTGTGGCACTGCCAGCATATTCCTGCTGATGAAAGACTGCCGGCCCAGCTTGATCCTTGATCCCGGCGGCGCCGGCAGTCTTGTGGGGGTCCGACCGCAACAGTCATAATACTGCAGGCGGTCCCGCTATGTGGCGGTCGTCGGACCACCACCACAGGTACGGCGGTCCTATGGATTGCCATAGTCGAAATAAGGGCCTTACACTTTATAGGCGATTTGGTGGAATTTTAGGAATCCTATTATCTGTCCTCTTGCCACATCCTCGTTGGAGAAGATATTTCACTTTTTTGTGTCCCTCACCCTGTCCACCTGCACAATAGATTTTCAAGGAGGGCTTTGTGGCTTGCTATTTGACATTTGCACATTTATGCTTACAATACCATTCCGCATGTACAACGAGCTTTACATAGGTCTTGGCCTACAGAGAAATTTCAAAATGTCCTCACTGTTCAGTTTGCAAATTACCAGCCTTAAGTGATAATAAGCCCAGTGCTGAGGAATTCCAAATACAGAACAGGATGCTCATTAAACATAATATGACCAAGGAAACAAGCTGTTTCAATTATTATAGGGATACGTATGTGGGGTTTTTAACAGTCAAACTGTAAACAATATTCAAATAGACGAGGTAGCAAATCACAAAAGTCGATTAAAATTATGTATAATATAAGAAGCATAATTAACAAAAACAAACAGATATATTTTGGTTACTCATGCGCCTAGGATTCACTTTAGTATTGATGGAACTTTTGAACTCAATAAAAAAAAGAAATCAAAAAATATTCAGGAAGTCAAATATTTCGAGATTCCTGTTAGCAGTGTGTAAAGTTCAAATTAGCACCCAACACAAATGTGATGAATGAAGTGTTACATGCAGGGGTAAATATTCTAGAAAAAGTTGGTCTTATTAGAAAGAGTAAAAGAAAAAATGCATTTCGATTTGAATAATTTAGAAAGGACTTTTTTGTGTGAAGTGAATGTTCATTCATCTGTGACGCTTTGCCCAGTTTTAATACTGAGCAGTCTCTGAGAAGTGCAAAGAGCATTTTTTTTTCAAATCCCTAACTGTTTTTTTTTTTTTAATGATAAGCCTCACAGGTGGGGAGCCTCAGATATATTGTTAAGCTTGTTGATGGCCACTTGTTCCAGTGAAACATTTCCCTGGGTGTCTTACTCTTGCCTCATATCCTAATGGACTTGTAATACGGCGGATTGGCTATCCATCACATTTGTGAAGGTGCACTTGCCTTCCAAACTGAAATCAGGCCCTGAGTGTTGGCTTACTCTTTTTGCCCCGGAAATCATTTTCTAAAAACATTGCAGCATATAAGTAGTCAGCCGGAAGAGACGTCACCCAGGAAGTAACTCACCTGCCCGTGCCGACATTTTTAGGAACACGGAGGATCTAAGAGGTAAAAACGTGGTCAGCGAAATAGTGGGATCGGATTGTACTCAGAAATGGCGGGCATCCGGTAACAATTGAGGAGGACCGGCAAGACTATGATCGTTTAATAACTGAAGAAAGTGCATAATTTCACACTGGGATAAAGGCACTTGCTCCCTAATGAAATTATGTATGACTCGTCAATCATTAATGGAGAGAACACCTATTCCTCTAATTCCATCTCCACCTGAACAGAAAAAAAGTGACTACTTTTACGATCAAAAGTGAGAGGTGTACAAACGCTCTAAACGCTGCCAATCTTTGCTGCTGGCCCCTTGGCCCTAACACGCACCCTGCACTTTCAACATAGTCCCTGGAGGGGCTATAAAATCCTCGTAGCGGTCCCGCAGCGCGGGACACCGCTGAAAAAACGCTCTGAACGCTGCCAATCTTTGCTGCTGGCCCCTTGGCCCTAACACGCACCCTGCACTTTCAACATAGTCCCTGGAGGGGCTATAAAATCCTCGTAGCGGGACGCGCGCGTGGTGTGCCCAGGCGTTGCTTGGGCGAAGACCGGGCCAAGACGGTCCCGTCTTAGCCCGTCATAGACCGACAGAGGCTGGGCTGGGCCACCCCTCTAAGGTTGGATTGATATTACATCCTGTTTCTTGAATCATATTTGTGAGCTTAATTCCGACTCACTCGCAAGTTTGACTATTTGATTATAGAATAAAATGGGTAAAAGGAAGACTGGTACCATAAGTTCTATTGCCCAGGGTGCGGGAGGACAACAATCTCTGATGACTTACTTGACTGGTGCAATGGGGGCCATTGAGGAACAAATAAACACTGTGGAAGAGACACTTTCCCAAGGCAGGTCGGGCTTGTCAACTGCAAGTAACACACGTGTCATTTCCCCTAACAAACCTTTAGCCGCTGCATCTGATGGGCAAGCTGTCCTGGGTGCTCAGAATGGGTGCATACAGGAGATATTAGACCATATTTATGTGAGCGATCCAGATGACGATTCCCAACCACTCCCTAAACACCACAAGAACCCTGATGTAACTGAGGGAGTACAAGTATTAAACTGTGCTGTGAATAGTCATGTGAATTCCAGTAAAAAGATGTTAATTAAGAAAAGGAAAAATATCGTTAAACAACCAAAAACAGGGGAATCTAGAAGGCCTCCTAGTTCAGGGAGACCTACTGTGAATATGTTAATTGAGGGCCAAGCGTCTGAAATTGGTAAAATCACCAGAAACATTGATGACTTATATAACTATGTGGTTGGAGCCTTAGGGAAGTTAATAGAAAGAGTAGATGCTATAGAGGGATGTTTAAGAAATGATAATAGGGTTATTGCTAATGATGAAAATGTACAACATAATGGCAACCGTTCCCGCAGCTCATTTCCAACTGTACATGTAGGGAACCAACCCCCTAAGACTGCATCTGCAGGAACTCCAAATTTAAATTCTATATCTGACACGGTAAGATCAGCCACACATAGATCAACACCCCTTTGTAACAAGCCGCAAGGTGACAACATCAACAAGCCCGTATTGGACAGGAACAGAGATAACAACTATACTGGGGGACATCTAACTGGGATTATGGAACCCAAAGAGAATGTAGAATATAACCATCTTGATTTACCACCGGCCGCCACACCATACATAGTAATTTTAGCCAATGTTCCTTGTCTACATATGTCAGTGCATGAAACGTGGGAGGGTCTTCGAAATAAGTCGCTTTGTTGGCTAGGTAACAAAACTGGTCTTACAAACCCCCTTTTTGAAAAGTTTAAAATGGTTAGACGGGTAAAATGGGTGGGAAATGGTCGAAAATATTTCCAGGGCGATTGCATTGTTTTGACCTTAAGCGACCCTAGGTTAGTACACGCACGTTTGTCAAGGGCAGGGAATGCATGGTATAATCATTCCAAAATTAATGTGTTACCACTGGGTTATTTTTATCAGCCCCAAGTTGTGAATTACTTAAAAAAATATGCAAGGGATGCCAACACCCCGAGCTTATGTAACGTTCCGCTGCGTAATCGCTATGATCTGCTAACCACACTCGAAGATATAGATTGACCGCGGGTACAGCATGCGAGTGGGGATGGTCATATTAGGCAGGCTTGCCAATCATTCCCTAGTGACATAATACAAGAGCAGTCACCCGACCAAGGGTTCTCGGCCGGTAGCGGGGAAGATTGTAAATTGAAGTTAGATCCAACGACTGAGGGGGTAGATACTGATGAAAATATAAACCATGTTATGAGGAATATGGAAAATAGACCCAAAGAAATAGTCCCACCAATAACGTGGGGAATCACCCATAATGGGGAAACGAACATTAAGACCCCTGGAGGTGAAGAGGGAGATAGCGTTAAGGTTTGTAAAATACTATTTTGGAATATTGCTGGATTAGCCACAAAAGTGACAGACCCTCAGTGGTTAACTTTTATAGAAGAGTACTCCATAATTTGTCTACAAGAAACCTGGACAATTAAGGAAAGACATATCATTGGCTATCAAACTCTTCACACACCGGCGGTCAATAGTGGTCAGGGGCGTAATAAAGGTGGACTAAGTATCTATGTCTCTAACACGCTGGGGGTGACTAACATGAAACTCATAATAGAGTCTGACTACTATCAGATTGTAGTAATGCACATAGTAGGAGGGTATTGCCTTGTGTTGCTTAATTTTTATAATAACATCCCCAAAGCCCAGACAATGAGTGTGCTAGAGAATCTATGTAAAGCCTTGACTAATTTGGAAGATAAGATGCCTGGAGATATGTGTATTATATGGGGGAGATTACAATTGTTTTTTGTGCCAACATAGTCAAAATGGTATATGTGGCTTAGGAAAAGATAAAGAAGACATATTGGCCCATTTTTTACATACATCACTGGGGGATATGTTAAACGAAATTGTCTTCCAGTTTGACCTGGGATACGCTAATGAGTTGTGTAATCCCTTAGTACCGTTTGAGCCCACCTTTAACGGTAGAGGTTGCAATTCAATTATTGATTTTGTGCTAGTGTCAAACAGGTACACAAGAAATGTTCGTAACTTTGAAACCCATAGAATTATTATGAGTGATCACTACCCAATTAGCATTGCCTTCGAACTAGAGTGTTCTGGGAGAGAAAAGAGGGAGAAGGATCTACAATACAATTTTTGTGTCAATCTTGCTAGCACAAATAGGTATTCTTTAAACTGGTCGAAAGTGGATCCTATTGCATTTATTAAGCATTTAGTAAAAGGGTCCAGAGAAGAACTTGAAGTCTGCCTGTCAGAGGAAAGGGAAGACGAAGATGTTCTGAATGCCTTTCTTAAAATTGCTGGAGAGGTACAGAAATTATTAACTAGGGAGCAGAAACGGGGTATGCATAAGACACAGGGCTGGTTTGACAGGGAATGCAGTAAGGCGCACACTCACTTGAAGAAAGTCTTACATAGGGAAAACAGAAATAGTGAGGAAATAAGACAGGCTAGAAATACATATCGGCAAGCGATAAAAAAACGGAAGTTACAATTAAAACGGGAAGCGTGGCAGACATTACACGAGGCATGTTTAAGAAAAGATAACAATAGCTTTTGGAAAGCGGTTAATGCACCTTTTTTTGCTGCCAGGGATACTGATATTGTAGATATCGCCATTACTGAGGAGAAATGGGTCCAGCATTTCACTGGTCTATATAATGATGTGTCTAACATATTTGATGAGGCAGCTTCAGTAGGCACGGTGAATGATGATAGCAAACAGAGTACAGTATTTCCAATAGATATTTGCTTATCTGTGGAGGAAGTAACTTTGGCTATAAATGAGAGTGCATCCGGTAAAGACCCTGGCCCGGATGGCATCCCTGTGGATGTATACAAAACTAACATTGAGCTATGGGCTCCACTTTTAACTAATGTTTTAGCTAGGTGAACTCGATATGGTTTTATTCCTACTTGGTCGGACGCAATAGTGATTCCCATTTTCAGAAAAGGAGATCGAAATGACCCAATGTGTTATCGTCCAATCTCCCTGCTAGACTCCCTTTTGAAAGTGGTAGGGAGGATAATTTTAAATAAATTACAATTATGGGCTGATGAAACAGGAGTCCTATCTAAATTGCAATATGGGTTCCGATCGGGGCTTGGGACGACAGAACAAGGACTTAATCTAACCCTGATTATAAGTAAATACACACTAGCAAAGGAGGGAAAATTATTCTTGACATTCGTTGACCTCAGTTCAGCGTTTGATTGTGTAAAGATGAGAAGCTGTGGGACGTGCTTAAAGGGATGGGAGTGGACCCACCTTTACTTATATTTTTAAAGGAATTGTACAGGGAGGCAAGGGTACGCTTTGGCAGGCAGGGGGAGTGCTCAGCCAAATTTCGAATGAGGAAGGGAGTGAGGCAAGGGTGCGTACTTGCCCCATTTCTTTTCTCATTGTATATTAACAGTCTTGGGCAATATCTGACTGAACATCGTCAGGATTATCCGATCATTAACAATACCCCAGTCCCAATTTTACTTTACGCGGACGATGCGGTTATAATGGCGAGTACGCAAATAGGGTTGCAAAGAACTGTTGATAATTTTGTTGACTTTATGCAAGATAGGGGCTTAAAAGTGAATATCAGCAAGACCTACACAATGAAATGTGGGAAAAAAGCGACAAAAAAATGCGACATTTTTATCAATAATAAGAAAATTGAATGTACTGATAAATTCTCCTATTGTGGGATAAATTTTGATCGCACAGGATCATGGAATGCTGTTATCCAAGCGAGAAAACTAATGTTCTCTAGAGCTATAGGTGTGGTGATTAATTTCTCTAGGAAATTAGGCTGTAGACCTGTTCCTGAGCTATTAGCCATATACAAATCCAAATGCATATCTACGGCGATATATGGGTCAGGCATATGGGGATTTGCGGATGTGCAACATCTACAAAGCTGCGAGAATGCATTTATGCGATACTTACTGGCAGTACCAAGTTCAACTGCTAATTTTAATTGCCATTCGGAACTTGGTTTGCATTTTATCACTGATATCATTAGAACCAATCCTCTTTTACTTTGGCATAAGGTGTGGGTATCAACAGAAACTAGTTTTAATCGTGACATCATCATTGATTGTTTAAAACTTGATAGAGTCGCGATGATACCCTGGCTCGGCTACATTAAGAGATTGGCTAATGATATTGGTCATCCCGAATTCTTTGAGGCACCAGAGAGTATGGCAACTATCTCACAAAAGACCTTAAAAACAGATTGTTTGACTTATCTAGAGAACAAGCGATGGCTCAATGAAAGAGATAAAAAAAACTGTTATGGATAATCAATTAATGCTAATATGTCCAGGTATACAACCCTATTTGGTACAAGTACAGGGAAGTTTCGATCGTATGCTTTTAACCCGTTTTCGCTTTGGAACCTTTTATAGAATGCTTACATTTCCCGAAGTTAATGATTGGTCGAGAAATTTACTTCCATGCTCGTGTGATGATATTTCAACACAATCTACTATGCATATTATTTTATTTTGTAAATTTTATACATTACCTAGGAAAATGTTTTTAATACCAATTCTGAAGAGCATGGACTTAAGACAATGTAGAATAGCTTATCTGAAGCTGCAATCTTTGGAAAATCAGCTGATTACAAGGACTATTGTCTCATTTTTAAAAAGCGCTGTTAGGTATAGGAATACTATGTAAGGACAATATCCACGTAATTTGTAATTTTTATTCTGTCTGATATGTATATCGTGTGATTATTTTATAATGTAAGTGATTGTGT
Source organism: Calotriton arnoldi (assembly GCA_963921515.1). Taxonomy (NCBI): domain Eukaryota; kingdom Metazoa; phylum Chordata; class Amphibia; order Caudata; family Salamandridae; genus Calotriton; species Calotriton arnoldi. The sequence continues at coordinate 758,565 of CAWUFW010006368.1, read as the reverse complement.
TTATTAATTGTGCTTTTATGATTTTTATGGACAAAAAAAATCGAATAAAGCTGAATTTGAATTTGAATTTGAATTTGAAGTAGTCAGTCTTCAAAACACATTGATTGACTTCCATTGTTTTAGGTTTGGGATACATGACCCCCTCTCCCAAGAAAGCTAACTAAACTTTTGAGTGTAAGGGCCAACAGGAGCCCCTTATGGATCAACCTCTTCTGAATCAGGCACTGTCATGTAGGTCCTATAAATCTATATAGGATATGCGCGTTTAGACAACAGAAACTAAGGGATTGGTGTCCAGACTGATTCCAGACACCCCCAAAGGATATGTTAGCCTTTAGACCAGCTAGCACACAATGCCACTCTAATAAGCTCCCTAACCTTCCCAAGGAGCGAATAGCTTCTGGCAACTATTGAACATGACAACCCTTGATCCTTCAGGGATCGTGGAAACAGTACAGTACTTTTTGTTCAGTCATTCGTGCTCACTTCTTCTCAGAGAGATACACAGAATATATGAGGGGACGTTTTCAATAAGCATTTATTGAACCAGCGTTATTCTTGTATAAAGTACGTGTGCTGCAGCAACCATTAGACAAAAACAGATATATACAATTACGAGCACAAACAGAGTAAATAAAAGATAGAATTCTACCATGGTGCTAACACAGTGAATATATGCAGGCATATAGATACATGGCAGTAATCAAGCGTACTCCTAAGATGCAAACCCAAGCTAAGTGTACCTAAGTATACCTAACATGTATATAGGTGTAAAGCCAAGAATCCCTTTGGAAAGAGCCAACCCCATTACCTGATGGGAAAGAAAGAAGGAACTCGTCTTGGTCTCGAGTTGGACAACCCGCAAGGGATGTCAGACCACTGTGTGTCGGAGTTTTTGCGTGCAGGAATTTCAGTGTCTTGTGTCAGCATGGAAACTTCTCCTCTAGTTGTCCAGTGAAGAAGTGTTTCTTTTATACCCAAAGGGTACCCTCAGGGGTTCTACCTAGATGTGTAATTGTACTGTGGGCCTGTCGTCCAAGGATGACGATAGCGGTGACTTTTGTACAGAGATATTATACAGAAGATGGTAATCCTGCTGTGTGATACTAAGAATCCTCATGCATAATAAATTAGGCTACTTTTCGAAGAAAAACACATGACATTTATTCGGCACATAACTAGGTAAAAGGTCAGCGCCAGAGCTGTTATGTAGAGCAAGGTAGGTAAAAGGTTGTGCAGCTACCTAGGCCTATATTGGGGTACATTGGGGCTCATAACAGCACAACTGAAAGTACATTTGTTTTGCGAATGGATATTATGTTTTAACACAATAAATAATGCAGTGTTTGCTTTCGAATTACATACTGAAAAATATGGGCATAAAACAAAAATATCAGAGTATTAACCGCTAAAGATGTAGGGTGGTGCAGCAGTTGTGAAGCAGTGTGATAAACATTTTATTAAGGGCTCGATTACGATGTTGGTCGGAGTTGCTTCTGACCGACACCGTCGCGGTCTCAGGACTGACCGACCTCTGGTCGGCGGTCCCGACACCTCAATTACAATGTGACCACACTTGGTGCGGTCGCATACTCCCATTTCTCTATGGGAGCTTGTGCTGTGGCCATAAACCGGCCGTAGCACAAGCTCCTATAGAGAAATAGGAGCTTGTGCAAATCCCTGCACCATGTGGCAGGCACCTCCCAGTGCTTGCCACATGGTGCAGGGATTTGCAGGGGGGCACCATAGGTTCCCCCAAATGGGCCCCCAAAGTAGCTTTTCAACAGGCTTTCCATGTCAGAAAGCCCGGCATGGAAAGCCTGTCAGAAATCGACATTGTAATCCCGACAGCGGAAATGCCGTCATATGGGATTACGTTGCAGTCTCCGACTGGCCGTAATTAGGCGGTCGGAAGTGAAACCGAGATGTGAGTTAGAAAACTTCCGACCTGAGGTAGGAGGCTTTCCGAATCACATCATAATAGGGCCCTACGGGTTCCTTATTAAAAGTCTTTATCTCCTTTTACACGTCAAAGCAATTGAACAAAGTCCACCAAACCCAACCCAAATCGAATAAACATTGGCACTCGATTGGATAATATACCAAGAAAAATTGATGCAAATTTTTAATGAAATGCACATATAAATGACTTCTTTGGAGTTACTACAGGTATCTCCCTCCGGATATCACAGAAAGCACAGCAATTCGCGAACCAGGGAGCTTTGTTGTTGTTTCACAACATATTGAGACCTAGAGGTTTGCTTTAGTACTTGGACATGTGGGCCCACAATATGTAAAGGGCACACAGTGCTGGTCTAAGCCATGGCACACCTTCAACTGAGTGCAGCTGGTGCAGACCAGGTATTCCTTCACTTGTAGGTGGTCAGGCACCTGTTCAAATGAGGGAACCCCCCCTTAATACCATGCTGGAGCTACACATAGTACTGGTGCAATTAATATAGTTACTGATTTTTATGCGCTTAATAACGGTATCCCTACTGCTGAAACAAATTATTACGAAACCCTTTCTCTTTTCTGCTCCAGGGGAAATATGCTTGTATATAGTAGTGTTAACAACTGTAATTAATTTATCTATACTAATTTTAACAATTATCGACTTGTAACACATTAATGGTCTTATTTGTATGTTTTGTTTTATTGCCAATAACATTTTATGTATTTTTTTTTATCTTGTAAACTTTTATGGCTTGTTAGCCGAAATAAAGATTATATATATACTGGTGCAAATGTATTACAGAAGGGGCCGCACAATTATATATAGCCGCTTCTGAAATTTACCAGAGTGTGCAGGAAGTGGGAGCGCATGCTTGATGTACCTCCAAGGCATTTTCTATAATATGGCCCCAGATTTTTATTCTACCAACCTCGTAACATTTGCTGGCCTTCATAAATCTAGTATGATGGGCATCTTTGAAGGTTTTTTAAAATTCAACACTGTTCTCTTTAAATGTGCCACACACATTTTGATCAGAGGAGAACTGAGCTGCAGTAGGTTGGAAGAATTGATAGATCAAGATACCTGACATCTGTATCAGGCGATAGATCGATGCAGGGACCATCTTTGTTACTCTGCAATGCTGGAATATCTGCAATGCTGGAATATGCCACAAGCAGGATTCGGCCTGCCCTTTCCTCTAGGTAATCAAAAAGAAATATTTTTGCAGGTAAAGGTAATTTTCAGGGTTACAATATGGAAGGTAACTGTACGCACATCATGCCCCAGCGAATCAATGCTCGAGCTTGTATAAATTTAGATGTAGACATTGATATAGTAAGATAATCCGCATATAGAATGTTCTTATTAGTAAACATGGATGGTAAACATGGAATTTAAGTATATTAGGCTGTTCGGTGCAACACACATGCTTTTCCCGAATCATTCTGTGGATTCTGGCTTTATTAGAGCACATGCAACATATGAATCAAACACAAGTATATGGAATTATGTCTGCCAAAACTCTTCATAGGTGAGGTGAGACCGTTTCATGCCATTTTTGGAGAGGATTGTTATTGAACAGGATGGCTCTTCACCTGGAAGATTTTGAATAAGCCATGGCTTATAAATAGTCTTTTTCAGATGAGTGATGTACCAATTATGCAAGTGATTTCAGGCTGTATTCCAGAAGGGCTTAATTTCTGTATGGGTCATCAATTGGCCAACACATAAGCAATACAGCATTACAGGCTACTTTAGAGGCTTATACTGCTAATTATTTGCCCATTGAATGATATCATGGGCCTCCGGGGGGAGTGTATAAAAGGAACGGTTAAATGATGTGTTATAAAGACCTCAGTAAAGGTCTCTGAGCCTATCAGAGTTTTCGGATTCTGGGGCATATTTACAAGCCCCTAGCGCCACTGAAGATTGTCACTTTTTTTGTTGCCCTGGTGGCGCTGTGTTACAGCCCATAATTACAAGGCCACACAAAGCCACCCAGCGTGGCTTTTCATGGCCTTGTAAATACGGCCCCTTTTCTCGTATCACTTTGCGTGAAAGGGGCGTACAATGGGTGTTGCTGTGGGCATTCCAACGCAACACTCATTGTTTTTTGACGCTGCTCAGATTTACAAAGATGTATAATTCTGAGGTAGCGCTAAAAACTAACACCATTGAAAAGCAGGCATTAAGTGGTGTAACATGGAGAACAGGAGTGGTCCGTGCAGGTAAGAGCAGTTGGGCAGTGGGGGTGGGTTTTGGGGGGACTCAACAGAGGATGGCAACGGAAAGTTAATTATTTATTTAATTTTCCCTCCTCATCGTCATCTGGTTGAATCCCCCCTACCCCACCCGGCCCCACCGCTCTTACCTGCTCCTGGTGGAGAAATACTTAGATTTCTCCTCATTTTTTGCTCTTTCTATGTGTGCTACATTCTGCAGCACACATAGAAGGGGCACATTTTCATTAATGATTTTTTATGTGCAGGAAGGAGTCCTTTCCTGCACATAAACAATTATCTCTGCAACGCATGCACCCTTGCACCAGGGCGCAAGGGTTTCTGCATTGGCGCGAGTCTGCTTTTTTAGCACGGGTGCAAGGGAAAACACAGGGGTGCACTGTATTCTTGTAAATGCGGTGCATCCCAGCGTTTTTGAAATTACGCAGGCGGTGCAGCTAAATTGCTTGCAGTGCCACGCTATTTCTTTGTAAATATACCCCTCTGTGGGCAGAATAGTAAAAAAAAAATGATCTGTAATACAGCCCCCATCACACACAAGTAAGCACTTGGGGGCATATTTACAAGTCCCTAGTGCCACCAGAGCATCACTTTTTCTGACGCTCCGGTGGCGCTGTGTGCTGGTCCATATTTACAAGGCCATGCAAAGTCACCCTGTGTCGCTTTTCATGGCCTTGTAAATACGGCCCTTTTCATGCATCACTTTGCGTGAAAGAGGCGTGCATTGGGTGTTGCTGTGGGCATTCCATTGCAACACCCATTGCTTTTTGATGCAGCCCCAGATTTACAAGGATGTGTAAATCTGAGGCAGCACCACATACTAACGCAAAGCAGGTGTTAAAGTGGCACAATGAGGAGAAATACTATTATTTCTTCTCGTTTTTTGCTCATTCTATGTGTGCTGCATGCTGCAGATCACATAGGAGGAGCAAATTGCCATTAATGATTTGTTATGTGCAGGAAGGTGTCTCTTCCTGCACATAAACAATCATCCCTGCAACGCAGGCACCCTTGCACCATGACGCAAGGGTGTCTGCGTTGGTGCTAGGAAGCTTTTTTAGTGCCGGCACAAAGGAAAACACAGGATTGCATCGTATTCTTGTAAAATACAGCGCATACCTGCATTTTTTAAATGGCGCACCGCGGTGCAGATACATTTCTTGCAGCACCACAGTGCGCCATTTTTATGTAAATATACCCCTTGGTTACTTGGAAGGGAAAAATTCTTGTAAAGAAATACAAATGCAAATGCGATCCCAAAACAAATCCCAAAGTACGGCGCTGACCGCAAGATGCGTGGCGTCGGGCCCGGAGTCACACGGACCTCAAAAACAGTACCTTGGCAAACGATGAAAACAAAGACGGTGCACACCGTCGGTAGGTGATGCTTTGCTGGAGCCGGGCGGCATCAGTTCCTTATGACTAGAGGGGAGGTGAGGCGTGTGAAAAGTTGGCCTCGTATATGCTGTCCACTAATTAAAGTGGGCACCTTGCACCAGTCCAAACGGCCCTTATTGATGATTAGGTTAAAGACAACCTTTATTGAAAGCTATCCTAGTGGTAGCTATGGAGAGCAGCCTTCAGGCTAAGTCTCGAAGGAATGTAAAGCAGCTTGTTTTACCAGTTCATAACCTCCTGAATGACCAAATGAAAGGAGAACCACACAAGGAATATATAAAATATATGTATTTATTACTAAACACTCTCTACTAACCTCTTTATGAGATTAGAGAACAAAGCACACAATATTAAATCACTAGAACGACAGTAAATAGCACAATACACAGCGGGCTCCAGGGGGAGACCGAACCATATACTAAGAAAGTGGTATAACAACCATGACTGGACTAGACACAGTGCCTAGAGCATGTAGAATCGCTGGGACCCCAAGGAACCACCCAAAGTAGTGACACTGGGGACCCACGGAGGACGGGTGCAGTGTGTGAACACAGGCGCGAGCTCCGTACAACTCTATGAGAAAGTCGCGGTTGAAAATGTAAAGATTAAGGACACTTCGGAGAGGACTTTAAGCAAACCCAGCTAAACATAGAAGGTTCTAAGGCCAGCACCCTTGAGAGTACCGAGGTACCCGTGTTACCTATCCCAGAGGAGCCGGGTGCATAGGGGTCAAGTGATGTTGGAAACCTTCAGCGTTTTCAATGGCGTGATGCGGAAAAGTGCTGCTACCGTGAAGATGAAAAGTGTCTGGTGTGATCCAAGCCTGGATCAGAGATGAGAAGAACCTGAAAGCAGAGGGGACAGAGTCTGGGTCACTTCACAGTGACCAGGGGCACGATAGACGATTGCCCACCGATGTCGGGTGTTTCAGGTGCGAAGAGGTGAAGCTTGACTCTGCAGCCACGGGGACCAGGAGATGTCGACGATGACCAAAGTCTGGAGGTGAGCTGTCCCACAAAGGATGTCGAGTGCTGGGGGGTCAGTGTCCAGATTGAACACCAACAAGCCTTGGCAACTGCAACCCACGCAGTCAGAGGAAAGATGCTTCGGTGAGGACCAGCAAGGTCCTGGGGACTCTCCAAGCTATGGACAGTCAGGGCACGTCGGAAGCAACCAGGAAAGCCCACAGAAAGTCAAAGTTACCTTCACAGAGACCCACAGGTCAACGGACCAGGGATCGCGAAGGGACCTCAAGCTGAATCACAAAGTACCAGCCCACCGAACACTCGTGGAGTGTAGGCCAGAAATCTTCAGTGAAATTACTGCTCGGGGTCAGGACTACAAGTAGCCCAAAGCACAGCCTCAGGGATCGCCGAAAAGCATATGCTGCTGCAAATGTACAAGGTGCACAGGGGTACGGGTTTCACGGTCCCCACGAGGGATACGGGCCTCAGAATTACTGAGAGCGCAGATCAACCTCAGAGACCTCAGGAACCCACCTCCTGTGTTGCATAAATCTTCGGAGTCCTCAGGAGCTTGGGAGATGCAAACCGGTCAGATGCGTTTAGGTGCCTGCCTTGCAGGGGAGTAACTCCTTTACTCCAAGGGAGATTTCTTCAGTCATCCAGCGTCGTGCAGATCGTCAAAGTACTTGGTTTCTGTAGCAGAGTTTAGTCCAGGTAAAATCCAAAGTCCTGTAGTCAGGGTTCCTACTCTATACCCAAGGAAGAGGTGGGACAAACTCTGTGGACCCACCTATGGGAGGGTCAGGACAGAGGGGTGGCTACACCCATGTCCTTTGTCCAGTTTGGTGCCAGAGCAGGAGCAAATGGCTCCTGCAACCGGTTTGAGCTGGACTATGCACAGGGACACCAAATGTGCCCCCAGTGCAGACATCAAAGCACTCTGAGAGTGCACCCACCCAGCCCCAATACACTAAAGCCTGTCTGGGAGGTGGTCACACCTCCCTGTGACAGGAAACCTATTGTCAAACCTTCCCCTGCCAGAGTTTCGTCCAGCAGCAGGAGGGCAGACTCGTGTCTGTGGCTGGCAGCATCCATTTTGTGAGGCCAGGGTCAAGAAAGCTGGTACCGGGTGTACCGGTGTGGCATGTTTCTCCCTCTAGGAGGGTGGAATCATACCTCCCCCGCCAGTTACTGGCGGGGAGGTATGATTCCAAGGTGTTTGACACCAAACACGACATGTTTCCGTGCAGCCGTTTTAAAGTTAGCATTTACCGCTAGGTTATAATGCACTTAAGTATTTATGGTTGGCTGCATCACACACAACCGCGGAAAAGAGGTTCCGAAGGCTGCAGAGGGGCTCTGCTCATGCATGGGCACCCTCTCACATAAAACCCAGCACCCTGCCTTCAGGATTGATAAGGCCTGCCATAGGGGTGACTGATAGGTTTATATGTGCAGTGATTTAGGATAGATATAGTGAACCTATATCTAAGTAAGAGGTGCATGCACCACCTTACACAGGCTGCTGTAGCAGACCTGTGGTGTCATTTTGAATGGTCTCTCAGGGGTGGCATAATACATGCTGCAGCCCTTGGGAGGCCTCTGGGGTACCTAGGCCCTGGGTACATACCATACCATATACTAGGGACTTATAAGGGTACCCCAGAATCCAATCTGGAGTATACCTAAAGTACTTGCAATCAATTTAGAGGAGAAAGCAGATAGACTGGGGTCCTGAATAGCAGGATCCTAGTCAGACTAAGTCGAAAACAGTGAAACATCAGCAAAAAGTGGGGGTAACTATAAGAAGCAGATCCTACTCTCCTATAAGGCGTTTGCTCCTTATTACGATGCAGGGGAGGTGAGGCGTTGGTTCCTTACTGTTGCTGGGGAGGTGACGTTGTGGTGGCATTGAGGCATCGGTTCCTTACGACGATGCGGGGTCGATGGATTCGGGAGCTCACTCACGTCCGGTATCGGCTCTGCGATGATGAAGCACCAGTGTCGGTGAGGTCGGGCCTGCGGTGCGAGTCGGGCGGTGCATCGTGAGCGTCACGAGCGGTGCACTTGGCTCCGGTGCAGGCAGCGGCCTCGGTGACAGCATCAGAGTCGATACAGTGTGGCGTCGGCAGGCATCGGGGCTGCGGTGCAAGTCGGGCCGATGCGTCGTACACTTCACGAGCGATGCCCACGGCTTTGTTGCTGGTCGCGTGACGCTCGCTGGTGTCTGTGTTGCTTTTTCCTTTTGTGGCAGCTGAAACAGCAGTTCCATATGCAGGAGAACAGAGGGAGTGAAGTCTTTGTGTCCCTGAGACTTCAGAACAAGAGGCAAGCTCTACACTAGGTCCATGGAGATCTTCTTCAAGCAGGATACGTAGCACAATTCAGTCTTTGTCCTCTCCTTGGCAGAAACAGCCATTGCAGGCCAACCCCACACAGCACACAGCACAAGGGCAGTACTTCTCCTTCAGCTTTCCCAGCTTTTCTCCTTGGCAGAGGCTCCTCTTGAGTCCAGAAATAATCTAAAGTACTGGGGTCTGGGGCCCAATATTTATACCACATTTTCCTTTGTTCTCTTGTGGCAGGGAGTTTCTTAGCTCAGTCCAAACCAGTTCTGTCCTCTCTGGTCCAGCTTCCTGGCAGGAGGTGGAGACAGCATTCTGTAAGGGAGAACAGGCCTATTCAGGTGCAAGGACATTTCCTCCCACTACTCTAAATGCAGTCCTGGTCTATTCAGCCCAGCCCTGACTCATCCAGGAAAGGCAGGACACACCTCAACCCTCTCAGTGGCTGTCTGCAGTGAATGCCTTCACCAGCCCCTGTCACTCCAAAACCAGACAGTCAATCCACAACTCAGCAGAGGCACATAAGATGGCTAACCAAGAAAATGCATACTTTCTAAAAGTGGCATTTTCAAACCCACAATTTAAAAACCATTATTACTAAAAGATGTGTTATTAAATTCTGAGTTCAGAGAACCAAAACACCATCTTCCCATCTTGTCCCCATGGGAAGTTATACTTGTAAGATGTTACAAAGTACCTCCCATGCTATCCTATGGGATAGATAGCCTTTCTGTAGTGAAAAACAATATGCACTGTATTTCACTACCAGGGCATGTCACACACACTAGTACATGTCCTACATTTCACATACACTACAACCTGCCCATGGGCGTACCCTGGGCCTACCTGAGGGGACCCTTACATATAAGAAAAGTGAAGGTTAGGACCTGGCTAGTGGGTGCACTTGCCAGGTTGACATGGCAGTTAGAAACTGCTTGCAGACACTGCAGTGGCAGGTCTGAGAACCCTTTAAAAGGTTGTTTGTGTGGGTGGCACAATCAGTGCTGCAGGCCAACTAGCAAGATTTGATTTACAAGCCAATGGTACACACACAGTGAACTGTACTAGGGACTTACTAGAAAATCAAATAAGTCAATCATGGAAACACCAATCCATAAACACAATTTGCATAGGGAGCACTTGCACGTTGGTACTGATCAGCAGTGGCAAAGTGCCCAAAGCATCTAGACCAGCAAAAACAAAATCCAGTACACAGCAAAAATACAGGAGGCAGAGGCAAAAAAGACTGGAGAAACCACGGCAAGGATGCCAGGTCTAACACCGCCCATGAGCAAAACTGTCCTTCTTGGCACCGAATCCCCAGATAGCTACAGAAAAAGTGGCACAGCAACGAACCAGTGTGACAATACAATAACAGAAAACTAAAAGCTATGTTCAGACCGAGGGCTCACTCAGCAAATGCATGTCAGTGAAAACTACAGGCCAGACCGCAAAATTTACAGCGGTATTCAGGACAGCTAAAACAATACGGTTTGCCTGCGCTGAAGAGCATGTTTAAGAAAAGCAACCACACCTACACATACCTCAGGTTTGGAAAACAGCTGCAAAAATAAAAGTGCCAAAATATGTCTGGAGTCAGAAATGCCTCTCAGATGCGGGATTAAAAACCTTCTGGTGTAGCAACAATAATATCTACAAAAAAAACAAAGTGTGCCAGGGTTTTCAGGGAGTGCTCATCACAAGGGTGAATGAGAATACATTTGGGATCCAACTGGCCCAGTGGAATGGAAAGTTGGCTTCTGATCTGGCCCAGCCTGAATCTAGTCAAAAATACCATGTCCCAGATTTTTAGGTCCATCTCCAAATATGATTCCATACCTGGTGTGGTTTATACCAGCAGGTACTCCCTGTTTGCAGGCTTCCTCAACTCAGACAGTTCTCTTTCCCCTCTTCTATATTCTCTAAAGCAGGATTTAACCCAGCTTTTATCCCTCGCAGTAATGTTAGCTGGCACAGAGAAGATGTCAGGATGACTTAGCTTAGTGCAGTTGCCCTTCATATACTTTAACCAGGGATATAGAGACCCTTGTCACATAAGAGGCAGTCCCAAATGATCTCCCTATTCAGGGAGGCCTCAGGATTATGCCAAATGGAGCACCATAATATTAGCAGAGCCAGGTTAATGTCATTGACAACATATGGTATTCCAAGTTCCTCATGGACAGCGTACATCGGTGACCTTGGCCACACACCGAAGATACACCTGCATAATCTGTTTTCCTCATCCTGCAGATGTTTGGCTGCTTTATACCCCAACAGACCAGAACCAAAAGTTAAAACGTATACACACTTCCTTTTATAAATCTCTACAAGGGGGCTATGGGCTTATTTCCAATGTTGGAGGCCAGCCTGAAAAGATAGCCAATCAAATTACAAAACTTAAGTCTTTTTTGGTTCAGGTCTCCTGAGAGTCAAATGTGATCCCGAGGTTTGGAAATTTGTGAGTTCTCGCTATAGGGGTTCCCCAGAGTGCAAGACATCATGACTTCAGATGTTTTTGGGCCACAGGCCATGACAAACGTTTTGGCTAAGTTTGTGTCCACACCTAGGCCATCCATCAAGCTAACAAAGGCATCTAACAGTAACTGAAGACCATTTGGTGTTCTTGACATTAAAACAGAATTGCCTGCTTATAGAAGGACTGGGTCATTCGAGCCATTCACAGTCGGCATGTCCTTTCCTCATACCAACTAGGGTGGAACCCGATTCGTTACTATGCAAAAGAAATAGGATTGGCACCAGAATGCATCACTGCCGGACACCTCGACCCAGGCAGAAGCTCTCTGTACATTCACTATTCAACCCAAATCTAAAGCAGGTGTTGAGGTCTAGGTGGAGGGTACGTAAGAAAGACACCAGTCCAGGGTTACCCCCCATTGATTCTAACACTTCCCACAGTTTGGGTCTAACCATCTTTAGTACTATAGAGGGAAAGCGAGTTTGACTGGCTGCAAGAGTTTTTTTTTCATAGTGATAAATTAAAGCTATTTACATAGAACATTGAAGGGGGAAAATAAACTGAATGATGGGGAATGTGCATCCTTTCTGAGAGGATATGCTATAGTCATGTTTACAGAAACAAGGTAAACAGAATTTCAATTGGTTATAAGATTTGTGGATGTTAGTGTTAAGGGTAAAAAAAATGGCAAAGAGTGTTAAAGGAGTGCTATAAGCATTGTCATTAAAAAAAAGAAACAAAAATTGATGGTCAGGTGAAATATTTGAAAATCTCTGCGCAGAACTTGGCATGAGAATCAAAACATAAGCATTTAAGTAAGCCGTTGGATGTTAAAAATGCATTTCAAACGGTGGAATATATAAGAATGGAAATTTTAAAAAAAGTTGTAATTTCTTCTTTTAGTTATCATTCATTTTTTAACCATCAATCTGTTTATAGTTCGAACTATGAAATAGAGCTCATGTTTGTAAAAAGGTTAGATTTAGAGCATCTCACAGAAATGAATGGGACTCTGGAAGTCACATTTTCTTCATTGTATGAATCCCAGTTGGTGAAAGAAATGAGAGCATTGCCAAACGTGACATGATTATGTTAAATGGTAAATTTTACATCGCTTTATCAGCTGCAAATTTTTAAAAGCGTGTATGGGATTTAAAAAAAAAATTAAATCAATTATTTTATTAAGATGAACAATTTGCATCTGATGGGGATGCAAAATTGAAGTGAACAGTGGAAGTGTTCACAATGTGGAAGAAAAGACAATGGGTATGACTTAGAGTTTGGGAGAAGGGTGCTCCCTCACAAATGTGATGTGTATCTCCTCTCCCTTATTGCACATGTAATAGGATGTGATGCATTTGTAATATGGCGAACAGGATATCGTCACAATTGTGATGGAGTGATCCATCTGTCAAACTTTAAATCAGGCACAGTATTTCTTCAGGGTCTACCAGTGGAAGGTGTCTTGCAAATCATAGACATAAAGCAAGGCAGGGTCTAAACCTGGTGAACAGTAGTCCATGAGAGTGACAGACCTAATTTCCTCCGCCACCCTGACATACTGATTGCCGTCCGCCAAACTTTAATTCGGACCTATGTTTTCTAGTATAGGCATTTGGTAAGTTCAAATATAATACGTGTTTGTGCAAGCTGTGCATGTAGTTTTGCTTGTGCTGTATGCAATACACAGAGCCTTCCTGATACTTGTATGGCTCTTAGCACCCACATAGTCCTGGTGTCCCCCATAGTCCTCAGGTGTTTGTTACCCAAAGCTAAAGAGGACAGTTATCATTGTGTTTCATACTTGTTCAAAGGTGAGTCATGCTGGAAAAATTCCCAAGGATATTAAAATAGATTCATGCATTCCATAGTGATAGAAAGTGGCTGTAATGGCAAGCTATCTCTCGTTGTAGATCTGTGTGTTGAATTATGTGCTGAGTAGAGTGTGCTGCATTCTTATGGCATATAATCCACTCTGCTGTTTTGTTGAAATGACAGATAGTTTATGGATTGGTGATGTTTTATGCTAATAATTATACATTATGAGTTGCTATAGGCTGTTACTGTGTAAAATATAAATTGGTTGGAGTGCCTCACTGAATTGTCAATACTTAACCATCAATATGGCTTGGGGCAATGTTATGTGCTTGATGAAGGAAGGGGTTGCATCTAAAGAGTATTCAGCATACCATTTATGAGCTACTGAATAAAGCAAAATTAAGAAATTGTAACCTATGGTAACAGGATAGAAAAAAATACAGAAGGGAATCTATTTGTTAGCTTTGTATACTGAATTAATGGTTATTTAAAAAGTTTCTTTAGTTATTTAACAGACAGATAAGTTGCCAAATTACTATAATTCTTACATCAATATTCAGTTTGAACAAATGATGTCTTCTCCATTACAGATGGTTGTAACACTTACTATTTCTTTTATCATGGAACTAAGTACAATTTACTGAGATGTTTATTAGAAAATTCTATTGATTGAAAATATATCACCACAATCCCTAATTGTGTATTTTATCCTCAACAATCATATCAGAAGGTATCAAATGGGCACAAACGCATAACTCTCTTAATTAGTAATTTCAAACATTAATGTTTTTTGATAGCGATATCTATGCTAAGCCATGAATAACTTCTCTAACTTTTAGTGAGAAGAACTATGTCAGTCAATTGAACAGGGTTGCCTGAGAGTTGAATAGACCTAAGGCAACAAAAAAAAAACCTCTTACATTAGGTTGATGTATTTGTAGCCTGTTATAAATAGGGGTCTCTAGTTGGCAGAGGTAGATACCTTTGTCCAAATAGGGACCCTTGCTTCTAGTCAGGGCAAGGGGGATACACACTTTAGATAGCCCCTGCTCACCCCCTGGGTAGCTTGGCACGAGCAGACAGACTTATCCCTAAGGCCATGTGTAAAGTATTTGTACTCTAAACACACAGTAATACAGTGATAACACCACAATTGGACACCACACAAGTTTAGGAAAAATAAAGTATCTTTATCTAAACTCAACAAGACCAAAATGGCAAAAATCCAACATACATGTAATAAGAATATGACTTTAAAAAGGTTTCAAGCAACTGGGTCCATAGAAAACTATGGATGCGTGATCTCTCTCAAAGTACCTGTAGATGCGTCAAAATTCACAAGGCCAAACAGCCGCAGAGATGGGAAGCATCGAGAAACAAAGAGATGCGTCAGTTCCTGAGACCATGGGGAGGCGATGTGACAGTTCTGCTGCACGCAGGAGAAGTGATGCATCAAATCCGGTCTTTAGGGGGAAGTGATGCATCGACTCCAAGACGGTTGTGGCACGAGGGTGATGCGTCGGGAAAACTTGCCGCACAGGTACGATGCGTGGAAATCCGGGAAGCGTCGGTGATCGATGCGGTGGCATAGAGCGGCGCTGCGTCAGTTTCTTCAGCCGTGATCCCTCGATGCGTCGGTTCTTGCAGCAGTAACAGGCGCTGAAACGGTTCGGCAGTGGCGTGGTGATGCGTAGAGATTCTTCTCGCACAGCGGTGATGCGTCGGAAAAATAGCCGCAAGAAGAGCGATGCATCGATTTCTTCAGTTCTTTGGGTTTCTTCCAGCTCCCAACAGCTGGAACAACCTCCAGAGGCCCAGAACTGTAATAGGCACCTCCTGGCAGGTCCAAACTCTCAGCAGCAGAGTTCAGGTGAGCTGGGCTGAAGTCTTTGTCAATCAATCAATCAATCAATCAATCAATCAGGGGTTTTTAAAGCGCGCTACTCACCCGTGAGGGTCTCAAGGCGCTGGGGGGGGAGGGTGCAGCTCCGGATCAGTCGAAGAGCCAGGTCTTGGGACTCTTCCTGAAGGTGTGCAGAGTGGGGGAGCGTCTGATGTTGACTGGGAGCTCGTTCCAGGTTTTTGCTGCGACATAGGAGAAGGCTCTTCCACCTGCTCTGGTTCTGCGGATGCGTGGGGTCTCTGCCAGGGCGAGGTCGGCGGAGCGGAGGTTCCTTTTGGGTACGTGGAAGGAGACACTTTCATGGAGGTATTTGGGTCCAATGTTGTGGAGGGATTTGTAGGCGTGGGTGAGTAGCTTGAAGGTTACTCTCTTCTCGATGGGGAGCCAGTGGAGGTCTCGTAGGTGCTGGGTCATGTGCTCATGTCGTGGGGTTCCGAGGACGAGTCTGGCTTCGGTGTTCTGGTTGGTTTGTAGCTTGTGTAGCAGGGTTTTGTTGATTCAAGCGTAGAGGGCGTTACCATAGTCCAATCTGCTGGTTATGAGTGCGTGGGTGACGGTCTTTCTGCATTCGCGGGGGATCCACTTTAAGGTCTTGCGGAGGATGCAGAGGGAGTTGAAGCAGGTGGAGGCGACGGCATTGATCTGGCAGGTCATGGTGAGGGAGGAGTCTAGAATGATGCTGAGGTTTCGGGCGTGGTCTGATGAAGTGGGTGGGTTTCCGAGGGGGGAGTCTGATCCTTTGGGTTCTGCCGGTGAGAAAGGAGCAGATCCAGTCGAGGGCGGTTCCCCGTATGCCGGCGTTGTGGAGTCTGGCGGCGAGAGTGCAGTGGGAGACAGTGTCGAAGGCTGTGGAGAGGTCTAGTAGGATGAGGGCCGCTGTGTGACCCTGGTCGAGTAGCATGCCGATGTCATCGGTGGTGGCGAGGAGGGCAGTCTCGGTGCTGTGGTTGCTGCGGAATCCGGACTGGGAGGAGTCGAGGATGACGTTCTCTCCGATGAAGGTGGTCAGCTGGGCGTTGACTAATCTCTCGGTGACTTTGGCTGCGAAGGGAAGGCGAGAGATGGGCCGGTAGTTTTTCAGGTCCGTCGGGTCAGCCAAGGGTTTCTTGAGGAGGGGCTTGACCTCTGCCCGCTTCCAGTCGTCGGGGAAGATGCCGGATTCAAGGGAGGTGTTAATGGTCTGGCATAGTTCGGGTGCTATGGCAGTGGCGGCTCTGTGGTAGATGTGCGGCGGGCAGGGGTCAATGGGGGCTCCTGAGTGGGTGTTCTTCATGGTGGTGGCGGTGTCTTCGGTGGTAGCCGGTTTCCAGGTGGTGATGGTGGGCTGGTTGTAGGTGGTGGAAAGGAGGGTGGTGTCTGGAGTCTGTTCGCTGAAGTTGTCATAGAGGGCCTTGATTTTCAGGTGGAAGTAGTAGCTGAGCTTGTTGCAGAGGTCCTGCGATGGTGTGACGTCTGTGGCTTCGCTGGGGGGTTTGGTGAACTGCTGTATGACGTTGAAGAGTTATTTTGCGTTACTGGCGTTGGTGTGGATTTTGTTCTGGATTAAAGGTCCTCTTGGTGGCTCTTATGCACTGGTGGTATTCAGTCATGGCGTTCCTGTAGGTGTTCTGGTCTTCGGTGGTTTTCCTGTTACTCCAGAGTTTCTTGAGGCGTCTGCAGGAGCGCCTGGCTTCTTGGAGGTCGGTGATGAACCAGGCGGCCTTCAGGGGGCGTTGTCTGATGGGGTGGCGGAGGGGTGTGAGCTTGTCTGTGCAGCTGGTGATCCATCGGTGTAGTTCTTTGGCTGCAGAGTTGGCGTCGGTCGTGGTGGAGGGAGGGTCATGGAAGAGGGTGGTGTTGAGGTGTTCCTCTGTGACCTTGCTCCAGTTCCTTCGTGGCGGGCTTGGGGCGGGCTTGGGTGCGGTGGTGGTGTTGGTGTTGAAGGTGAAGTGTACACAGTGGTGGTCTGTCCAGAGGGGCTGTGTGGTGTGGCTGAAGTGGATGTTTGTCCCTCCTGTGAAAATGGGGTCGAGGATGTGTCCAGCTTTGTGGGTGGGGGTGGTGACAAGCTGCTTTAGTCCGAGGTTGGCGAGGTTGTCCAGGAGGGTGGTGGAGTCAGGATCGCTGCGGTTGTCGAGGTGGAAGTTCAGGTCTCCGATGAAAATGTAGTCCGTGGAGGCGATGGCGTGGGGTGCGACGAGGTCGGCTATGGTGGTGGCAGAAGAGGCACGAGGCCCAGGGGGTCTGTAGGCGAGGGTCCCGCGCAGCGTGGTTCTGGGGCTGGTCTGGATCTGGAAGTGGAGGTGCTCTGTGTTGGAGAGGGAGTCGCTCGTGCTGGAGGTGGAGAGTCGGAGGAAGCTCTTGCGCGCGATGGCGAGTCCTCCTGGGCGGTGGGGGCGGTCCTTTCTTTGGATCTTGTATCCGTCGGGGATGGTGGTGGCGATGTCAGGGGTGGAGGTGGCGTTGGTCCATGTTTCCGTGAAGAAGGTGACGTCTGGCGAGAGGGTGTTGAGCAGGTCCCAGATCTCTACGGCGTGTCTGTGTAAGGAGCGCACATTGAGGAGGATGCACGTCAGGGCTTCGGTGGTACGGGCGTCCGGCGTGGGTTCAGCGGTCGTGGGGGGGCTGTCGATGGTGAAGGATTGTCGGCAGTGTCGGCAGGAGAACTGGCCGTGGGTGGTGTTCGGCATCGCTCGCTGGCAGCTGTCGTTCCTTCCGGGGTTGAGTGCGAGGAGGGCAGTGGAGTTGTAGCGGTGGGAGGTCAAAGGGGCACGGAGACAGAAAACGGCTAAATAACACAGAAGACACAGGTACAATTACTGGCACAATAAAGACAGGTACAATAGAGATAGAGTGAGGAGGCCAGAAAGAAGACAGAAAACGGGCACAGAAAGACAGAAAAACAGCACAGGCACAATAGAGATACAGTGAGGAGGCTGGAAGAAAAACAGGCACAGAAAGACAGAAAGATAGAAAAATAGCACAAAGACAGACACAGGCACAGAAAGACAGAAAAACAGGAAAAACAGCACAAAGACAGACACAGGCAACAGCGGCCAGCAGAAGATCAAGGCTCTCCCACTGGACCACCAGGGATGAGGCACAGGCAGGAGCCTGTGGGTGGAGGAGGGCCTCGAACACCTACCTGAGCAAGCAGAGCACAGTGCCTGGAGCGGTGGCACTTAACTGCGGAGTTGCGGGGGGAGAGCAGGTCCCTGACCAGGAGGTCAGAGGTCTTGCTCGCACTCCCTCGCAGCGGCTGCCATTTGTGTCCCTGAGACTTCAGAACAGGAGGCCAGCACACACAGGCCCTTGGAGATCTTCTTCAGGCAGGTTCAAAGCAAAGTTCCAGTCTTTGTCCTCTCCTTGGCAGAAACAGAAACTGCAGGCCAACCCCACACAGCACACAGCAAAGGGGCAGTACTCCTCCTCACAGCTCTTCAGCTCTTCTCCTTGGCAAAGGTTCCTCTTGAGTCCAGAAGTAATCTAAAGTTCTGGGGTTTGAGATCTAATACTTATACCCCAAAATGTAAAAATGTATTTGTTCTCTTTGTGCAAGGGTCTCTGAGCCCAGTCCAAACCAGTTCTGTCCTTACTGGTGCAGTGTGACCACAGGGGGTGGAGACAGCATTGTGCAAGGGAGACAGGCCCTATTCAGGTGCAAGGAAAACTCCTCCCACTACTCTAAAAGCAGTCATTCAGCTCAGCTCTGAGTCATCCAGGAAGGGCCAGGCACACCTCAACCCCCCCACCCCCAGTGACTGTCCAGAGTGAATGCACATCCCCAACCCCTGTCACTCCAAAACCAGACGTCAATACACAAATAGGCCGAGGCACACAAAATGGTTAAACAAGAAAATGCCTCCCTTCTAAAAGTGGCATTTTCAAACATACAATTTAAAAACTATCTTTACTAAAAGATGTGTTATTAAATTATGAGTACAGAGAGCCTAAACTTTATTTCTCTATCTTGTCCCAATAGGAAGTTATACTTGTAAGATGTTACAAAGTATTTCCCATTCTATCCTATGGGGCAGATAGCCTTTCACTATCAGGACATGTCACACACACCAGTACATGTCCTACCTTTCACATACACTGCACCCTGCCCATGGGGGTACCTTGGGCCTACCATAGGGGGCTCCTTACATGTAAGAAAAGGGAAGGTTGGGGCCTGGCAAGTGGGTGCACTTGCCAAGTCGACATGGCAGTTAACAAACTGTACACAGACACTGCAGTGGCAGGTCTGAGATACCTTTTCAGGGCTACTAATGTATGCGGCACAATCAGTGCTGCAGGCCCACTAGTAACACTTGATTTACAGGCTGGCTCACTCAGTGCACTTTACTAGGGGCTTACAGTAAATCAAATATGCCAATCAGGGAGAACCAATTGTAACAACAATTTACACAGGGAGCACTTGCACTTTGACACTGATCAACAGTGGCAAAGTGCCCAAAGCATCTAAGCCAGCAAAAATGAAATCCAGCACAGCATCAAAAATACAGGGGGTATAGGCAAAAAGTCAGGGGAAACCGCACCAAAGATGCCAAGTCTAACATAGCCTGTGCCACTACCTTAATGACTGGAGACCTCAGATAAAACATGCAACGCAATGAGTATTTGCTAGACTATCTCTTTACTTTCATGAACACCTTCAGACAATGTATTCACTTTAAAATGGTGTCTTACAGAGGTAACCAAATCAGGTTGTCTTGTTCTACCTGACAGGGAAAGATAAACATCTGATCACTAACATAATGTATCGCTTATACTTTTGTAATACTTTGTGAAGGTTGACACTTGGGGGGCGATTGTGATGTCGGTGGGACGGACAATGACGTGCTGTCGGTCTCACCGACATCTACAACCGCGTCAGACCGCCGCATTACGATGCAGTCAGTTGGACCACGTTACCCCAGGGACCAACCAACAGCTTCTGATGGGCTCGAGGAGCTTGTTGGAAAGTCGGTCAGATCGCTTTTCCCACAATGGAGGCAGTGCCTTCTCAGGCATTGCTGTGGGGATTACGATCCACCTTTCCACCAGTCCTTTCCCGTCTGTTCTTTTTCTGACTTGAAAAAGCTGGCGGAAAGGCTTTTTTGGGGCCCCTAGTAGGGCCTCTGTTCCACCTGGCCCTCAGCTGTGGGCCCTGGGGAGCACCTCTGGCGCCCCCCTTAACATCCCTGCATCGTGTGGCAGGCACCGCATGGTGCCTGTCACAGGGTGCAGGTATGTTTACAAACATGCCTTTTGGCATTGGGGCTTGTGCTGCAGCCCTTTTCCGGGCCGCAGTACAAGCATCAATGATAAGAGGCATGTTTCCGACTGCCTACACGGTGGTCGGATCATAATTTGGCAGGCAGGACTGCTGATAACCTGCAGGCCGGTCCCGTTCCCGCAACGATGGCGGTCGTACGCTTGTCCGACCGCCATCATAATCAGCCCCTTGATGTTCAGTCGTCCCCTGAGACAAAATGAATTTTCTGAATAATGGCAAAATTTGCTGCATAAACTATAACCTCCTCTAAATCCACTTTTTCCACCTTAAGGTGCTTCACTGAGACAACTTATGTCTCATACTAATTCTACTCTCTTCTAATATGGGTGTCAGATTTTTCTAAAGAACAACTACATTTAGTTCTCCCTCTTACCTTCTAGCTCAATAGACAGCAATTTCAATTAATTCCACCTCTCCTGGGATCCTGGTGGTTCCCTTGTGATTGGAGTGTCCACCACATAGTACCACAATAATGCATTGTTTTTACTGTACTGAACTTGCGCCAATAATTCAAGAGCCTGGAACCCTTCTCATGGACTACCATCATTGGGTCGGTTTTTAAAATGCCAACTCTCCCCTGGGAGCACCTTAAATAAATGAGATCTGGTGTGCAGCTCCCTCCCAGTCTTCAGCTCAGTCACCACTCTTTGTCTCAATTGCCAACTGCCTCAAACAGGTTTTCAATCAGCATAAACACTGCACAATGACTACATATTCCTGCTGCAGCCTTGGTTGGCGCTAGAATGCTCCCTGAGCGAAACCACATTTATACAGAGACCCCTTTTGAAATGCAAACTTCAGAGCATAAGAATCCGAATATCATTTGGTTTGTTTTCAACTGGTTGCATTTTAATGTATTCAAGACTGTATCCTAATGTATATATCAGTACTATTTTCCAGAGATATTATGGGGTATTTTTTTTCTTTTCTTAATATATTATGGATTATTGTGTTACCCTTATGCCACACTAAGGTTTCATTTGGTTTTTCCAGCTATATAATTGTCAACTCTTTTTTACTTATTAAAATTAATTAAAAACTAATAAATTAACAACATATTCTAAATTAAAATTAAAGCACAGGCCAGCTGCAGACTAATTTCACTTCTGTCAGGCAGTTGCCAAACTCAGAAATCCCAATCGTGTAGGCGTGAAAGATAGCGAGAGGTAGTAAAATACATTCCAAAAAATTAGAACGCATTGCTTTTTAACATTAAAAATGATATTTTTTCTGAGGAACAGAACATACGCAAATACTTCTGGAATTAAGCCAAGTACACATTTCCAGAATTTCCAAAGATGCTAGTTGTTGGCTGATTTCTGCTCTTTTGATGTTTCTGCTCCTGACTTGATATCATTTGAAAAAGCAGGAAGGCCCGGCATTTCCTTCTGTTTGTGCCTGCGTGACATCTGTAAAGCACACTTTTATGAAACTTTCACACGCCGTGACCTTAACGAACTGAAATCCAGCAATGCTGGGAATTCCAAGAGAACGCCATCGTGTCAGGCAGCGCTTATCAATTGCAAGGAAAACGGTATATAAACAGACCTCTGGGGTTCAGGGCTAAGCTGCTAAGAGGCTGAGGCCTGCTGCCAACCGAAACACAAAATACTGTAACTAGCCCAAGTATTCAGTGCACTGCTTTCTTCAGAGCTGCATGTGGGGGGAAGGGACTGTCTAGTGATATTTTCTATTTGGAGTGCACCATTTATGATTTTCCTTCTTCCTGTTTGTTTGCTGATGTGGTTTCTAGATATTTTTTATTTCTTAATATTCTGTAAAGTATATAGATTATAACCTTCTATCCCGCCGCCGAGGGCTATACCAGTTGTTAAAGGCCCTGAACCCGAGTAACGATTGAGAGGGCCTTTAACAAGGCCATATCTGAGACAGAAGGGCTATTAGAACATTCCACCCATTAAGGGTAGAATGTTCAAAATTAAAACGGGAAAATCACAAAGACAAACGTTGGAATGTTAGAGTTCCGGGCTTATGCCAGCCATTAGAAGCCGAGAGCTACTCCATTGTCTTCAATGAAGCCCTCAACATTCCAATGTTCTAATTGTTGTTAAATTCGAAACATTCCTTATTTCCAATAGTCTCACACATTGAGAGATCTGCTGAGACAGAGAGTAAGGAAGAGAGAGAGAAGAATAGGAGAGGGATATAATGAATAACAGAAATGAGGTCTAGAAAAGGAGAGAGCGACGACTGAAGAGATGGCAACCATCACCCCATGACATCTCTTCACTAGGTAAAAATGATACCCCCCCTCCACTCGTGCAAATGACATCATGCACCCTTTCATTGCAACTGACAGCACAAGACAGGCCCCTTGTCTCACCAGTAACCCTTGCTGATGAGTTGGAGGATGGGGGATGACTGGAAATACTGAAAGTGAACAGCGCCTTTGTAGCTCTGTTTCTGCTTCCCCGGTTACTTTTATGATCCCCAGAATACAGAGTAACAAGAACATTGTCATGTGAACCAGAGAAGCTATCAGTGGTAGCAGATGCTGCCCCTTATTGATGTCCATGCCCGCATCGTCAGACTTCTATTTGTAGGCTGGTATGAGAAATAACCCAGAAGTAGAGATACTAAAAAAAAGAGTCCAAGCCAACACACATTTGTAAGCAGACATGTTAATATACAGAAGGGGTCATTCTGTAGTAAAAAGATATGACCTAGGGAAAGTGCACATTCTAAGCAGTTTTATTTGAGTGGCTTATTATTAACATTATTGTTGTGAAAATTCTATTTAGATTGCATTTTCTATGTTTGTTTAGACAAGATCGTGTTTTTATTTGCACTATGTTCATGTGCTTCCATTGGAAAGATTGTTTGTTGTTAGTGTAAATAAACTATTTTATTAAGCATGTGTTAAGATAGTAATCGAGGAAATTACCTGTGAACTTTGCAGTGAGAACCATCACCTTAAATTCCAGAAAGATTTTTTCGAAAGCAAACCCTGCAGTAAAAGTGGGGCGAAGAGGCATGGTGTAACGGGGAACAGAATGTAAACCTCCGCACTGCTGCAGTGCTACTTTGCAACACATGTTGCATCCAGACGGAAAAAATGTAGGTGAAAAATTGCACTTCATCCGCCCAGAGTTTATGTTGCCTGAGCCCCTTATACTTATATTCCAATAGGACTTATGTCACGATATTGAGGCCACGAATATCGACCTGCACATACCACATTACTACATTCCTCCTTCATATCATGATGGTAATATACATTGAGAAGTATAGATTTACTAATATTAACTCCACATCTACGCTTCATTTATGATGTGCAGATAAAAAATATTGAGCAGTTGATAGAAGTGCAGCTCCATATTTCAATGGTATAAAAGAGCAGCTTCAACTCTATTAACAATTAAAATCCCATCTCGTTTTGATAACTAATGTGCCCTGCTGGGCCTTTCTTTGTCTACCTGTAACTTAAGAGCAATTTTAGTCTGAAATAACTTCTGCACTACACTCCCCACTCCATGAATCAGGGCGTGGCCAGTTTATCCTTTCATGGTTACAAGGTCGAAGAACTGGTAATATTCACATAAATTCACATGTACATGCTGCACCGATTTCAAAGTCCAGCGATTGAGAAGTCACACCCATTAGTGTTGCAGCAGGCCGTCACGCCAGCGCCGCGCTGCAACACCGCCAAATCCGTAGTCAGCCTGCACGCCATATTCCGACTGGAATACAGGCCGGGTGGTCCTGCTGCAGTGGTCCCATGGCGGTGCCTTTTTAAGGCTCATAGGAGAGCATTAGAAAGGCACCGCTGTCAGAGCACTGCAACCCATTTCTGCACGGACTGAAATGCACAATGTTGTGCATTTTGTCCCGTGCAGGAACAGGGGGTGCGTACAGACAGGGGGGCACACCATGTGCCCCGCTGCATTCACCCCCATGCACAGAGGGAACAGGGGGCCACCCCCTTAGTTTCCTCACCATTACCCTTTTAATGGCGGGCTCACTGCCATGAAAAGGGCCGCAGTGTGGAAGCTCGTAATATGCTTTGCGGTGCCAGCAAATATGTAAAAAAAAAAAAAATGTAAGTCCGTTTTTATATAGCGCAGCTACTCACCCTTACGGGTCTCAAGGCGCTGGGGGCCGTAGTGGAAATTAAGTGAGCTATTGCCCAGAGTCACATGGTGCTGAGCTGAGCTGCCGCCGGAGCCGGGGATCGAACCGTGAGCCCTGTGCTCCGAAGTCAGCTGCCCTGGCCGCTGCACCACACCTCTCCACAAATTACAGCCTCACACTGCTACGCCACCACCCCAGGATCAGGGATCCCCGGCAGTTGAGGCGGTCCTGTGGCTGTCCCACTGCCGTAATTGTAATACAGCAGGTGGACTGCCAAACTCATAATTAGGCCCTTAGTATCCAGTCTGATGGTGTCCTAGCTGCAGGTGTGCTGAGAACCACCAGAGATTGTGAGCTTGCCTAGAAGTTAAACAGGGGTTCTGGTTGTGATATATTTGCAAATGATGCAGCTGGTTTTAAAGATGGTAGGGGCTGGCAAGGGGAGCCTGCTCTGAGTGTGACTGTTGCTGACTTCCTGTATCTCTTTTACATCTCAGTGAAACATGCAGTGTTTCTGCAATTATTGTACCTGTTCTGTGTTTGAGGGAAGCTTGCATTACTGAAATCATTGCTGTATCATTTATGTGTGTCTAAGGGATTCTTAGGAACTATTTCTTTGCCAGTACTTGTCGTGTAACTAGATAACTAACGTGGTTGATAAACCAAAGAAAATGAATTGAAAAGAAATACTGCCTCCCTTTTTCTTCACTCTTCTGATATGTAAATATAACTATTGCTACACCTCCACTCACCACATACCAGATCAGTCAACTTTGGAAACTAAATCAGAAAGCAAGGTTTAATTGTGAAAATAAAATAATAATGTTGTATCAGTGTCAAAATGAAGAAAATGTTCTTTGCACCATTTTGCCATATGTCTGATGCATTGTAAAAATGGGGCAAACTTAATGTGCTCTGTTAGACTTTGCATCTTTGGCGTGGTTTTCCCTGACTTTTTGCCTCTACCTCCTGTATTTTTGATGCTGTGCTGGATTTCGTTTTTGCTGGCTTAGATGCTTTGGGTACTTTGCCACTGCTGATCTGTGTCAAAGTGCAAGTGCTCCCTGTGTAAATTGTTATTACAATTGGTTCTCCCTGATTGGCATATTTGATTTACTGGTAAGTCCCTAGTAAAGTGCACCCACTTGCCAGGTCCTAACCTTCACTTTTCTTAAATATAAGACATCCCTCAGGTAGGCCCAAGATACACGCATGGGCAGGGTGCGGTGTATGTGAAAGGTAGGACATGCACTGGTGTGTGACATGTCCTGATAGTGAAATACTGCCAATTTCGTTTTTCACTATTGAAAGGCTATCTGTACCATAGGATAGAAAGGGAGATACCTTGTAACATCTTACAAGTATAACTTCCCATTGGGACAAGATAGAGAAATAAAGTTTAGGCTCTCTGAACTCAGAGTTTAATAACACATCTTTTAGCAAAGATGGTTTTTAAATTGCGTGTTTGAAAATGGCACTTTTAAAAAGTAGGCATTTTCTTGATTAACCATTCTGTGTGCCTCTGCCTGTTTGTGGATTGACTGTCTGGTTTTGGGGTGACAGGGGCTGGGGATGTGCATTCACTGTAGACAGCCACTGGGGGGGGGGGGGGTTGAGGTGTGCCTGGCTCTTCCTGGATGACTCAGAGCTGAGCTGAATGGCTGCATTTAGAGAAGTGAGTGGAGTTTTCCTTGCACCTGAATAGGGCCTGTCTCCCTTGCACAATGCTGTCTCCACCCCCTGTGGTCATACTTCACCAGTGAGGACAGAACTGGTTTGGACTGGGCTCAGAGACCCTTGCACAAAGAAGAACAAAGACAAAATGGGGTATAAGTAGTGGACCTTAAACCCCAGAACTTTAGATCACTTCTGGACTCAAGAGGAACCTTTGTCAAGGAGAAGAGCTGGAGAGCTGTGAGGAGGAGTACTGCCCCTTTGCTGTGTGCTGTGTGCTGTGTGGGATTGGCCTGCAGTTGCTGTTTCTGCCGAGGAAAGGACAAAGACTGGAACTTTGCTGTGAACCTGCTTGAAGAAGAATCTCCAAGGGCCTGTGTGTGCTGGCCTCCTGTTCTGAAGTCTCAGGGACACAAGGACTTCACACCTAGCTCCCCTGAACTCTATTGCTGAGAGTTCTCACCTGCCAGGAGGTGCCTATTCCAGTTTTGGGCCTCTGGAGGAAGAAAACCTGTCTCCGACGCCGTCAGCAATGCCGCTGCACTGCCCGGCCTGCACCGCAGCTCCGACGCCCTTCGACGCCTACAGTTATCGGCATTTCCCGACAACATCGCCAGCGCCTGCATCCTGTTATCGCGGCGCCGATAACCACCGAGGGTGACTCCACGAACTTACAGACTTTGCACCAGAACCGACGCCTCACAGTCGACACCACTGTCTTCCCCTGTCCTGGACTTGACACATCGCCTCCTCGGGGACATGACGCCTCGCCTCCCCCGTGGCAGCCAGGGAGTCGGCCTCGACCTTGGCACCGACGCCTCACCTCCACGACGCCGTGCATCGCCATAGACTTCGTTTCCAAGGTTCTGTTTGTTTGGGAGTCATTGTGACTCCGTGCCCGATGATGCGCTCCTCGCGGTCGGCGGTTTACTTTGGATTTATTGCTGTCACGATGTCGCAATAGCCCCAGGTTGAGCTATTTGTTTTCTACAAGCTTTATTTGTGCAGTAACTGTTCTAAAGTCATATCTTATTACCTGTATGTTTTATTTTTGTTGTTTTGGTCTTGTTGAGTTTAGATAAAGATACTTTCTTTTTCTAAACTGGAGCGATGTCCATTTGTGGTGTTATCACTGTATTGCTGTGTGTTTTGAGTTCACATACTTTACACATTGCCTTTGGGATAAGCCTGTCTGCTCATGCCAAACTACCAAGGGAGTGAGCAGGGGCTATCTAAAGTGTGTATCCCCCTTATCCTGACTAGAAGCAAGGTTCCCTATTTGGATAAAGGTACCTACCTCTGCCAACTAGAGACCCCAATTTCTAACATGCTCTATATTTCCTGTGCTTAAATAATAATAATGAATTACACAGCTAACGGGATGTTCTAGAGTCCGTGGACCACTGAACGTATGGTTCTCCTGTCCATTGTTGAGATGGTGGAGACTCAAGGGGGCATATTTAAAAGGGGTTATCACCACCAGAACGTCACCTTTTTGATGTTCTGGAGGCAATAACCCCTTTACCTTATTTACAATGTGGTGTTAAGCCACTTAATGTGGCTTAATGCAGGGTTGCATGTGAGACTCATGAACTTGTTACATGACGGACATAATGGAATGTCTGCCATGAAAAGGAGAGCTTGTGTTGCTTTCTGGTGGCCTGGCATGGACTGGGGCATAGAAAGGTTTATTCAAAGGTGTGTAACATGCACTTGTAGTGTTAAATTGTACATAGTGATTGAGACTCCAATTGTACGGGTTAAGTTCCCCAAGTGGGCTGACATCTGTAGTCCTTTTGATGTCTAGTTTTGGAGTGCAGATACGCTGTAGTGCTGATTGTCTACTCCAAATGGCTGCAGGAAGGAGATTAAGGCTCCTAACCTAGCAAGCTTCGGTGAAGAAGGTTGTAAGAGGGAAGTTTGATCAGGGTGGTGATAACTGACAATAGCTCACAATTTTTGTTGAAGGATTTTCAGTCATACTGGAAGAGGCTAAACAACAAAAACCTGATTGTTTCAGCCATGGGACAATGATCTTGTAGAGTGTTTTTCCACAGCGTGCTGTGTAAATATGTCCAGCTTGCTGTGCGTAGTGTCTTGGTTTGGAGGTAGGAGGCAGGGTCATATCCATGAGGATAGGTTTCACAATACATGGCCTCTGCTGATAACGACAACAAAAAGAAGTAACCAAATGGTTCATGGAGTTTGGAACTTCTGCTTGCAGAAATGTTTTTGAAAAATGCTGAAAGTGTGCTTAGATTTTAATGAGCACGCACTGCATTTTCTACTGTATTTTTGATTATGGTATTATTCTCCTTTGGAGATATTTTGAAAAAATGTACAACCATTTAATACAGATAGTCAAAATGAATGTCAAAATTAATGTAATGTGATTTAAAGCCAAAGGTAGGGAGGTTTTGGGGGTGTTACTCGATCTGGTGCTACACCAAGCATTGTGTGATTCTGAGGTAATCACTAGTACTTCATGTGTTTTAAATTGTAATAATGTACTAAAATGGGTAGTATAAAATGTTAAAATAAGAACTGCACATGGCATAGTTTATATCACAAAGTTCTCCTTCATCTCTCCTTCACAAAATATTAGCTTCTCCTACCTAGTTTCATCTTGACACCAAACACAGATGTGTTATAGGTACAGCATCTCTATTTTGAGTGGTACAGCTAACTGAAACATTTACTTTGCAAAGCCTTGTTCTTCGAAGTAAATCTGTGAAAATACATTTAATGAATATTTACTTTTACTATCTTCGTCTTAAATTATCTTTGACTACAATGTAAGACAATGGACAAATCATTTTCTCAATTTTTCTCACTCAAGTGGCCAGCCATCCAACTCCAAGGGGCCTATTGCCAAACTGCATTTTGTAGTAGATTTAGTAGTACTTCAATAATACAGCTACCGTATTACAAAATGTCATTCACAAACCTACATGAGCAGGTCCAACCTCCCCGTCTACCACCCTATATTTTTCTGTGCTGAGAGTTCTGCCCCAACTGCAGAGTCTCTGCACACATAAGTGTACGTTTTAGTAGTAAAAATGGGAGTGACAGCGAGGAGTGGCTGGACATTGGGGAATATTTACTACTAAAGGGGAGGGGTTAAGGGATGAGTAAGGCGGGGTTTAAGGGAGCGTTAGGGAGGTATTTAGGGAGAATTGTGCACCCACACACAAAAGGGTAAATCAATTTCTATTCACAAACTGCACTTCTAAAGATACTAAAGCCAAAAAAGAACTACAATAGTTGGAAATATACTCCATGTCGCAGCTGTAGTAAGTCCAGCACCACACATGGCCAACCTCTGGTTCTGTATCACCTTCTCATAGAAAATAATGGAGCCAGAGACTTAAAATAAAGAAATCATGTTAAATGAAACCAAATTATTTAAACTAGTTAAAAATATACATACATCTAATTTAATATTAAAGAAATTACCTAAAATAAGATGTATTCTTTATTTTATCGTAACATATGTTAATAACTTTTTAGTAACATTAATATTTCTTAAACTATAATTACATTACTTTTAAACAATTCTATAAATCACTTTTAATAATTATTGATGCATAATAAATAATATAATTGTTTACCTTGTATGAGAACTTTTTACTTAATGTTAACTTCTTTTTAAATATTGTTATACATGTAAAATAGATATAAAATAAATTTAGATTACTAATTAACATAAACATATTTTTAATACACTTTTTTACTTTTTCCTGTACTTACCACAGCGAGATCTTTGCCACCGGAGCACAAGTATCCCTATGGTAAAGCATAGTTAAAATGGTTATTACGAATAAAATTAAAAAATATATATTGTCCTGTTGAATATTAATGCAAACTAATTTTATGTATTTATTTTAAATATAGAACAAAATTATTTTTAATAAGTATTTAATTGCTTTAATTATAATAAATTAAATTAATATTATTTTTAAAGATTAATTAAAAAAACTAAAGCAACATGCTTATATTTATCTATTGTGTAGTAAACAATTACAAAACATTATGTCTAGAATTAATTTAAATTCATTCCATTTTATTTACAAATATAAGTTACATTTACTCAATTTAAAAAAGGTTATTAAAATATTGTATCATAACATGATATTTATTTTCTAATAATTTTATAAATTATACCATTAACGTAATATTTTATATATATTTAGAAAGATGTTTAATTTAGCATTATTTATTTATGTGGTTCTATTTTAAATCCCCACCTCCATTATTTTCTAAGGGATAGCGTTGTTGTATCAGGAGTTGTCCATTGTGGAGCTGGACTACTGCTTTTGTTTGGCTTTGGTAACTTTACACTCATAAATTAGGTTACAACCCCTGTTTCAGGGGGTGGAGATATGTAGGTCTACACTTTTGAGTAACTTCACACTCAGACCTGGTAAATAGCCCAAAGTAGTAAAATGACTTACAAGTGTAGGAGTATGTGTAGATGTATTCCATTAGTAGATTTATTCATGGGTAAGTTTACCTTTGTGAATAGGCCCCTTAAGTGTTCTGCCTTGTATTGGGCAGACAGCTTTCCTATCTCTGAATCAATCCCCATCAGTATTTCTATGCAACTCTGCAATTTGTTTGTTTATTAGATGTATAAAGCACAATTAAGTACAGGCTACAGTCACATTTGCACAGAATGCCAGAAGGTTCCTAATATATGTCCGGTATGCATTCCCTGGATGTATACAAATATGTACAAACTCTGGAATACACACAGTTTATAGGATTTTAATAAATGCATAGTGTATTCAGCAGGTCTAAGATATCTGCAAAGTATGCATAGCATCTAGCTCATATACAGTGTGCAGGTCTCTCATATGTACACAATATACACATAAGTCCTCTGATATTCTAACTATATGAAGACCTTGAATAAATGTTTGTTATTTCGACCTCAGATTATGTTTTCATATTGGGCATATAGCAAGAACAGTGTCTCAACTTTTATTATTATAAATTAGAAGATTGAGTAATAGCCTCTTAATAGATGCCTGAAAGCTGTGATTTTATCTTAGACTTCCATGCTATGAACATATCAGATGACAGCATGCAATGCATTTGTGTGATTCTCTAATGATTTGCCTATAAAAGAGGCTTTGATAGTATGAATTTTTCACAGGTTTCCATGCCATAAATATATCTGAGACTTCCATACCGTGCATATATCAGAATATCAGAGGGTTCTATACTGATAATGTATCAGAGGCCTACATACTTTGCACCATCTGAGGCTTCCATACTCTGCATATATCTGAGACGTGCATGCTGGATACCAGAAGGCTTTATTATTTTATTTAATTTATTTAGTTTATAAAGCGTGACAGCTACCTCAAACAGAGGTGTCCCGGCGCTATAGCAGGGTAAACAGAGAGAGAGGGGGTTACCAGGGATCTAGCTCTGGCTAAATAGCTAGGTCTTCAGTGTTTTTCTGAACTCCATTTCAGATTGAATCAGGCGTAGTTTAATAGGTAAAGAGTTCCATAATCTGGTCATTGCCACTGTGAATGCTCTACCACCGATGCATGCCTTAGCGTATCGGGGTACACAGAGCAGATTCTGGTAGTTGGATCTAAGTGATCGTTTTTGTTGGTAGGGGCATATCCGTCACTTAAGATAGCTGGGACAGTTTCCTCTAAGAGCTCGAAAGGCTACCGTCAGGGCTTTAAACTTTATCCATTTCGCCACTGGCAGCCAATGAAGCTGTCTTAAATGCGGAGAGATATGATGTCGAAATGGTACTCTTCTGATTAATCTCGCAGCCACATTTTGCACCATCTGTAGTCTCCTGATCAGATAGGCCAGCAACCCCAAGTAGAGACTATTCGCATAATCCAACCTTGACGTTACTGAGGCATGTACAATAATTCATCTGCAGTTCTCCGGAAGTAGGTGTAGACATTTCCTCAAGCTTCTAAGTATACCAAAGCATGAGGATGTTATGTGGCGTACTTGTGTCGTGAACGTGAGGTCCGTATCCCATTTTACGCCCAGGTTTTTGCCGTGGATGAGGGAGTAGGTGAAGGTCCCATTTCATCCGGCCACCACAGTCTAGCCGGCGGGGGGGATGTCTTGCCGAAGAACAGGACCTCAGTTTTCTCCGAATTGAGCTTTAGCTTGTTTTGGTTCATCCAGCTGGAAATGTCCTTCATGCATCCCTTAAATCTAGCAAAGGATTCCACGGAGTGATCATTGAAGGAGAACACCAGCTGGGTGTCATCCACGTAAGAAATCGCTTTTAATTCCCATTTGGAAATGAGTGAGAAAAGGGGAGCCAGATATACATTAAAAAGTAGAGGGCTCAAGGCCGAGCCCTGTGGTACTCCGCACCACAGAGGTTTGGCTTCAGACTTAAAGGGTTGTAGGGAAACCCTTTGTGTACGGTTGCTGAGATAGGACTGTATCCAAGAGAGAGCCATCCCTCCCAGTCCTGCACATTTAAGTCTGGCTAGTAAAATTTGATGATCCACCGTGTTGAAGGCAGCGGACAGATCCAAGAGCACCAGCATTGCTGAGGCACCTGTGTCTTAAACCTGAGTCACTCCTCTAATATATGCACATCACATAAACATATGCCACTGTAAACAAGAGGTGGCAGAAATAATAGCAAAAGTGTTTATCACGTTATAGAGTGAGCAACGCAGACTGACAGTCATATTGGAATGAGATTCACATGCATTCATTGTCTACAAAAAACACAATTGGCACTGATTCACAAAGGTAAACTTCCACTTTTGTGTAAGTTTATGTTTGTTTTAGAATTAACAAACTCCAATTTAATAGTAAGTTTACGACTGTTGAGGCTAGGGAGTCGGGGCTCAGAACTCCACTCAAAAAAAGATAGGCATGTTGTATGTTTTAGTGTGCGGAGATCTCTGACCCGACACATACGTAAACTTACTATTAAATCGATATTTGTGAATTCCAAAACAAATGTAAACTTACACAAAAGTGTGAGTTTAACTTTTGTGAATCAGGCCCCATGTATTTGGTTCTGCATTATACTACATTTTCATTTTTACACACATACACTTTAAATTGCCTCCTTTTAATCTATATAAAACTGTGTGACATTCCAATGCAGCCATGTACCTCAGGCATCTTTTCATATCATCTCAAAATGTCCTACATGAAGCTGATGATGAAATAAACCTCAACAACGCAGACCCAGCCAACTTACAACCGATCTGCAATGGACAATTTCTCTGCAAAACTCATAGAATAAACATCCTTCACTGAAATCTTCAAATCTCGAAAGAAAATAACTTACTTCTATAATCACCATGCTGGTTACAGATGTGGGAGAGGATCTGAGTTTGCTCTGGACCATAGTGGATTTTGCATGCTACTATCAAATGGCCTGTCAGTCTCCTTTAATACAATCTACTATCCCATCCTACTACTGTGTCTAGGAGATGTTTGTATTCAATAAACCATCTCCGATTAGATCATCACTTATTGCCCTTAGAGCCCAAGCAAGATTGAGCTCCTACTATACTCTTTAACTCCTTTCCACACTGACTCTTGCATCCCACAATGTTCAATTGTCTTTCTACTCATCTTCAGTGCTTACCTCAGCCAACTTCCAGACCTCATCAAGTACTACAATGCAACCTGTTACAACTATGCAGATGACAGCAAGATCATCCTCAAGTCTGCAAATGTGACGCACCTGCACTCCTTTAGCCTAGACCATTGCCTGTAAGCCATGGAGAAATCAATGTTGATTCCCTGTCCGAAAATCAAACATCAAATAAGATCCTCACTTGTGGGAACTGGGTGAATTGCCACCCTATAGCTATCTGGCCCTCTGAACTTAGACTTCCTCCATCGGCAGGTGAGAAACCTGGGTGGTCAGAGACTCCAAATAATGCATAGTGTCAGACATGACTCAAGGTGCTAGAAGTGTCTTTCACACCATGTGAACCATAAACCACATTTCCTCATGTCTAGATTTCCTCAGAATGTTTATGTAACCATGCCATGATATTGTCATGACTCAGCTATGCAAACAGATTTAAGCTTTGAGCCACAGACTACCTCTTAGGAAGACTAAAGAGAATGTAGATTACAAGAGTCAGACAACTACTGCACCTATCCATATGGAACCACCATTTTCCAGCCATGAAAGCTCCCTACTCACTAGCCATGGGAAGACAATCCTCCAATCCTCCTTTAAGCCACTCTGCTGAAGCTGTGGTGTCTCCTCAGGTGCAGCAACAGACTCCATATATGACTCAGTGAAGTTCTCTGTTGCTCCCAGGCACCAAACAAATTTCAGCCGAGCCATAGCTTAAGGCCAAATTATAAAATGTTATTAAAATAAATAAAACCATATCGCAGAATGATGTCGAACAAAATAACTCTAAAGTATGCATTTGTAAGAAGCACAGTTAACATTTGTAAGAAGCACAGTTAACATGAGGTCCTTGGTTTAGGTGGGCCAGGGACACATATGTTCTGGGAACGTACCCACAGTCCTCTTGTGTCCCTGACAGGAAGCGAAGAAAATGGAGCACACCACATTTGATCGCAGGTGAAAAGCTGTTCTTTCTGTTAAAATGTAGGGTACCATGAACTGGTGTTGCACCAGCTTTGACGGGAAGAGTTAATGGGAAGTTACTTGACAGTGATGGGGTTGCTATTATGCACAGTGACAAGTTTAAGAAAGTGTCTTCAGTAGTCAAGAAAGGGGATTTTGTAAGAGTGTGTATGGGAGCTGGTGGAAGGAAGGCCTTGCTCAAATGGTCTGAACTCCAGGAAGTGATTGAGATGAGAGTTAGTTGCATCATGTTGAGGGATGGTAAATGTGGAAAATGAGGAGGATTACAAGTTGTATTTACCTTCAAAACAAGATTTGGTCCGAGGATTTTGGTCTGGACATGAGTGAGGATGTGTGTGTGTGTGAGTCAGCACACAGATACAGAAAAAACCTAGGAAGTTGGAAGATTAATTATATAAGTAATTGGAAGCCTCATGTGCTTGCATATCTGGAGCGGTTCCCACGTATTCTTTTTTGTTTTCAACAAAATTTTACAGTTGGTGCCAGTGTACCTTGTTCCTCAGTTTGCCTGATTTATATTTCCTTCTAGTTGTTTCCTTGTGCATTATACGTTATTAAGGTTGCTCCTTTGTATGCAGTTCCACCCTTCCTTGTTTTTTCTTGTTTTTTAGTTATATTTTTTCTTATGTAGTTATATTTTCTCTGACATATGCTTATTTTTTGTGCTTGACTAGAAATGATCATCTCCTTCATTGTTCATAACTGTATTTGGGGTAAGGAGGATATGCAATGTTATGTTCTATTCTCATATTGCCTGGGCACTTTAAGGTTAGGTCATTTGGTTTTAGAATGTATATTGTAGTGTTATGTTATGTTAATAAGATTAATACAGCGCATGGCTACCCTAGCAGGGTTTCCCAACGCTATGCTACCACAACAGATCCAGCTACTCATAGTGAAGACTGTGCCTGCCAGGGGTTGGAAACTATTGTCTTCTCTTCAACAAGCTCCTATGATTTAACAACAATGTGTGCCTCTTTTTAAAAAATTTCCCTCTCATCATTCCTGCTCTACTCCCTTTTTCACCTACTCAAACAATCTGGCTGATCCGTCCACTTCTAGATCAAACAAAAAGGAAAAATGCTGAAAACACATTTCAGAAGACCTACACTCCTTCGAAGAGTAGACAAGATGGAGCAGCCTTATTCTACAAGGCCAACAAAGGGTGTTTTCCTTACCCTCCAATGCACCCTTGTGCTTCCTTTTTGAACACCTGCACCATATTTGCTACTTCAGCCAACAGAAAAGATATTCACATAGTCAGCACACCGAGCACAACAGTCAAATTAGCTAAATCCCCAATGGCACTTCTTTCAGCTAGATGTTGCCTCCCAAATCTTCATCAAGGTTTCTAAGGTCTGTTAGAAGCAACCCAAAATAAAACTATGCATGAGTACGCTAACACCCTTTAGGCTTCCCTCTACCAGCATCAACTACATTTAAAAAAGTAAAAACAACATTGCTTTCAGACTCTAAAAAAAACTATACTCTGACCACAATTGGTTGTATGTATTAAGCAGAAAGCCTTAAGGTACACCACACATTGAACAGGAGAAAAATGTTGAAATTATACAGCAGCCTACCACACCCCCCAAGATTTTTCCCTTGACTGTTTTTGCTGGCTGTAGAACCCTGTGCACGTTACCCCTGCTAACCAGAGATAAAGTGCATGTGCTCCCCCTTTGAACATGATTAAAGTGGCATATTTCTAATTGACATATTTAACTTATCTGTAAGTCTGTATTATGTGGTTCAAAGTGCACCCAGGGCAGGTAATTTAAATGTTACAAGTGGACTGCAGCGCCGATTGTGCCATCCACTACAAGGACAGTGCACCATTACTCTAGGCCTACCCTCTGTAGCCTGGCAGTGCAGTTTTAAACTTAAAATTCAACCTGTCAAAATAACCTCTTTTGACAGTCCTAAACCTTCCTTTTAAATATTAATAAGTTACCCCAATTTAGACCTTATTGCCCAAAAGGCAGGGTGCACCATGTCGCCTGGATCACCGTTTGTGCCGACAGAGTCACCCCATTGAAACATACAAAGTCCAACAAGACCTCCAAACATGCCAGCTGGTACACCCCAGAACTCAGAACCACCAAGTGCAACTTCCACCAACTACAGAAATGCTGGTGCACCACTAAGAACCCCACCCACAGAGCAGCTCACAAAACAGTCCTCAGCAACTATCACCAGCACATCAAGGTAGCCAAGAAAGCACCCATCACCTCCCGCATTGCCTCATCACCTCCCACATCGACTCCACAGCCAAACACACAAAGGAACTCTTCAAAATAGTCAAAGTATTTTCTAACCCGACAGCTACAGAGAACACCATTCACCACTGCCAAGAACTCGGTGACACCCTCTCAGAGTGCTTCCACAGGAAAATCACCAACATCTACAACAATTTCAACCTCCAACCCGCAACCCTCATCCGCAATGACCTCAATCAACCAACAAACATCAGCCTAACCATTGCCACCTGGTCTCCACTCACCGCCATGACCGCCACAGCTACCATGTCTTCCATCCACTCCGGGGAGGCCACTGACCCCTGCCCCCACCACCTCTACAACCTTGCAATGAACACAATCAGCACACAACTCACCATCATCCTCAACACCCCCATCTCCACAGCAACCTTCCCGGACAGATGAAAACACGCAGATGTCAGAACCACTCCTAATGAAAGCCTCTGCCAACCCCAGCGATCTAAAAAATTATAGTCCAATCTTCCTGCTTCCCTACCCAGCCAAAGTACTCGAGAAAGCCATCAACCAGCAGCTCACTGAATTCCTGGAACAAAATCACCTACTGGACGCCTCACAAATGAGACCGTGCTGATTGCCACCACAGATGACCTCAGAACACTCCTCAACCACAGAGAAACTGTGGCCCTGATGCTCCTCGACCTCTCTGTGGCATTCAACACCGTCTCCCACAACACCCTCATTCACAGACTCTACAACATTAGCATACAGCCAGATGCCATCAAGTAGATCGCCTCCTTCCTTACAGGACGCACACAGAGCATCCGGCTGCCTCCCTTCACCTCCGCACCTAAAGACATCATATGCTGCGTTCCACAAGGATCATCCCTTAGCCCCACCATGGTCAACATCTACATGACCCGGCTCGCAGATGTCATCAGATCCTATGGACTCAACATAATCTCCTATGCAGATGACACTCAACTGATCCTCTCGCTCACCGAAGACCCCTCCAACACCAAAACCAACTTCTGCAACTCCATGATCAACGTAGACAAATGGATGAGAGACAACTGCCTCCAACTCAACTTTGACAAGACTGAAGTACAGATCTTCGGGAAGAACACCTCCACATGGGAACACAGATGGTGGCCTGCAGAACTCGTACCTACACCCACACCGACCGACCATGCACGCAACCTCGGCATCATTCTCGTCAGCCAACTGACCATGAAACGACAAGTCAACGCATTTGCCTCCTCCTGCTTCCACACACTTTGCATGCTCCATAGAATCTTCAGATGGATCTCAATCAACACCAGAAAGACCGTCACTCAAGCCATTGTCACTAGCCGCCTCGACTACAGCAACGCCCTGCATGCCGGCATCTCCACCCAGCTCCTCAGAAGACTCCAGAGCATACAGAACATTGCAGCCAGACTCATCCTGGACCTCCCCAAACGAACCCACATTGCCCCTCACCTGAGAGACCGCCACTGGCTCCCCATCCAAAAGAGATGCCAGTTCAAGATACTCACGCACGCCTACAAAGCCCTCCACGATTTCAGACCTGCCTACATAAACCATCGACTGAACTTCCACCAACCCTCCAGACACCTGCGCTCTATGTTTCCTCTAGGATGCGTAAGTGCGCGCATGCACAGCCTTGCTTTTTACAGCACCCAGACACTCAGTGGTAGCGCACTCTCCCCTCGAGGAGCAAAATGCATAATAAAAGGGACGCGAGAAAATGTCCCTTTTCAAGGCAAACAGTGCACCAGGAGGCTCAGTAAATCAATTGAATGACAAAGGGGCTGCTACCAGTGTTCCAAGAGGGCCCTAGCAGGCAGTGTGAAACAAAACATATGTCAATGTGGTTCACACTGCAATGAGAGGGTGTGGATCTGGCATTCTGGCCAGTGCTGCTGACATTGGGACTGTGGGAATATTGCAGGGCCGGCTCTAGGGTAAGTATATTAAAATTTAAAAAGTACCTGCTGCCTCGTTCCTGGCCACCAGCAAATTTCAGGCTACAATAAATACGTTAAGATATCTCCAGTGATTAATGTTCTTCATGGAGTGAGATCGGAGTTTTGTTCAGTGGAAGTTTTGACTCATCCTAAGGTAGCGCAGAGGGTTAATATACCTGATGCAAAGGACGTTTACCATGCAAATAACAGAACTGTATTTATGAGGATACCTCAGTGGGTTACTGCTTTTGTTAGAGAGATCCTTTAGCTACTTAGAGTTTATAAGCTAAAATAGAACAGCGAGCTATTAACTTATCAAAGAGCTGCATGCAAACTGCAAGGTATATATTAGAGCGTTATCATTTTTTCCGTCTTTCATTATCCTAATGTTGCAAAAAGGATTTGTTTGGGGAGAAACCAATTGTTATTATTAAAGAGAACCCCCAACAATGGTGTTACATTTTAAATCCTGAGTTTACACTTCTCCACACCAAGCACTCTTAAATTATGCTGCCTTCCAGCATGGATGACATGCAATTGGTATACCTTGTAATCCTCTGTCTTATGTACCATTTCCTATACACTGATTTACACAGACTTATGATTGTCTGTGTGTAATGTGTGTGTGATGTAAAGTGCTCTGACACCCTTCACTGGTATGAGTGGCACTATAAAACTATTAAATGTATCAGAGAGAGGGTGGCTATGGAGACTTGAGGGGTACTGTTAAAGTGTGGTAGTGAGGGAATCTGTGGCGGAGGTGGTCATTGGGGGGCGCCAACAAACATTGTCACACTGGGCACCACCAGCGCTAAAGTCGGCCTTGGAAACAGGTTCCAGTCTTGATGCTCAAGTAAAGAGCTCCAATACTTTCCAGTGGAGGTTGCTCAAAAACTGTAAAAAAAAAAACATTAAACTTTCATCTTAAAGAATAGGCAAACACTTTAAAACCGATCCTCCTTTTTATTCATCATCACAAAGACGGCACCTTCAAATACATGAATTCAGGCTTTGCACTGTACAAAACAAAGTTGCTCCATCTATAATTTTAACGTAGGCCATATATGGGTACACATGACCCCTGACTTGCCTTTTAGTTCACTAATAGCATTGTCTTTTGGGGGGAAGTGGTGGGGGAGCAGGAACGATTCTCAGTTCATGTTTAATAAATACTTTGCACACAATCTGTACCAAGATGAGGTGCATTCGAAGACCTACTATAGTCTAATATAATCTGTACTGCATGATTGACATGCCACATATTTTCAAGGCTTGGCTTGTGTATGGGTTCTTAAGAGCCAGAGCAGACCCTTGGCTCAGCTGTCCCTGTTAATTTGTTGGCTTGCCCACCTTTGCCTTCTGCCATAGTCTGGGCCGCTGGAATTATGTGTCAGGAGAGGAAAAATTATGCAGGAAAGTTGAATTATGCGGCAAGAGAAGGCTAGTTATGCAGCTAAATGCTGCACATTTTTATGATAGTATTACTTTATTATTTTAACATTTCACACATGCTACACTCACTGGGCAAATGTTTAAACTCATTAGTACCAATTTAACACCCAAATACAACAATAAGCAACAGAAAGGTGCCCAGTCAACCTTTGCGAAGGGTCTTCCACTTCACAGCAATACTTTTAGACCCGGTTTTAGTAGCTTTTTATCCATTTAAGCTAGAAGAAATTTTGGGGGATTAAAATCTGCAAATTATACAGCAGATGATGGATTATGTGGCACATGTGGCAAATCCATACTCATGAAGAAAAGGCCACGGACGCAAAATCTTATAATTCCAGTGCCTGACCTTAGAACCAGGATGTGAGCATTCT
Source organism: Calotriton arnoldi (assembly GCA_963921515.1). NCBI lineage: Eukaryota > Metazoa > Chordata > Amphibia > Caudata > Salamandridae > Calotriton > Calotriton arnoldi. Next base: position 717,823 of record CAWUFW010006368.1, on the reverse strand, counting down.
GTCAAGCATAGGTTTTGTACTGGAATGGGATCCTTCCATTACAACAAAACATCCATTAAGACATCTCTCTCTGTATGTGTGCTGTAAAGTGCATCACACTTGCAAAGTTTGAAAAATATGGAGACTTTTAAAAGTTACTCCACTGTTACGCCTGCCTTGAGGGGATATTATTTTTTGGCTCAATTCCCCATCTATAAATGTTATTAGATAGGGATTTGCCTCAAAACCATGGGTGGTTGCATGGGAATGCCCATGTACCACCTATTTTATGCCCCCAGATACAAGGTAGTGCATTTAGTGCATAGTGCTACTTTGCGTTACTGTGGGAAAATTTCCTACACAATTATGATTTGCGTTGAAAAGTAAATCCAACCACAACACTAGGTGCTGGGTTTGTGTCACTTTTGTGATGCAAACTCAGCTTAAAGAGTTAATAAATCTGGATCAGAGTCTCTAAACAGGTACTTGTCAATATTATGAGGACAATTTGTGTTCTTACTGCAAGCTAACATAAGGTTACCAAATGACCAATGAAGAGCAAATGTTGCTTTACTGTGCAAAATCAGAAGGCAATGAAGATGCCACAGAGAAGGGGCCACTGAAGCATGAGAGAAAAATTGGTTGCGTCTGGCATTGAGCATGCCAAATTTCTGTAGACAGGTTCTGGATTGGAAGAGAACGGGGGTTGGAAAGTAAGAAAAGGTACTAGATAGGAAAGTAGAAAAGTAGGAAGGACAGAAATAATAGAGAGATGGAGAGGAAAGACGATTTGGGAGCTTGAGGGAGAGGGGAGATTTGAGGGTAGATAGAAAAGAAAACATGTATGGAGTGGATGAGACATGGAAGAGAGATAGAAAGCAAGAAAGGGAGAGGAAAAGAAAGAAAGGGGCGTGACACATAGAAAGAAAAGGAAAAAGGTAAGGAAAGAAGGAAAAGTTGATAAAACAACCTAAAGGGGATAGGTTGACCAAGAGGTGACATACAAGGAGGTCGAAGCCAAGGAGAGGAACAAGTTGAGAGAGAAGAATAGTCAAAATATAGATTTGACAGAGTAAGGGTAGAATGAGCTATAACAGGGAGATTAGAGATACTTTGTGGAAGAGAGAAGTGTAGGACATAGATTGAAGAGGAGACAGAATGAGGGAGAAGTGGAGCAGAGCGGAAATAGAGAAAGAAAAGTGGGATTGTAAGGAAGAGCAAGGAGGAAAGAAAAGCTCAAAAAAAAGGGAGGAAGGCGGTAAGGACAAGCTAGGAGATCGAGTGCTAGTGGACAGGGATAAGAAAAGGTGCGTGGAGGAGATAAGAGTGGCATGGAGATAGCAAATAGAGAGGAATTATAGGTAGAATGATTAGGACACAAGATGCAGTGGCAACCATGCCCAGGCGTGCAAGGTGCCCTCTGCACCCCAGTAATGGGTGTCTTTTATTACCAACCCAGAGGAGTGTGTGAGTGTGTGGGGGTGTTCTTTTTTTACTGGTTTGCATTAAGGCAGATGGCACCCTTACTGTGCCACTGATTTTGGTAGTTTGCACATCGCACATGCTTGTATATTAAGTTTTTGCTTATCTTCATTGCACGCAGCCTTAGCTGCAGTGTACAAAGCACCTTTATTGCCGCTCATAGAGAAAATAAATTAGAGGGAACATTGCCTGTGCTCCCCTTCACTCGCCATGCGCACACACCCCACATCCGCGCAGGTGCAGCAGTGGCCGCTCCTTCTCCTACATCGCTGCCAAGTCCTGGAACGACCTGCCCCTCCATCTCCGCATAGCCTTCTTGCTGGCACATTTCAGAAAGAGACTCAAGTCCTGGCTCTACGATGGAGACACAGCGCCCAGACACCCCTAAGGGTGACAGTGTTGCGCTTTACAAATGCTGTTTGATTGAATGATTGATTGAAGTATGATATGTAAACTATTACTGTTAAACATGTACTATCGGGGAAAAGGCCCAAAAAACTATTTTCGATGTAGCAGGATTAGCTGTTCTATAGGAGAGCATTAAGATACAATATTACATTAAATAATGTTATCTCCCACTAAGAAACACCTAAAATATTCTTTCTTTGACTTTTTGAAGTATTTATTACAAGGTCAATTCACTGATGATGCCAGATTTGTAATAGATATTTTGGAAAAGGTACTTTTAGAAAGTTACCTTTATCCTGCCTAAAGCCTCTAGAGGCCCATTTGCTGTAGACTTCAACAGTCACCTGGCAACTGAATACACCCCCTTTATGAGGTGTGACCTTGCTCCCAGAGCTGGGACCAAGGCCTTTGGTATGGGGAGGTATTCTGTTCTTCCAGGATGACTTTCATCTGGGCTGTGCCCAGGAACTCGATTAACCTGCAAGAGCCCTACCCTGCCATCAGATAAATGTTTGCTGACATCTGGTAAGGTTCCTTCTTTGTTCCCCCAGTAAAGCAGGCACCAATGCCAGTGGAAGATGAGCTGCCCCCAGAACTGGTTTAGAGTGACCTCAGAGGAGGAGTTGCTAATTTCCTTGGCCTCACCTCCTGGATGGACACACAGACTCTGCATAGGGGAGAAGGGTTTCACCATATTGAATTTAGGCAGAGAGGGGCATCTTGGGAATGTTTGCAGTAGGGAACACAGAAAATGCTGCAAAAAAGGGATGGGTTGCTCCTAGGAACTTTTATCCAATTGGTTAGGGAGGGGCCGAGAATCACCCGCACCCACAGGCATAAATGTGATATCCACTGTATGCTTCTCAGAGCATTTTCTGGACCTGTGGAAGAACAGAAGACCATTGGACCTGCTGTCGGTGACCTGAGAACAGCCTAGAAGACTGGACCCGCTCTCCCTCTTGTACCCAGGACAAAACAGTGGACTTCAGGGGTCATAAGGATGACCTCCAGTGCAAGCTACAGGGACACAAAACAAGCTATAAGAGACCTTTCCTGCTACTTTTCAACTGGCCAGTTCCAACTAGATTTGCCCTGGACCCTGCTGCTGGCCTCTGCTGGAGGGAGTATTGACCCCAAGTGATGTCCCCAAGGTTCTGTACCAATGGCTTGTGTCAAAGTGTATTCCTAGCTTTTACTGAAACCTGGGACTTAGAACCTTTTTGGCTATAAAGACCTCTGGAGGACCAGGATCAATCTAACATGCTGATCTGATGAAGGTGCGCTGCCACTGGGCCAAAGATTCATGTTGCTGCTCCCCTCTGGGCTTTTCCACAGCAGCAAATCTGATTCAATGTGACCTCCTGGAGAAGGCATCCGGCCCCTTGGAGCCCTGTCTGGCTATAGTCTGCAGCCTTGCCCCACTCGAATAATCTGAGCTTCATAAAAGTGACTAAGTCTGAAGGTAGATATTTTCACAGGGTGAAGGTGCAAAAAGTATTCAATCAACACTGGACCTTCTCTGGGCACAAAATTCAAATTTCTCCCACGTGGTGTTTTCGCACCAAAGGTCAGTGGCTCCACCAACACCTTGTCCAGTTTCTATCCAGCAACGTTGAGCCCTCTTCAATCACACCATGCTGCTTTGCCCCACTGGGGCTTTTTGACTTCCATTTCAAAGTCTAATGGCCTCTGATGGGGTGAAGAAGCAAATTACTCCATCGCCCTGACGGAGGTGCCACCCGCCTGATTTAGAAATGACAACTGGTCCAGCAGACATTTCTAGCATTGGCAGGAACTGCTTTCACAATGGTTCCTGACAATGCATTGTAAGGTTGACAGATGGCTCCGTCAGCATCATGGAGCTATATAGAGATCTTACAACTTTTTTTTATTTTCAAAAAGAAAATCTCAAAGTTAGATTTTCCTTTTGAAAATAATGCCCTCCTCCCATGGCGAGTGGGACATTGTGCATTTTTCTATGCCACTTACCACCAGGTATTTCCTGACAGTGATAGGCATTGAAAAATGACTGAAAGTCTGCCCATCTAAATTAGATGGGAGGACATATAGACAAACCTCCAATAGCCCTTATGCCGTAGGGGCATGAGAGGAGTTAGACCACGGCAGCGACAGAGTAGTCTCCGTCATCATCAAACTATGGTCTGCCCAAATTTTAGTTTGTCAGGCAGTTCATAATGGTGGTGGGGAGGGAACTCCGTTGCCATTGCGACAAAGTTCCGCCTCCATCAAGATTGAAATGAGGGTCTAAGTCCAAAAGTAAAACTTCCGACCTTGTCGAGCCTGGCTTTTGTATCCGACTCACGCTGTATCGTGGCCGGCCTTAATTTGTGCTTAGGCACAGGTCAAGCGCAAACAGATTACCACAGTTGGCACTTAATACTTTTTGGCTCTATTTTCACATTTAAACTTTAAAAATTCATAACTCAGGTCTCCATTATTGCAATTTTGTCATTTTGATGTAATTTTATTTATTAAAACATTCCCTATTTTTCTAAATTGACTAGGAATTCTTCTTAAGTTGTGTTTTTAATGTATTAATGTTTTGGTATTCCAGAAATAGTTCACACATTGTCTCTAGGTTTTCTCTAAACCTTAGCTACTAGGGGCTTGGGCTCAGGTTAATTTAGTGACTCTAGGGATTCAGCCTGACAAGATTGTGGATATTATTTGAAGTAGGTACTTACCCCCATTTAGGTCTGCTGCCAAAAGAGTCTATTGTGGAGTGCCACAAGAATCTTCTTTGAGCCCTACACTTTGAACCTTTATGCAGCTCCATTGGCAAAGCTGACTCAAATCACTCTGAGACTGGGTGGTCAAAGTAACATCACTCGGGCAACTTTCTTCCAAGGCTTAAAAACAGTCGCAAACTGGATGGATGCAAATTGTTTAAAACTTAACCCAGAGAAAACCTAGGTACTGATTCTTGGCGGATTTACCTCCTGCTGGACTGCTAGTTGATGACCAAACTTGTTAGGTCAGTGTCCAACACCACTTCAATCGGTAAGAATTGGGGGAGATAGCCTTTGGTGACAATATTTTCTTTTCCCCTCACATTGATGAAGTATCTGCTACCTGGTTCTGTTTTTAGAAAAATGTAAGGAAAATCCTGCTGTTCATTCCAAAATCGGCACACTTTTCTATCATTCAAGTGTTATTGGGACCTCGTTTGGATTATGCCACTGCCCTTTTTCTAGGCTTACCAGCCTATTCGCTTCACAAACTCTGAATAATTCACAACTGCGCTGCTTGTCTGCCACTTGGATTACAGCAAAATGCACAAATCTCTGAGCACTTGAGATCTTTACATTGGCTCCCACTAGACATGTGTGTTATTTTTATTAGCAAATGTGCCTGCTTTAAAGATTCCATATGGTCATGGCTTGGCTTTTATCAGGCATATGCTTTTTAGTATAATCTGCACAGAACCCTTCACTATACATCGGCTTGTTTGCTGCAAATCCCTAAAATCTGGAAAATCGACTAGATGGCAGATCCTTTGATTTCAGGCAGGCACTCTTTGGAACTTCCTTCCATAAAATTTACACCAACAGAGTAATCTATCTAGATTCAGGAAACTCCTCAAGACCTGGCTTTTTACAGCTAAATAGCACCCATGTTTCTTCTCATTATCCAGCTCAATGACACCCTCAGGTAATCACACGCTCTACAAATACTTCAAATAAACAAAAATATAAAAGATACTACCTATGCGGGTGGATGTAGCAGCATTGACCATTGTTCATGCTTTCACTATGCAGGTGCAGGGGTACTAAGAAATGTGCACTACTTGCAGAGCACTGAAAGAGGGACAGGTGGTTTTAAGAGAGGGACAAGAAGAAATGGACAAGGAATAAAAGATATGCCTAAGGAGTGAGTGAAACTGCATTGAGTAAGTATGAGGTGTGAGCCTGTAACTTTTGTTGCACATGAAGATCGGTCCTGTAGTCTAAATCCAGGGCCAGAGGGATCGTGTGATCTGTGTGGTAGTTTGGATCAAAGAGGACTGATGAAGGCAGGAATTAAGGGACTGTATAAGAGAGAAATGTGGTGGGGGCTCCCTTATCATTAACCCTGGGCGTAGTACTACGCTACGTTCGTGGAGCGTGCGTAGTTTGCGCTACTACGCACTACGCGAATTGCACGTAGCACAGTGCAAAAACGCGTAGCATAGCGGGCATTTTTTGCTTGCTCGCGGTCCTCAACGTCAAGTTGGCGACCGCGAGCGAGCAAAATCAACATCCCGGCGAGACTTTTTCCTCGTTCGCGATCAGCAACATCAAGTTGCCGATCACGAGCGTGGAAAATAAACCTTCCGGCGAGATTCTCAACGCGGGGAGGTCAGGTTTCTCATTGCGAGTTGTCGCGTATGCTCGCGACCGCTCGCGATGAGAAACTACCAGTCCGCGTTGAGAAAGCTGCTGCTCGAGTACAAATCTACTCGAGCGGCAGAAAACGACCGCTTGCACTGTGCAAGATGCCGTTTGCAATGATTGCACAGTGCGGACAAGCATCCGGCACTGTGCAATCAGTGCGAACAGCATTTCCCTACCGCACTACGCAGTTCACGTAGCTACGCGTAGCGTGCGTAGTGCACTTCGCGTAGCTATGCGTAGCACTACTACGCGAACTACGCCCAGGGTTACTTATCATACCTTGCATGGGTGCCCCCTACAGTTTTGTTACGCCACTGCTTGGCTATCTGTTTATTGCTCCTCTCAGTCCTCAGCCTCTCTCTCTCTTCTCTTCTTTCCCTAATTTCTCCTAATATTTTCCCTCCATCTCTCCTTTGTTACCCGGCAACTCGCCCTTCCTATTCCTGTCACAATTTGCCTCCATCTTCCCTGCTACTGAATTAACGTTTAAGGCACAGGAGGAATGTACTGCAGGGTAATAAAAGGAGGGTTGGGGCAAGAGGAGGTGTCTTAGATGTTAATTATGGGTTGTAACTGCTACTCTGCTCTTCTGGCTCTACCCCTGGTATCTCTGGTTCTGCTCTTGCTGTGCCTGGTCTCAGGGAACATGATGGATGCTACAGGATCATGGCTACAGGATAAAGCCAAAGGATCAGGGCTGTCAGAGTCCTGTTTGCTTGTGTTAGTTTCCAAACTTTGTCATTGCAGTAGCTGGGAGGAGGAAACGTGAGCCGGTTGAGGGGCTAAGGATCATACAAAAAACAACCCTGTGATGTCATCAGGAGTTAAATTATGATCAATGTCACTTCCAGTACCACTTCCATTTTGGAGAATCCCATGGGAGGAGGGCAGCTCCTTTCTGCTGCTGTGTCTGTAAAGCACAGAACTTCACTGTACCATTTTCTGCCGCCAAGGGTTTTCAGGGGCTTTAGTCCAGGTTTTCTGACGTTGCAACCCTCATTTCTCCAAACTCATAACTATCTCCTGCTTCCATCATCTCAAGAAATGTCAAACACAGCTGCTGTTACCAGGAGCCAATTCCGACAAATTTTAAATGTATGCTGTAGTTTTCGGGACTAACTGACTCAACAATAATTCTGCAAATCAAGACTGCTCGAGACACTGAAGTTATTTTCTGAAATTACCAGCAGACGTACGGTTTTATAGTCCTATCTCTCGGTGCTTTACAGAAATGATTGATTGAGTGATTGAAATGGTGTGGTGGGAATCATCTGCTATTACTAGGAACACAAAGGGCTTAGTATGTGGTTGCTAAGAGTACCATGGACTCATTTTATTACTCATATATGTATTAACCCTGGTTAACACCTTAACCATAATGTCATCTCATGTAAGGGGCCCTACTTTGCATTGGAAACGAAAGCTCAAATTAGCAGGAGTGTAAGTTGCTCACAATCCTGAGTTTGACACCTTGGAATGGGGAATAACTTGCCATTCACTGATCTTGTTCCTATTCTGAGGGGCACAAATACTACATGTGCGCTCTTTGCTCTGCGAATTGCGACAGGGTTCGCTTGCTGCAAATCACAAGAGCGAACACTTGCGATTGCTGTGATTTCTACACATATTGTAATACCATTTTGCCCCTAACATTGGCTTGTGCTCAAAACATGATTAAAGGCCCCGTCAACTGAAGGGATTTCGACTTCTTCAAACATGTTATTTATCCCGTGAGCAAGTCATAGATACTGACCTTATTTCAACCACTTATTCACTGAAATGTATTATTATGTTTGAACACAAGCTTAAGCCAGCAAATCTGTGCATCGTTTTCTATCCTTGCTTATGCCCTGATTGAGAGTCAGACAGAAATATCCGCCTGATCACAAATGGGTGGGTGTTCCTGCACCTGGATTTTCCACATGCAAGAACATGTGACATGTGTTTATCGGGGAGTATTCTAGCCGCTAACATCACATGAGGCTTTGGCTGCAACAGCAGTGAGGCCTTGTATTGTGCTGCAGCCAAATATTGTTTCTGGAAAGGGGAAGCATGCAATGCTCCCTGCTCAGTACAATAGCTAGATGTACTGCCACCCGGGGCGGCCCCTAAGTTTGCCAGCCGGTGCAGGTAAGAGCGCGAGGGGGGGGGGGCGTCTGACAGATGACTTGGTCTGGGGGGGTTGGCGGCGATGGACCACTTGTTCTTGGGGGGATGGAGGTAGAGGTTGTTGACAGACACGACTTGCTCACCTCCGCTGCCCCCAAAAAGAGTGCTGCAAGGGGCGGATCGCCCACCCCCATAGCTACGCCACTGTCCCTGCTGCCAGAACTATTCTTTCCTCTCCATCACCTCCCTTCCTTCCACCCCAACCCATACAGAGGCCTCCCTAAACAGAGCGGGTTGTACATTTGTGTGTTGCCGAGGCACTGTAATTCCATATCTACACAGTTATTTCCCATTTCGAGGGAGTTAACTCGTAATAGGCAGAAATCAATGCAGGGAGACTGGCCAATAACGGTAATTCTGGGAGTCTATGGATAGACATCCGCCTAACTTGTAATCAGTAACACAGTAGCAACTTAATGGTTTTTTGGTACATTTTCAGGCTTCTGACCAATGTTGAAACTTTCATCATGATAAGAAAGTTGTTTTCTGTCTTCTTTGCATCCGTGTTCGACCATTCTAGGCATGGTTCCACTTTCGAAAACCGCAAAAGTAAAATAAATATTTAATATTTAAAAATTCAAAATATACCTGGCTTTCTGTCCATATATTCAACACACCTTATTTCCTGCGCTGCTCTCCCATGCAAATCATTCCTGATTTCCTCCACCCAATGCCAACAAATCTAATTTCCTGCCACTGATAACGCCGATTCTTATCTAATTATCTATAAGAACCTTCTGGTCGCCAAGATCTTTTTACCTGTTGAATAGTGTAAAGGAGAGAATCTCATCAGGTTAGATATCAGCATTCATTTTGTCTGAAAGGACCACTGACTCCGAATTCAAGTTTGAGAATTTATTATCGCCACAAATAACTGAATGTGCAGGCACCTCAACACGAGGTTAAAGAAATAGATGGGCACTAATACAAATAATAATCTACGCAGGAGTCTCATCCGACTCAGGATAAGAAGAATAGACAGTTCTAGGAGGACCAACCAGACTATGATTGCTCCTATTTCTAAGTTGCTCTTCATGGGCCTAAACAAGCTTAAAATCAATTGCTGTCCCTACACTAACGCTAAGTGACATCCCTGCATAACGATTTTCCCAGGCAAGAAAGAATAAAAGGTGTCAGCTGTGAAGACTTCCTAAGAAGTGCAATCACCATATACCTAAGCTCAGCTCTGTCCTTCTCTCTGGTCTCCCCTACCGCTTCTCTGGCCTCCTCCCTCAGGGCACTATCCCTAATACAAAACCATACTACAAAGGTACACGCCTTGTTTACGCCCTCTTGGCCAGGTCTTCTTTCTTGTGCTTTTCCATAGAAACGGTGACTTCATCCTGGACGGTTTCGTTGACCTTGAGTCCCAGGCGCCTTCTCCGCTGAAAGTATCATCCCTAAATTCCATTGCACTCCCGTACCATGCCTCCCATCTTTCTAACTTTTGAAAACAAAGAGTTAGTCTTTACTAACGAGACATGTGTCCTTGCACCTGCAACAAAAGATACGGTCAACAGAAACCTTCTACTGTGCTAATTAAATCTACCGTTTGTGCCCAGAGAGCCTTTCCAAGAGAAACCCTTTTCGGCCTACCTTATAAGCTAACATAAGAATATACCAGGCCTTCCTTAAGCATATATGTAGTCAGGCCCTTACATATAACTTTTAAACACACATCTTACTTTTCCCTATAAGCATATTCATTACGATTCATTATGCAAACAATGAATTACATGTGCAACTTTAATATGGTGCACGTTTAAACTACTGCAATTACATTTCATACACGAACTGATTCCTCTAAGCATTATGTTCACACAATTCAAAAAGCATTACATTACATCATTATCCTAACACCATTATACTGCTGAATTCACTTCGTTTCAGTGAACTATTCATTCTTTGCTAAACATGCATGAGTATACAATGAATATATGTCTGAATACATGTGGGTGCGGCCTATCAGTGATTATGATGCACCCCTACAATTCACAAGAACATTTCGCTCTATCACCTGTTCTCTCTTCAAAATATATCTGCAGCATCCAGTCTTCTGCAACCAATGCACAGCATATTTCTTTCATCATATGTAAAAAAAAAAACAGAAGTGCATGGACTCAGCGTTTTTCTTAGGAGCCTGACACCAGGGATGCCGAATGGCATGGTGCAGATACCAAGGCTATCAAATCTTTGATTCCATATTAAGGCACGTCCTTGCTTCACCTCAAACCCCTACCACTTTCATCCACTTTTGTAGGTTCTTTTTCATCCCCCTTTCTCCCTTTTGTACCTTTCACTCTATAAGTCTCAGTACCCAATTATGAGTGCCGGTGCCCATCAGTAAACACCTGCACAAATTGTGCACTTCTCTTAAGGCACCCCACTTCAAAAATAATGGTGCCCTGCCCCCTCCCCCTTCTGAAAAACTCTATTGAGTTGTCATAGATCTTTGGATTTGTAAATATAGTAATTAATCCACTGCCATAGCATTAAGCATTTGTAATGATGATGATGAAGATGATTATAATAATATTAATAAGAATAAGACCAATAGTAACCGTGATAACAAGAATAATAATAATAATAAGAATAATAATAATAGCAATACATTGTTTGTTCTATAGTGCTTCACTTTGCACTGTTGCAATTTCTCAGACTAAATAACAGCTGGTGGACATGCACAAATCCACCAAACACTTTCTCAGTAAATACGCGTAAAGACTAATTCCAAACTTTTATGAATTATGAATGTATTGATGAAATAACTACTGCAATGAAATAATATCTATATCTTATTTGTTTTACTTTTAGGATTGCAAGGACTGAGAGGTCTGCAGGGCCCACCAGGAAAGGCAGGACCAATAGGACCAAATGGTTCAACTGGACCAACAGGCCCCAAAGGAGAACAAGGCTTGATTGGGCCAAAAGGATCGATTAGTCCAACAGGTCCAGCAGGACCAGTGGGACAAACAGGACCAATGGGACAAGTAGGTCCAAAAGGCTCAGCTGGACCACCAGGACCAACAGGGTCAAAGGGCCCAAAGGGATCAATTGGCCCACCAGGGGCCCACAGGAGCTGTGGGACAAAATGGTTCAACTGGAGCCCCGGGTTCACCTGGACCAGCAGGGCCAGCAGGACCAACAGGACAAAAGGGTTCAATTGGGTCAACAGGGCCAATGGGCTCAAAAGGCTCAATAGACTCACCGGGACCAGCCGGACCAATGGGGCCAACTGGAGTAGCAGGATCAAAGGGAGAAGCAGGACCACGCGGAGAAACAGGGCCAGCGGGTCCAAAAGGTTCACCTCGATCTCCAGGACCAATGGGAGCAGCAGGCCCCAAAGGCTCAGTGGAAGTAACGGGTGCAGCTGGCCCAAAAGGCTCAATTGGATCAACAGGGCCTCCGGGGGCGGTGGGGCCCAAAGGTTCAACGGGAGCAACAGGACCAGCAGGGCCAACAGGCCCAAAAGGTGCAAATGGATCACCAGGTCCTAAAGCAGACCAAGGATCACTGGAACAAAAAGGACAGAAGGGAGAGAGTGGAGGCTCTGGTGAGATAAAGGCATGTGATTGGAGGGGAAAACCATACAGCGATTGCTGTGTCTCTAATTGGATATTTGTGTTTTAGTAAAAAAAAAAATATCTAAAAGTATGTGTTTGATTTTATTAGAGTAGATTCTCAATATGATTGTACATTGTTTAAACAAAACACCCTCAGTGGGAGTTGTATATTCGCAGATTGCGCTGCAGGTTGAGACTTGTCTTTGGCGCATCAACATATTGCATTTTTTGTAGAGCTGTGACCTCTATTGTCAAAGTGTCAAAAACAGACATTAGCCCCTCCTGCCAACTCTTTTCCTGTTATTGGTCTGCTTCAAGGCTGTCACAGGATAGGCCAAGCTTCAACAGATGGTGGAATCTGCTACCGATTAAGAAATGGGTGGCGTGTCTGGTCCTTTGTTGCCTGCACCAGTTGTCCGAGCAGATGCAGGGGATTTCCAGTGCTCCCCTGCAGGTCAAAGGGACAGTGGCGAGCTCAGGGTTTCTCAGTTCCTCGGGGTGGAAGGCTAAAAGATCTACTTAATACAGCCCTAGAGTGGTGAGCCGCCTTAATCTTCAACTCCATTAGACCAGACACTGCAATCTGAATCTGATCTAATGATCAGACTGCACAGATGCTCCCATCCAAATTAGTACTACTTCTGGAACACCATGCAAGACCTATCCCCTAATTAAGAATGATGCTGTGGCTTCTTGCCTCTTAGGTGGAATGAGGATCTAGTAGATGTATTGCTTCAGCATGATTTTTTTTAATAAGGCCTTAACTCAACTAAATCTCTATCAGTGGTGCAAAAACAGTTTTGAGAATGGGGTGCTGGCCAGCAATATCAGCTCACTAAAAACATAGGGTTGTGCAAAATGTTATATAAAGAGCAAGTATTCTTAACGAGGGACTCCTGTTTTGTGGAAGAATGTAGTAGCATGGAGTTAATTGGTTGATCTTGGAGCACATGCTAAGAAACATATCAAAAATAAGGAGTGTAAGTTACTGTCTTAAAATTTGCTCTTGGTTGAAGATTCCAACTAGTGGTGAAATACAACACTTTTTTACTAATACAAATTTTGTAAGGTCACAACTGGCAGGCATTATATGAGAAATACTACAATATTTTGAGTTATGCAGCTAGTACAGGGAAAATGTTATCCCTCATTTCGAGATGTGCAACTCAAGAACATGTAGCTAATACCACACTTGGTAAACATCTCACTACAGCTGTATTCACTGGGTGATGAATGAGCTCCTCACATACTGTGGGTTTTATAATGACCCCACTGTCTTTCAGTGTTGCTGTTATTTTTTGCAATATGTGAAAAGTTGAGTTTGTAAACCATACACATATTTTTTTTTCATGTGTGCTAAAAACATGTAACCTTCTCCTTTCATTCATATTTTCCTGTACCCCTTGGCAAGAGTGTCACTTGAATCAAGTTACAAAATGCCTTCATGTTTTGAGTCCAAGAAAACAAAAGTAAACACTTCCTGAAAAGAATTATCAGCAGCTGATCATCAGAAGAAGCCATCGGACAAAAACAATTCACATTACTTAAAACATTCAAAGGATCGTTATTTTTCAATGCAGACTCCATCGATCGAGGCTTTGTGGGGGTGGTGCAGCACCTCCAGCACCTCTAGTTCCCAGCACTACTGCACTCTTAGCACTCCCCTTGTTGAGTGTTGCCTGGCTTTGGGAACTTCAGTGTGTGGTCACAAGGGATAAGTTGTATGCCTTTTTAGTAGCCACATTTGCTGGGTTTTATTGATGTGTATATGTCTGTATGTGGGTAATTTTCCCTACTTATGGTGTCCCCCAGTCTTTGCCTAATGGACACTTGAGTTTCATACCTCTTCTCTGAGGCTAGCTGGCCATGTTCCAGCCACTATATGATGTCTTATAAATGTTGTCCACCTCATTCAGAGTTCCCAGTGGCACTGGTCTGACACTGTACCAAGACACCAGTCCTATACCAGGAGGGGACAAACATTAATAATCCTGGATTTGCCATCTCCATCTACTTGGATTTACCATCGACCAGAACATAACTATGCAAACTGATATACCCAAGTCGGTCAACACTGCCTCATTTGACTCCATGTCACCTGGAAGCTCTAGCGCTTTATCCCACAAACAGACTTCATGACAATGGTAACATCTCTGGTTCTGTCTCTATCTGGTGGTGACAACACCATTTTAGTTCCTCAGTGCCTCTCAAATCCATTGTACACTCAGCAGCACCCCTGGTTCATGGTGCACCCAAAAAACGACAAAATTACACTCATTGTAACAGACCTCCTCTGCAAGCCACTCGTCTGTCTCCCCACAAGTTTTTCACTTTAGTCTTCCCTCTTACCTAAGAAGAAAACTTCACACCACATGAAAGCAGAGAAACAAAAGAGGCAAATCAACACATCTTGAAATTCCCAATACAACATCATCAAAAACTCTCAACTGCACCTTGTCATTTCGAGCTCCCACTACTTGCAAGAACCTCCTCGAAGAACTCAGGCTTCTTGTAAACTTCCTATCCTTGCATATGGCTCTAAAAACTCATTTTTTTTATTCCATCTGAAATCGGACAGTTAATGGACCTTCATTTTCACTATTAAGCCTGTTACTTTGTTCATTTTTATCTCGTAGTTGTCATCCGTTCTTTTCTACTCGTTTAGTGGGAGCCCCTGTTAACTATGTCACTAGATCTGTTGTTACACGTGATGTGGTCCACTTCCCATATGCTAACGTCTGCGCTAAATGAATAGCACTATAAAAAAAAAAATAACAATAATCAGCATAAAATGTTAACTGTAATAGATTAGGGCACAATGTTTAGATTCCTAAGTGCTACTTAATGTTTCTAGGAAGCTGAATTTACCTCCCCAACAGACCTTTTATAGCCCACGAATACACCACAGAAAGCAGGCAGATCTGAAGGCCTCTGCATCATTTCATAAACATGTAGGGTTAGATTTTCAAACATTTTGCGCTGGGTTAGCATCACAAAAGTGATGCTAACCAGCACAATTTTTTTTTTACCAATTTACTTTCCAGCGCAAAACTTGTTTTGCGGTGGAAAGTACCCTACAAATAATGCAAAGCGAAGCATTGCTTTGCGTTACTTAGCGCCAAGAGGACATTACATGGGTGGTACATGGGCATTCCCATGCAACCACTCATGCCTTTTGAGTCAAAACCCTATCTACAAACAATTGTAGACTGGGTTTAGTGCCAGAAGTTAACGCCATCTGTAAGGAGGCATTGAGAGGAGAAATATTTTTATTTCTCCTTTCTGGGAAAAGTGCTTGAACTTGTCTAGGTATAGTAGATATAGTATTTTGTACAGGAAGGATGCCCTTCCTGTACAAAACCTATGCTAGACTCAGGCACGCATCTTAACGCTATGGAGCCAAGGTGTGTGCCTGGCTCAAGGCAACTGAAATTAGCGCTAGGGGAGAGCAATATCTCTGTAGATATGACGCTCTCCTGATCCCTCCCTAGCATGCAAGACAGCGCAGCATTTTTAGATGCCTCGCTGCGTTGCGTGACTTCTTTGAAAATATGCCCCGTTGAGTGCTACAGTAATAGGTCAGATTTGGTAGTAAGTATTTTTATGATTACGAAAAAGGTTTATAGATTTTGAGCTAAAATGCTCTAAACAGAATGTCAAATTAACTGACCGCTTACCATAAAAATAATTTTGGCCTGCTAAACCGCCGCCTCATTCAATTCATTGAATGGCGTTCTCTGAACTGCATTTAATTTGCACTATCCTCTCCATACCTTCTCCTGGTCCCCTCCTTTCTTCAGTCTGGGGTTATGCCCTCTATTTACTCACCAAAATCTAAAACGAAAAAAACCTTCATGGGTGGTGCAAAAATAGAACTAAGGGCCAACTAGAATCCTTTAAGCAATCCCTGAGATCCCTCATCGTAGCTCCATACAATGAAATCAAATTTCCAATACCTTATCTGCTCCTTTTGTTTCCTCCCTCAATGACTTAACTATGCCATCAATGGGGTATTCATTCCTCCCCACACTTAGAACTACTCTTGCTAGCTCTTCATGGCTTTCATGCTCCCTGATATGCAATCCAGTCCTTTCACCTGTTGTACCCACCTCTGCACCTTTCCTCCCACATCTTTCGAAGATCTACTTCTGATAGTCAAATCTACAAGCCCATCAGATGCCACATCTCATCCTTTCAGGCCCATAAACATCTAAACCTTTTACTATCACCTCTCATTTCCTGTTTCGATCTCACTATTTAACTACTCCTTTCTTTGACGGTACCATCTATACAACTCTTTAAATCTGAAATGGTCTAGCCTCTGTTAAAAACAAGCAGTGTTGACCACACCTCCTCTTCAATGATTGACTAGTCTCCCAACTGCCTTTCTTTTCAGAACGAACTGATTTTTTTCAACTGCCTGTCTTTCATTCCAAATAAAATCTCCTCAATCCCCCTCAACCAGACTGTCTAATCCATACACAATACCCTCTGTTGCATCTTCATTATATCATGATGTGGCATTTGAGCTGCTCCTGTCTTTGATTTTCCTAGCTCAGAATGAAAATACGGAAGGTCTTCCTCAGAAACCACAAGGAAACCCCTCTAAGCCAGAGAGAGAACAGGATGCCAGTGAGTTTGATATCCTAAAGAGTAACACAGAAGTAGCTCCAGAAACCCAGAGAAAAATGGACACCTAAAGAGGAAAGGACAAAAATAAATGCACATATTCTTCCAGAGGTAGCAAAAAGGTTAAAAACTAAAATAAAGCAGGATTTAGGCACACAGAGAAACATACGACAAGCAATAATAAACAGGTGAAGCAAACTACAAACAAACAGGATCTGTCTAGTTTGAAGAGTTCTACAGCTTTCCTAGGCTTTCATTGTTTCTTATTGAATTATCAGATTTTCTTTAATTATAGTTTTAATTAAAAAAACAATTATTCTTTCAGAGTAATTTTACTTAATTCAGTTTAATATTATATCTAAAAATGAATCAGGTCTTTTATTTTTTTATGGCTGGATTTAGAGTTTGGCGAATGGGATACTCCCTTACAAACATGATGGATATCCCGGCCACTGTGTGGCAATTACATTGTATCACATGGCACTTGTAATACGGCAAACGGGATATCCAACACATTTGTAACAGAGTATCACATCCACCTAACTCTAAATCAGCCCCTTAGTTCTATATTTCTACTGTTTTTAGGTTTAGTTGCACCTGTCAAATCATACATTGTTTTGAAGGTTTGGCTTGCTGCCTTGGCCATTCAACCACAAATGATCCAAGAATACCTTTAGGAAATATGATTATCCTGGCAGTCCTTTTGCTTGGGCCTTGTTCACTTCAAGAACATGATCTTTCTGCCAGATAGCCTGCCTAGCAGATTGTCTCCAGGATGTCTTAGAGAGAGAGTTTGGTTGTTCATGTCATAGTGCCAGATATTGTAAATTGATCCGCTTGCCTAAGTTGGAGTCCTTTGGAAATTGGCTAGTGTGTTTTATAAAACAAAACCACTTGGCTAATAAAACTTAAAGGGTTTTGAGCATCTCCATGAGATACTTCCATAAGGTATGCCTCTCTACTAACACAATAAGAAAAGATTCCAGACCCTTTAAGAGATATTGAAAGAAGCACAAGCAAAGTCTAAGGAAGAGATTTCCAGTTGTCCAAACTCTTTATTAGCAGTTCAGTAATACATATTAAGCAAAAATAAATATGTTATAACATTTTATAGTGCTTAATGCCACAGTTTTGCCACTCCTGAGCATTGTAAGTAACTGCCCATTAACTGCTCAATTTAACGGTACTGAATTTATTGATCTTAGAAGGTTGAAATACTGAGTTAGCCTTGCCAGGATTCAAACTCATGGCTTGCATAATCAAATGATAACAGTAACACCAAACCATCTTGTTTGCTTTGTTGTACACAAATCATGAATTTACTACCAATGGGTTTAAGACTCGATTTTAACCTGGTGTGTTCAGCAGTGCAGTTTTATGGTGCTAGGACAGTCATAGCCTCAGATCCAAGCTGGATCCTTCAATTCATCTCCCATTTAGTGAAACTCCATTCCACGATGACTACGAAACACAAGCTCTATTCCAAGATGGACTATGAATGCAAAGTTCATTTCAAGATGGCCACCAAAAAATACCATTTTGGTATGACCTATTCCTTCATTTCAGGAGAATCTTTTCAAAAACAAGCATTTGCAATGCAATCGGTCTCGCCTTTGGGACCTTATATATATTTAGCAATGCAGCACATTAGCCTGGGTGCTGAAACATCTACTGTTCTTTAAAATGGAGAGAAAGTAAGCACCAAACTGCGTGACACGCCAGGTATGAGAACACATGGAGTGACATATTGCCTTTCAGCGGGAAATGGTATAGTCCAAAGCTCTGTTTTTAATATAAATTCAGGGCCTTCGGTAGTCATATCACTGATAATACAAGATTTGAAAAAAATATTATTGTCTACGGGTGCTCGTGGAAGACAATTTCTATGGACTGGAATCTAGAGAATGCTAAAGTGATGCTGGTATTCTACTGACCTCTGCTGGTCGTTTTCTATCAAGAAAGTTAAATAGAGGCAGTTGCCAGAAAAAGAAAAAAAAGAAAGTTCCTCAACAGAAAGCAATTCTCTTATTTTACTGACCTCTACTGGTCGTTTTCTATCAAGACAGTTAAATAGAGGCAGTTGAACAAGCAGAAAGCAATTCTGGCATTTTACTGGCCTCTACTGGTCGTTTTCTATCAAGACAGTTAAATAGAGGCAGTTGAACAGAAATAAAAAGTGCCTAAGCGGAAGCAGACAAGTCCTAGGGCTGATCTCCAGATCCCACAAAGTACATACACATATAAGTATATACTAAAGTATATACAAGAGGCCTCGAATGCTCGACCTAACAAGCCCCTTCATATCAGGTGGTTCCTATTGTACTGGCCTGTACAGGATCTCGGATCAGTGTATCACTGAGTCACAACTCTTCCACTTGCTGGAGCTGTAGTAATCTAGTAACACCGATTCAGTTCTGCTCCAGTCTTACCAGCTCCAATTCTGCTTCAGTCCTGGCCTTACCCAGACAATTTAGCCCAGTGAGAATTGTCCATTAATTACCCTGGAACTTTTCTGTGTTTTTAAGCTTGTCCATCCTGGTGCTGTCAGGCATTGCTTTCCATAGGGAATGCTCTCTGAAACCTGTGTTACAACCAGAAAAGGCACTGTGGCTTCCAGAAGAGGCTACTCTTTCCTAAGAGCCTGATCATGTCTAAGGACTGATCCCTGCTCCAGCACCTGACATGGAGAACTTATGGGAGAAAGGCCAGAATCTAAGTGATTTCAAATGGAGATTGACAGAATGTGGTTCTGTATCAGCTCCTATTCCTGTGCCCTTGGTCAGTGTGTCACCCTTGTTATTCAGGGTGTAAATATATACTCTTGAAGACCTAGGACCTGATTTAGAGTTTGGCAGACGGGTTACTCCGTCACAAACATGATGTCAGGGACTGTCCGGGACAGTCTCGGACACAGTCAGGGACTTGGGCAAGGACTGGCGACTGGGTAGAAAATGTGAAAAGAAAGAGGAGTACAGCACTGTCCAGGATCACACAGGAAGTCAGAAGAGAAAAGGGATCCAAAGGAGAACCCTGCACAAGTGAACAAGATGGCTAAGACTCATAAAGGAAGGGCACTCACGAGGCAATTTAGCATTCAGACTAACTACATCCAGGACGGACGTGCAAGACATATATATAAAACAACATTAACAATAAAGGGAATGTGGGGTAAAGCACTCAGGAGCTCCACACGGTAAGACTGAAGCTCAGTAAGATCCTCACCCACAATTGCTGTTACAGATACTGACTGCAAATACCCACATACAGGATATGCATGCAAAGGCAGGGTCTGTAGAGTTGATACCTATGGTGATGTTATAAATGTAACTCAAAGACAATACTCACAGTGAACAAGAAACCCCACCTATGTAGTCAGCTGTGCCCACGGATCCTGGCAATCAAACAGGAATAAGCAAGGCAGTAACAGCAAAGGTGTAAAACTAAATACAAGCACAGTAGACAAGGAGCTAGCAAGGAGGAGTGCTTAACAGGAAAGGAAGGAAATCACAGGGCACACTTGTCAGAAAGCAAGTAACAAACATACAAGGTAATAGAAGCAAGACAGCAGAAATAGAAAGACAGTGAACTAAGAACTGGAACTGCTGCAGGGATTCTGCACATATACAGAACTACGCGCAGGAAAACAGGACCTCAGTGAATAGGGGTGTACCAATCTATCACATTGGTACCCAAAATCCCAAACCGACTAGCTATAGTGTCTCATTCGTTCTCCGACTAACAGCGAAGCTACCAATGATTAGACAACCCAGAACACAACACTCCAGACTCTCTCAAGAATCGCGGGAGCAAGACAACTCTTTCGCTCACTCACTCATACCTGTCCACAATGCGAGTAATCAGAGTCACGGTATAGTTTAAAATGTTTATTATAACTAACGCGTTCTATGGTACAATACACGTGCCATTACTAGCAACAAAATGTATAAACACAATATAGTCAGCATTGTCACAAGTCCATAGAATACAATTGGGGATATCATTTTATAAAGACAGTGGAAAAGGGCTACAATACCTAACCACCCTCCCCGTGGTAAGAAATAGTTTATTATAAAAAAGAAGACCTCCGGGCTTTGTCAGCAGACCCCATACCTCAAGGCCTAGATGAAAAGTTTACATCTCAGGACAAGCACAGCTCTTTTCTCCGGAAAGGTGTCTCTCCAAGTGCGTGCACAACATGTTTAGCTTGCAATTTTAAAGCATACGATTTTCAGTAGTGCAGCTGTGTGTCATTGTATGTCTAGGTTCGAGGGAGTGACCAGAACAGAATAACAAGGGGCATTGTTGATCGACCTTGTACATCGTGTGCAGACTAAACCTCAGAGCACAGCAGAGAACGCGAAAAGCAGACAGTTCTCATGTGAAAGGGCACAAACAGAGTCTTGCGAAATCTATGCATGCAGTGTTGTGCGCAAAAGCAGCCTCATGGCAGCGAAGCTCATGCTAACTTGGCAGATGTCAACAATGGACCCACGATCCATACAAGCACAGTAGACAAGGAGCTAGCAAGGAGGAGTGCTTAACAGGAAAGGAAGCAAATCACACGGTACACTTGGCAGAAAGCAAGTAACAAACATACAAGGTAATAGAAGCAAGACAGCAGGAATAGAAAGACAGTGAACTAAGAACTGGAATCAAGGAAATGGGAAGAAAAGCAGGGACTGGAAAAGGATATACAGAAGGGGAGGCTACAAGGGTATACTAGAATAGTATTGAATCAGTAGTCAAGAAAACAAAATAACACAGAAGGCTGTGCTGGAGCAGGAACAAGAATTGAGCAAAAGCTCAGGAGTCAAGGTAGCACTGCAGGCAGTGCTAGTTCAAGGAAACAGGAAATAGCTACAGCTCAGGAACAGGAGTCAAGAGAGCACTGCAAGCAGTGCAAATCAGGAACAAGAAATAGCTGAAGCTCAGGAACAGGAACAAAAGTATAACTATAGCTCAGGAACTCAAGAAACAAGGTAGCACTGCAGGCAGTGCTAATTTAGGCACAAGGAATAGCTATAGCTCAGGAATTCTGGAAACAAGATATCAAAAGCTCAGGAAACAAGGATATCAGAAGATCAGGAAACACTGGAAACAAGGGTCGGTCTCACCGGTACACAGCTACAATGACCAACTTTGGCCTGAAGGGAGCTGGGGCTTAGAAGAGCTCACAGTAATCACATGCATCAGGTGTGAATAGGCTAGCAGCAGCCAGCCACAGGTGAGCTGAATTCCTCCATCCATCCTTGGCCTGCAGAGGTGGAGACGAAGCAGTGAGCAGGGAATTCTAGGTAACAGAGTGTCAAACATTAGCAGGCTGGCTTCAAGCATGAGCAGGATGGCTTTCACAAAACCCGGCATGGATTGGGAATGGATGTCTATTCCCAAATAGTGACCAAATGGATGGGAGTCAGGATATGCATGCAGGGGAGTATCTGAAAGCTTATTAGAACACTGGAGAGTCCCCAAGTTCAGCCCCCTGGTGGTGACACGAGAACGCAGGGAGCAAGTCGTGACACATGATGTAAATCCCATTCCCCATATTAAAAATGTCATTGGATATAATGGGCTCGTAATAAGGTGGACGCGATATCCGCCATGTTTGTAATGGAGTAACCGAGTCCACCAAACTCTAAATCAGGCCTTTAGTATCAGAAAGAATTCCCAATTGACCAATTCATTCAATCACAATGTGGACAGACTCTATATATGTCAAATAATGCATTTCTTTAATTATTAGTTCTCTTATATATTTGCTGATTATGAAATCCAAATATAGCATGACATTTTTTTACTTTAAAATCTTTAAAACCAAGCAAATATGTAAACAATTCACTCATGTCTCACACATATCTAAATATCCAAAAGGCAATATTCCCAAAACCGTTGCCCATTGTTAAATTGATTTGCATGCAAAAAATACAAAAAGACTTCCCCTCCAAAAGGATACCATTTTTGAACAAATTCTTGCTGTTGATGGTAAAGAACAATTATAAATATGGTCAGTCAGTCTGTATTTCAGTGCTGGATATCAAAATCAATTCTTTGCCACAGACATACATCCATCATTCTACTTATCTCTGCTGCTGAGGCTTAGTGCAGTTTCCTTAGCTTCAGATTTCTAGATTTATCTGAATGCCAAGCATTACAGGCTTGTTCATAACATGAGAATCCTGGAAGACTTTAGAGCTGGGCTGATGTCCTAGAGCAATAATATCATTTGGATGATGTACAGCTAAAGCTGCAGGTAACTACTGTCAAGGATTTAAAAACACCATAGAACTGGCTTTAGAAGATGAAGGCGTGGGCAGCAATACACTACTTGAAATTAATCACTTGAAAAACTTCGTTTTTGTAATTTGGCAGTCATTTTCATTGCTACTGGTAAATCTGAGGTTTTCCTCCAGATCAACAGTTATCCATGTAACTTGATATTAAAAATGGGCCAGATTGGAAAACATTTTGCTGTAAGCAGGAGTGACTTGCTTAGTTAGTATCAGTGACTTACTCCTGAATTCCAGACGTGTGCTTGGAGTGCTCATGACTTACTCCGGGGATCTATGAGAATGTCAGGAGTACTCCAGTAGTAGGTCAGAGCAACATCTTTGTGAATCTGGACCAATTTGGTTACATCTGACAAATTCCAGTAACATAGTCTGTCGTCCTTCATGCCAGTATTACTTCCTGTGGTGCATACTGTGGTGATGTCTCACCTCGACACTGACAATGTCAATTTTTAACATGCGTGGATCTACTTTTGCACCACTGAACGTGTTTCTTCATGTTGACCCTTCAAGGGTGCCTAGATTGTTAAGCGCATTATCCGACTGTTAAACATTGAAATCGCATCAGCTTCATTTGATTGTCCATTTCAAATTTTCTTGGCCCACAAAAAAAGTTTGCCCATTGCAGTCCTACTGTCTGTCCTGTTAGCACTTGGCAGATTGGAGATGCTTTCCCCTGGGTTGTACAGCTGGCATCAGTTTCGCCTGAAGGTTTTCTGTTTTGGAACCAAGTGCTGACTGATTGAGAACAGCCTGACTTCCACCCATTTTGGAAGCTGCTGAAAAATAGGTTGTAGATTACATCTGATTCTTATATTTCCCCTCAGTTCTTTGTTTCTAAAAGTATTGTGATGAAAACAACATATTTTTCTATTTAGCAAAAGTCTATGCTAAAGCATGGTATATAATTTGATAATTAATTTGAATAGCAATCTTCTGTCTGTAGAGACTATGGGAAAATATCTGTGCTCTAAACTGAATTTTCTTTCTTTAGAACTTGACCTTCTCAAGCGGCAACTCAGTTCTTTGGACCTTCAGGTGAAGACCCTGCAGGCCGCTGCCACTAAGCAGAGGAAAGGTAAGGGATATGTTCATCATGTGACATTGGCGTGATTGCCACTACCACGCTTGGGATTATCAGGCTCTTCATGTCTTCTGAGAGTTTTCTAGTTGCTTCCTCTCACAGGCATAGTTGTCTGGGTCATTGATGTGTGTGGTTTGTTTGGCATTCCCTGACCTCACAGTTCCCGGGACACAGAATTCTTCATATTATCTCACCTTAAAGAATGCTTTGCAATGTAGCTTTGAAAGAGACGCAGGCAGGGCAGCTCTATCACTGAGGGGCCTGGGAATGAATGGGGCCTGATATCAGTATATTTCACACATCACACAATTCTTATTCTTATAAAGTTTATTTCGGAAAATTGATTCCTTGAAACTTGCAGACAATAAAGCAATCTTTTAAATAGAATTTTTCGAAATTGTTAAGACCATTTAAAATCACTTACAACCTGTCATAAAAACTCTTTGAAAAGAATGTAAAACAATACTCGCAACACAGCCTGGAGTAAGAAACGCGTTCCTGTGCAAAAGAAGCAGCCAGTGCAAACACCCGATTTGTCCTGGTCTAGAATTTAAGACTTTTAGCTTTCCTTATTAACCCAGCCATGAATAAAAACTTACTTAGGGCAAAAACAGTGAAAATGGATGTGTTGCCCTTCAAGAATCTCATTGCCTCCTGGTATCTCCGAAAGCCATAATACTTGCACAGTGGGCGTATCACACAATAAATATCATATTGATGGTCTTTATATTTCACTGTTAAAGGGGATCAATCATGAATAAAAAGATTACCTATACTTGTTGTACAACCTTTCTTTCATTTCAGTCCTTTGTGTTTTGCTTTAAATGAGCTAAATATTAGAAGAATAAATTGTTTTTTGTCGTCCTGCATTTCTATCAATCACCAATAGCAGACGTTTTAGAATAATGCTTTCATGATACAAATGCGGATTTTGAGATGCAATGTAACATCAGGCACTGTATGCTTCTTCAAAGCATTTTAATTTCTGCTTGAAGTGGTAAAAGAGAGTAAACTGAAGCAGTTCAGCCCTCCCACTTTAAAACCTTTTAAATTATTTTTAAAGTGTCTTACTTTGTCATTGTGGTATAGGGGAGTAAACTGGAGCGGTCCAGGCCACCCCTGCCCCTTTAAAGCATTTTGAATAATTTTTAAAGTGTCTAACGTTGTTGTTGGGGTGGTAGGGAGTGAACTGGAGCCTTTGGAGTAAACTGGAGTATATAGGCCCCTCCCTCACCCCCAAGGCAATGGACCTAAAATACAAACTCTTGCATGAAAACTGGCACCTTCATAACTGTACCTCCAAACATAACTAGAGATCCCAATCAATAACCATGAGTTAAACATATTGTAACAGACCATGCTTTATTCGAACTACGATTTTTCAAATGTGTAAACATTAGAAAAGTGAGTCTAATACTGGCAATAAAGTAAACCGAAGTTTATTTATTTTATTTTTGCTGTTTTGAGACTTGTTGAACACAACTGGGAGACGCAAGATCCCTTCAAAAGATCCATAAGACAATTAAAATACCCATTTCTGATATTTTGTTGGCCCGCCCATGAAGCCTGCCCTATTGGTTGCCTAACTGTATTAAGCAGCAGCCGCGGCCCGTGCAGGTAAGAGCGGTGGGGCCGGGTTGGGGGGGGGTGGGGTGGGGTGATTTCAACAGACGATGACGAGGAGAAATTAATTATTTATTTAATTTTCCCTCGTGGTCGTCTGTTGAATCCCCCCTACCCGGCCCCACCGCCCCACCTCTTCCCAAGGCACCTCCGTTGTTCGTGGCACTTCAATAAATGACCTCCCCTCGCTCACACTTATCTTTTCACTCAATTAAAGTAACTCTTCAAGAAAAATTGGAAAGGACATGAGGAGAATCCTTCTTCTTCTTGCTGCTAGAGCAGAGGTCTTCAATCTGTGGGGCACGACCCCCAGCAGGGGGGCCACAGATTCCTGGGAAGGGGGTCGCGCATTTCCAGGCCTAACGTCTGCCTGGAATACAAAACATACTCTTCCTTTTGGACAAACGATCGTTAAAATGCTTCAGCTGAAGTTAATTGAGTGTCATGTGCTGTAAAAGGAAGAGGCCCAGCAGACAGGTAAACAATCCTTCAAACAAGCCTTCATGCCAGGGTGCCTGCTTGCCTGAATGAAATGCAAATGTACGCTCGGAGTCAATCTGCAAATGTAAAGGATGCTTGGGAGTGGTTCTGGCTTTAATCGCTGGATCACTTCAAGCATTGTGATGTCAAAGATGTGCTTTTTTTGTGTGGTGGTTAGCAACTGGGATGTGAAGTGTGTGCTTTTAATGATAACTGTATTTACACAGTGCTTAGTACCCCTGAGAAGGTGTTGAAGGGACAGTTATGCAAAAAAAAATGCATTACTTATGGTCTGATATTACACAAGTCTACATTTTGGAAGCTCCATTTTATCCTAAAACTCTTTGCACATTTTGTAGCAGTCTAATCTATCTTATAATGTGTGTAATGCAAGTATAAAATAATGACTTACACATTCACAGTGCTTTCTGCCACAGGCTGTGACCTCATAGCACTAAAAATACACAAGTCACTATTTTCCACTGCACCATCCAAATTTAGTTCTGTGGCTCTCTGGTTACACACAGACCTATGCAGTGCATTAAATAATAGAGGTTTTATAATGTACTATATAATGACAACTTTCTAAATATATTTTTCATTTAAGCAACCCATTATTTTATATGTAGCTATCTGATGGTGAAAGACCTAAAAAACGAACAAAATATTTTGGGGCTGATTTATTAGAGGCTTGCGCCGCTGGAGCGTCAGTTTTGTTGAAGCATCGGCGGCACAGCATCTCAATCATATCTGTGAGGTGAGGCAAAGTCACCCTGCGTGGCTTTGCATGGCCTCATAGACATGGAGAAGACAAAACAGCGCAAGTCGCTGCTTTGCCTTACTCTATGTCAAGTAGGCGTTCCATAGGCGTTGCAGTGGGTGTTCCCACGCAACGCCCATGGATTTTGATGCTGCCCCAGATTTGCAACACCATGTAAACCTGGGGCAGTGCCAAAACCTTACGCCTCCCCACAGCAGGATTAATGAGGAGAAATGTTTTCATTTCTCCTCGTTTTTTCCTCTTTCCATGTGTGTTGCATTCTACAGCACACATAGAAAGAGTAAAACCCCTCTCAGGATTGTTTTTGTGCAGGAAGATGCCCCTTCCTGCACAAAAAACATCCTGCCTATGTTGGCGCTAGGCAGCAATTTGTGTGCCAACATAGGGGGGGAAAGGACAAGAATGCACCATATTTCATAAATAAGGTGCATTCCTGCCCTTTCATACTGGCGTAGGACAGCGCAGCAAGAAGGCTTGTGATGTTGCCCTACGCCAATGCCTCATAAATGAGGCCCTTTGTTTTTAGCCACACCTTTGACCACGCCCCCAACCACTGACCTTTGGTTTGCTAAACACTGTTTAATTTATTTCCCCAATGTATAAATGATTTGCTGTGGGAATTGGGGGCGTTTATGGTTGTCGATATTTGGCAATGATGAGGAGGCCCAAGTTTTAGAAATTTTTGTCAGGAGGGGGTCCTTACGCCTAAAGGTTTTTGACAGGGGGTCTCGGCATCAAAAAGTTTGAAGACCTCTGTGCTAGAGTGATCCTCGTGTCACTGTAAACTGAGCACAATTTTCTTCAGCCTAAAGTAGCAAGTGTGGGCAAGAAAAGGTTCCTGGACAAGTGTGGGACAAGCAGGTGGCTAAACATGAAATGGCGAGGGCCCCTCTCATAGCAACCAACAACAACAAATTAGGCCCTGTTGCGAGTTCGAACTCGCATCAGGGCCTAATTTGTGCCAGTGATTGCAGCTGGACACCGGTGTCCATTTTGGGAGGCCTAGGTCATTTTCCATCCTCAGAGTTTGACCCAGAGAAAGGCAGAAAAAGGAGAAAGCAGAAGACAGATATGAACAGAGTGACAAAAAAGAAAGCATGTTTAAAAAAAACTGTGAGATAAAGAGAGGGTACGTTTCGAGGGGTGGATGAAACAGGTATGAGGTGGAATCAATTTTAGACAGCATTGGTATTCAATAACGCTGACGTTTAGCAACTCTGGCATGGCCTCATATGAAAAACATTTGGCTCCTCCCCTTTTATATATTTTTTCACAAATTAAGCACTTTTTTTCTATTATGGTATTCCTTTAAGATTCGCCTCAGGGGATGCCCAATTAGTTAGGAGGTTTAGGTATGGCTTTCTTTAAAACATTCTTACATCCTCATAAACATGAAGCAGTCTTACAAATTAAGACGAGTGCTCTCTAAACCCACAAAAATTGAATTTTTTAACATTTTACAAATGGAAAGAAGTCTCCATAATTTAATTTTATTCATATTTTCCACCGTCATAGAGTGCAGTGCAGATTTAGAGATGATCCAAATTCCAAGCCCGAAATTGCAGCTTTGTATTTTTAGTTTAATCTTTGCAGTCCTTGCAAAGTGCAAAGCTTCCGAAAGTTAAAGTTAAAAAAGGCGGGTCGGCATAACCATTCAAGCTGCTGTGAGAGGCAATGTGTTCATGCTGATGCAGTGAATGCTGATGTTTGGAAGCAATCCACTGTTGGCAGCACCATCTGTGACCCCTCTCCTTGCCCAATGCCCGCTATGGTTTTCTGGCACTATAAATCACTCTTACCAGTCCTTACTGGGGAGCTCACTCTGTCAGTGTTCCTCTTTCCCATGCACATATCTCCAAACAGAACCACAGCCCTCTACACTGCTCTATTACCTGCCATTTTCCACATTTCCATTAGTAGAATGTCCCACCCTCCATGGGCAGGACACAATGCAGCTTGAAAATAGCTGCAGGGTGGAAAATGTGGCCTAAGTGAGGTTGTGAAATCTTTGTTGGAGTACTTTGAAGTTCTTAGAGGATAAAGGGTTTTCTATTGACCATCTCTAATCTCAACACTTCTTCTTTCAAAAGAACAATTCAAAAGGTAAAGCAGCACTGGAATTAGGAAGATAATACATTAATACAGGACATTTCCTCCATCAAAAGATGGCTGTTCGCTAAAGCAAACAGTGTAACCTCCTCCTCTCTTAAATCCCTGTCTTGTTCTTTTGCCTTTCTCTTCCATCTGCCTTCCTTAGCCCCTTGGAGTTTCCATAATATGTTGTGCCTCCCAAAATTCTAACATAAATAAATACATTACAATCAGAATAAACAAGGAATGGTCAAATTATTCCTTCAGAGCCAGGGAAAGCACTAGATCCATGAGATATACCAATAATCTAGTATTTGGAAATTCCAAATTTCTGTCTCACAGATGAGAAGCTTCTACAGACGTTCATGATCACTGGGTACTTGAAGCTTGCTTAGAAACATATGCATTTATTTGTACAGTTATTGCGGTGCTGTCTGGTTTTGTGAGTCACTGGGCCTAAATTATACAGCACTTTAAAAGACAAAGGTACAAACTTGAGCTTGATTTGCAGCTTTATCCATAGTCATTGAAAATCTCTAAGGCCCTCCTCACAAGTTACCGTGTAATTGTAATATTTATCACACCTGCTAAAATGCGACTCTGGTGCGTTGGAATTTATCAGGTGGGATAAGTACCACCCAATTACAGGTTTTTGGAGAATAACATGCAGATTTTGGTGCTGAGAGCACCATAAGCCGCATTATCAAATTAATATCGGATATTTAGCCCCTAAAAATATCACAGGTATGACAAGCGATATTTATCACAAAGCTCCTTATTGCAATATGTGCCGTAACTCAACTAACCGGGCTGTTTGCAATGGCGTAAATGACTAAGTAATGTTGTGCAAGTGGTTAAAAAGCCCCAAAATATGTGCGTTTTAATGCAGGTTTGTGGTTTTTGTTTTTCTGCTATTTGTTTTCAATGTTGGACATCACAAACCTTCAAAGGTTGACATAACAGCTGGTGCTTGGGGAGTCCCAATATCACAATCGAAATATTTACGTGCAGCAATATCACAGCCCCAATATGGACTGCCATTATATAGGCACCATAAATGAAATAAATATATCTATATATACTTACCTGAGGAAATAGTGGCAGTTGATATTTTTGGCTACAAAAGTTTTTCAGGTCAATATTTCGACTGCGATATTGTGACATACAACCAATAGAACCATTCTTCAAGGACCTCGAGGAAAACAATTCAGATCAAAGCAACAAAGAGAATTGATGCCTGTCTCTCTTCTTCTCTGTCACAGCTTCCCTTCTATATAATTGCAGGACCGTGGGTGAAAAACTCTTCGTGACCAATTACCTCGAAGCGAACTATGATGCGGCGAGAGCAGCATGTGCCAAAGCCGGCGGACTCATCGCCACTCCAAAGAGTGCGGCCGAGAACGCCGCGGTCCAGGAAATTGTCGTCGTGACAGGGAAGTCAGCCTATCTTGGGATAAACAACATAGAAACAGAAGGTACCTTCAAATACCTCACCGGAGAGAAAATTAGCTATAGCAACTGGTTGCCGAAAGAACCGAATAACCACAGAGGAATTGAGGACTGTGCACACATTGTTGTCAGCGGGAAATGGAATGACATGCCGCGGGGAGAAGCGGCTAATTATTTGCGAATTTTGAAATCCCATGCTCTGTTGTTTTGAAGCCATTTTCCTTAATGGAAAAAAAACGTTGAAAAATATGTCAAATTTGTAAATTTCTAAAAGATTTGCTCTGTACATAAAAATCGGGACATTGGTAATGATTTTAAACTGCACTCTCCCCATACTCCACATTTTGTGTGGAAGCGTAGTTATCACGAGATCTCACAAGCTCTGTGAAGACCAACAACCAGGACCTACCAGAAACTGTGCTTGCATAATAACAAATCAAAACACTCTAATAAAGCACTTAAATTTGGGTATTGTTGTTGTTTTGGGAACTCAACGTCGATGTGCACATATCTTTAATGTAGAATGTATAATTCCTTGTATTGATGATCTTTTGTTCACGCTGAATGTGCCCTTGACTTCATGAAACTTTTTTTCCATAAGTTATTCAATTTTAATGAATCTTTTCTATATGAACTGTTCTCTCTATGTTCAGTATGGCCGTCTTATTGCATCTATTTTTGACAATTTCAGCAGCAAAGATTGTAACCTTTACCCCATCCAAAAGTATTAATTTTAATTAATTTATTTAGTAAGCTCTGCAGAATAGTCTTTAAAAGGTATGATGAACGCAGCCAATGAGGTAGAAATGATGTCACAAAGATCTGAGAGGCAACAAAAACATCTTGTAAGTTAGCTGCAAAGTTGCCAAACATAAACAGATGAAGCGAGAGATTGTCTTTGCAAATTAGATCCTTTATTTCATATTCTTTGGTGAATTGTGAATACAGCCAACGCGTTTCGCCCATTTCTGGGCTTCTTCAGGGCATCCAAGAAGACAAACTCCTCTGTCTCATGGTTGTTCCCAGTGCGATATCTTTTTAAAGACCCAGAAGCTATATAGCTAGATTTCCTTCCGCACACAAGAATTCCAAAATTGAGGACGCTGAAAGTCTTCAGTGAAGAGCTGTGCGACTAGAGTTCTTCGCGCACACACTAGTGATAAAAAGCCGTAATCAGCATCATCAGGTTTAAACCATGTCCGGTTTCGGGGTCAAGGCAACGTAGGTTTCGAGTTTGTCTTCTTGGATGCCCTGAAGAATCCCAGAAACAGGCGAAACACGTTGGCTGTATTCACATTTCTCCAAAGAATATGAAATAAAGGATCTAATTTGCAAAGACAATCTCTCGCTTCATCTGTTTATGTTTGGCAACTTTGCAGCTAACTTACAACAAGTTGTTTTTGTTGCCTCTCAGATCTTTGTTTCATTTGCTGAATTATTTGTGGTCCTAACTGGTGGCAAACCATTTCTTGAGGCGGGCAACTGTGAATTTGATATATTCTCTGACATTTCCAGCAACACGTGATTGTGCGACAAACGAGTCCCCTAGCCACCATTGTTTGTTTGTTCTCCCGAGGTAGAAATGATGGTGTAATTCTGCAAGGGTGCCCGGGTTCCTGAGCTATGTGCCGCATGAGACCCAGTTTGTATCTGTGCGTGTCATTAAGAGCAGGTGTGTTTTTCTATATGTGCCATTTTAAGGTATTCTTTGTGTGTTTGCATCTGTGTCCTTGAGAGTCTGTCTTTCTCTTAGTGTGTTCACAAGTGACAGTGTTTTCCTTTAGGAGAGGTAGGCCTTGCAGTAGTGAAAAACACATTTAAGAGTTTTTCACTACCAGAACATGTAAAACGTAAAAGTATATGACCTACTTTTTAAATACGTTGCACCCTGCCCTCTGGGCTGTCCAGGGCCTACCCTAGGAGTGATTTAAATGGATTAAAAAGGAAGGTTCGGGTCTGGCAAAAGACTTATTTTGCCAGGTCCCAATGGCAGTTTAAACCTGCACACAGAGGCTGCAATGGCAGGCTTGAGACTAGGCCTGGGTGGAGTTTGCGAAGTGACCTAAAAACTCCACCGCACTGCGCGGAGATCCGCAAGCAACAGAGTGCGTTAGGTCGTGCTGTTTGCACAGATTTGTAGCGCCAGATGTGTAGCGCCAGATGTTTCTCCCGTGCTGGAAAATGAGCGCGGGGAGAAGAAGTGGCCTAGCAGCTAGAACTTCTGACCTTACAACTGGCCTTGGCTCAAATACCTTGATTCTGGGAAGTTCATTTAATCTCCCTGTGCTCACAAATGTGTAAAATTAGTTTCTTTTGTAAAGGGCTCTGTGCTCACCGGCCAAGTCTGAGCTATACAAAAAGTGCTCCAACTGTCTTTTACACAATTGATAGAGACATGATCTTCACCGGTAAGCTCAACCTGAAGCATAACCTGAATGAGCGACTCCTGCTGCTAGTAATAGTTCTCCTCATCCTCCTGAGCTTTTCAATAGTAGAATCTGACAGAAAAGAAAAATTAGATGAGATCTGGAGATCAGTCAGAGAGGCCCCATTCAATGGAATTTTTTTAAACAAGAACAATTGGCCATCATCTGAAATCTGTCAGTGGCAGGAGGATTCTTCCATTTTCTGAACAATTGATGAAACACTTTAAGGAAACATTGAGTTCCTCCTCAAGTAACATTTTCCTAAGGGGCTTCAGTCAACTGGGAGGCGTTTATGACAATTATCCCTCTCATTAATAAACTATGATCTTCTACAACTGTGTTCTTTTCCCACACATGTTAGTGTTGCTACCTTAGATTGTTTAGTTACCAAGGATGACATTATGAACAGTGAGACTGTGATCTCAGTCGATTTATCAGATCACTTCCTGATCCCTTTTCCGTTCTTGTTTCCAAAACTGTGATCACTTTACAACCAAAAAGACCGAATGTGTCAGAGGTATGATGTATTTTTACTAATTCACTCCTGCATATTATATACCTTCATAACCCCAAAATATACCAGTTGAGCCTAATGTATACTTGGCCATGAGCCACTAGAATGAGGCTTAGGCTGTGGTCATTGATGATCCAGCACCACTAAAACAGAAGGGACAAAAAAAAGACAAGAAGAGGAAATGCCCTATTACCTACTGGTAATCTTCATTATTCCTGGTCCCATTGTTCTTGTCCCATTCATTACAAGTGAGATAACCCTATCTCACCAACAGAAAAAAGAACAAAGGAATGCTGGACCCCTACCTCATTCCCTCCCACCTGGAGTACATAAGTGTACTTACCCAGCATTCCCTCTGAACTACCAAGCCCCAGATGAAGGCCGACCGTCTGAGATGGAAGGAGGGGAGTAATGAATGGGACAAGGACAACGGGACCAGGAGTAAGGAAAATTACCAGTAAGTAATAGGGCATTACCCCCAGGTCCCTCCTGTCCTCGTCCCATTTATTGCAAGTGAGAATACCCAAGCAACCCATCGGCAATTCATTAACAACAATCCACCAGGCACAAGGAAGACAGCAACACCCAGTGATTTATTGGAACACAGAAGCTCACAGCCTGCAGCACTCCCAACCCAAAATTAGCATCATCACCCAGCAAATTCTGGATCCGATAATGCCTCACAAACATATTAGAGGACGCCCATGTAGCAGACCTGCAGATTTCAGACAGGGAAACCCCCGCACTTCAGCCCAAGAGGCCGCCATCCCACGAGTAGAACGCCGCTGCACTCAACGACCGGCGTCAACCAAAAAAGAAAGAAAAGGCCTTCCCCCCATGAAAGGAAACACCAAAAGACACAAACAGAGAGTCTGACTACCGGAAAGGACGAGTCCGATCCAGATAGACGCGCAAAGCACGACTAGCATCGAGCAACGACCATGGAAGATCATCCCCAGACACCTGACCCACACTCAAAGCAGGCAAAACCACCTCCTGGTAACAATGGAACTGCGAAGGCACCTTTGGAACAAAAGAGGAATCCAAACGCAAGACCACCCCATCCTCAGAAAAAGACAGAAAGGGCTCCCATGCATCAGAGCCCCTAACTCACCAAGGTGTCTGGTCGAAGTGATGGCCAGCAAAAAAACCACCATCAACGTGACAAACTTGATGTCCACCTCATCCAAAGGCTCAAATGGAGCTGCAACCAAAGCAGACAACACCGGAGAAAGGTCCCACATGGGGAACAGGGGCTGCACCAAAGGATGGGACAAAGAAAAACCCTGCAGCAACCTGGAGACCAAATCGTCCACATCCGCCAAATTCCCCCAAGGGGAACGAAACCCCTTAATCGCAGCACACTGAGCCCTCAAGGTGTAAACAGCCAAATGCTTCTCGAACCCCTCCCAGAGAAACTGCAACAGCCCCGTCAGAGAACACTCCAGGGGGACAACTCAAGAGCACGACACCAGTGCTGGAAATTCCACCAATGCCGCCCATAAGACTTGAGGGTCGAAGGCCTCCGAGACTGCTGGATAGCCTAAGCTAATTGTTCGGGGATACCCAGATGCCGCCATGCCTGCCTCTAAACCTCCACACCGACAGCCACAGCTGCATAAGAGGAAACATCAGAGCCGTCCGCAGGGTACACAGAAAGCAAGCGCCTCAGAGTGGGGAACCAAGACTGATGAGGCCAAAGGGGCGCCACAACCACCACCTCCCGAGACTCCTGCACTAGGTGAGCAAGGAACAGAGGGATCAGAGCAATTAGCAGGAAGGCATACAACAGGTGTGACAGTCAAGGAATGGTCAGAGCATCCCCCACCCAAGCCCCCACATAATGAACCATGGGAACAAAACAGAGGAAGCTGAGCATTGTGCCAGGAAGCAAACAGGTTGAGGAAGGGCAGACCAAACCTCCCCCACCTGCCGAAAGATCTCCGGGGTTAGAGACAACTCCTGTGAGGGGAGGAAAAATGACTGAGGGCATCCGCCATCCCATTGTCCACCCGCTGGATGTTGACAGCCACCAGAGACTACAGGTGCCCTCCACCCAACAAAACAAGGGCACCACCACAGCATTCAGAGACCGGGACCTGATCCTCCCTGATGATTCAGGTAGGCCACCGTCACCATGTTGTCGGACCGAACGACCACATTCCACCCCAACAATTGCCCCAGGAAACCCGTAACTGCCCTGGAAACAGCCATCAAATCCCTCCAATTGGAGGAGCGCCTCCCCTCCTGAGGAAACCAACGCCCCTGCAGAGAGCCGGACTCCAACGTCGCCTCCCATCCGAAAGCACTGGCATCCGTCGTCAGGGCCACAGGAGGAGAGGGCTGCAACGGCATCCCCAAGGAAAGATTGGCCAACACTGTCCACCAGTGCATGGCGTGGAGGAGGGATGGAGACACCAGAATCTGAAGGCCGAGGTCCCGAGACAAAGGATCCCAACAGGCCAACAGATGGACCCACAGAGCCTGGAGATGAAACCGCTCCCAAGGCACAGTGATCACAGCCACCCCCATGAGCCCCAGAAGTACCTACCAGAGCTGAACCAGAAAGGAGACCCCACTCATGACCCGCTGAGCAAGGGAACCCAAGGTAACTGCCCGAGAGTCCAGCAAGAACACCCTGTTCAGATCTTGGCAAAAGCAGGCACCAATAAATGTCAAGTCCTGAGAGGGCACCAGTTGACACTTGGGTAGGTTCAGCAGAAACTCATGAGCCCTCAAAGCTGAACACACCACCCCTGATTGACCAGCAGCTGATCCTAAAACGGGACATGGATCAGCCAATCGTCGAGATAAGGGTAGAGGAGGATACCCTGGAGATGCAACTAAGCCACCAACGGAGCCACCACCTTGGTGAACACCCTCGGGGCAGATCAAAAGCCAAACAGCAGGACACAAAACTGAAAATGATGGCCGCGAAGGCAAAACCTCAGGAACCTGCATACCTGGGATGAATTTGGACATGATAGTAAGCATCCTGCAAACCCAGGGTGCACATGAAATGCCCCGGGAGAACCAAGGGGATCACCCTCTGAAGAGTCTCCATCTTGAAGGGCAGGCAATCAACAAACTTATTCAGAGCCTTCAAGTCCAGCACCAGACAGAACCCCCCCTGTCAATTTGGCCACAAGAAAGATCAGAGAATAAAATC
This sequence comes from Calotriton arnoldi, assembly GCA_963921515.1. Classification (NCBI taxonomy): domain Eukaryota; kingdom Metazoa; phylum Chordata; class Amphibia; order Caudata; family Salamandridae; genus Calotriton; species Calotriton arnoldi. The sequence goes on along the minus strand of CAWUFW010006368.1, from coordinate 681,295 downwards.
GTATCCCCCTCTCCAGAGGAGGCACCACCTAAATTGCCCCTTTCTGCAGGAGTGACCCAATCCCCAGGGACAACTTGGTTTTCTTGGTCTGATAGGATGGCCATGGAGTCAGACGAACCCAGGAATCCGGACCAGACCTCGTGAACTCTGTGCGGTACCCCTGGTGCACAAAGTCCAACACCCACACATCTGAAAAAGACTGCATCCAGGCCGAAAGAAAGCGCTGAATCCGTCCTCCTACCAACAATTCCGGTTCTTCAATCACATAGTCATAACGAGGCTTAGGTGAGGGAGACTTCGCCTTCCTGTCCCGCCCCCGGCCAGAAGAAAACCTCCCATGAGCCATAGAAAACTTCCTTCTAGAAGGATGACGAAAGGGAGGATTTAGGCTTCGAAGACCCTTTATCAGTGGAGGACTGCTTCAAAGAAGAAGAATGCTTCTTTTCCATAAAAAGCTTGTGCAACTTGCCATCCAACTCTTCCCCAAACACCATAGTCCCTTGGAAAGGCAAATGCAGGGCAGAAGCCTTTTGCGCAGAATCAGTTTTCTAATCTTTCAAAACCAGATTGCGACGTGCTGACACACGAGCGCCACCTGAAAGAGCCGAGGCCCACACCATATCAAAGGACACATCCGAAAAAAACTCCATCTGGTGCCCGATATGATCCAAAAGCTCAGAACAGTCTGACGTATCATCCAGGGACTGATACAGAGCCTTGATATCGGAAATGAGACATTGAGCAACATAACTCCCATAAATACCAGCATGCAGAGTCAGATGAGAACCTGAGTAAACTTTCCTGAGGGACGCATCAACCTTCTTATCGACAGGATCTCTAATAACAACATCCTCAGCCAAGGAGGCCCGCCCCACCAGACTAGCAAAAAAGGAATTGATGGGAATCGAGTCTGGCAAGTCTCTGGACATGTCTTGGAGAGGATACAGCTTAGCCATGAAACAGGGCACCAGGATCCAATCAGGGTCCCTCCACTCCGTCTTCAACACCTCATGGATGTAGGGATGGACAGGCACATCCGCCGTGGCTGCACTCTGAAACTGATGAAGCAACGAACCACCAGAACTGCTTGGAGCCTCCTCCTCAGGAAAGCCCATATTGTACTTAAAATGCCTCAGAAACTCAGGCAACATGTCTTTATCCACATATTTTCCTTTGTGCTCCCCCCCATCCACTCCTCATCAGAATTCGAGGAATGAGAGGGCTGAGCTGGGACAGAGCACTTGGGCCGGGCTCCTCCTCACATCTCCTGCAAAGTCTCTTTAATTGGGCGTTTGATCCTAGCATCGTGCCCCTCCCTGTTGCGTTTGGACCAAGCTGGTGAAGAAGAAGAAGAGGGCAAAAGAGGCAGAGTAAGAATCTCCCACATGCTTGCATTTGCGAGAGTGTTTGCCCACCCTGACAAACTCCAGCACCCAGGAGGTGCATGGCAAAGGAAACGTCCCCCAGCAACAGGGGTACTCTATACCACCAAGGAACAGCCCTGCTGGAAAGACAATGTCCAACATACACAAGAAACCGCTATGCAGTACTCACCCATCGGTCGCCAGATAATGGCAAAAAAAACAACGCTCTCTGACCCCCAGTTGCCTCTCGCACAGCCGACCAGCATCATCATACCTGACTTCCTGAACCGTTTAACATTGCCGGAAAACAGCAATCTGACCCGGAAGCGCACCACACTCCCCGGGAGCACAGAGTAACCTTGCTTTGAAAAGTACACGCTTCCCGTCATGCCCAGCTGTTTGACAGGCGTGGCCCACATCTCCCTAGCGGGGGAAACACAATCCATGTACAATCGGCCCCGAAGAGGAACCGCTCACGTCTCCCTCCAAGCCCGGCAGAGAGGGAGACATGACCAGCCAGCGACGCCCCCACTGCCCGACAGCGAAGAAGCCATCCTGCCAGGAGCCCCAGCTCCTTATTCGTCCCATTCTGTCAGAAGACAGAAAAAAGAACAGAGGGAATGCTAGGTAAGTACACTTATGTACTCCCTGTGGGAGGGGGCGGGGTAGGGGTCCAGCATTCCTTAGTTCTTTTTTCTGTTGGTGAGATAGGATTATCTCACTTGTAATGAATGGGAAAAGGACAGGAGGGACCTGAGGGTAATCTCTCAGTTGCTCTCCCTTCATGTATTTTATTTGTGACATACTTGAGCAATTTTGAAGTTGGAGGTAAAGATATACCTCTCATTTTTAATTTAGTTGGAGATGTCTTTAGACTAGACAAGTAACTTTACAACTGTATTTTCCATGCCGCCTAGTTGGCAGATGTCCACCACCAGGGCAGATAACTATGTAACTGACATAAATATATCTCCATATTTATTTATTTTAAAGTCTTATATAGTACATGGCTACCTTGATGTATAGAGGGGTTTACAAAGTAACTATAATAGCAAGAACAGTCTTACAATAGAACTGCAATTTACTCAGATGCAAGAAGGGGGTGATGAGTAGGATGGAACAAGGGGGAGAGCAGTTAGGAGTTGAGGAGAAGTGATGTTATTATACTGGAATCAGAATAGGTTGTAAGTGCATCTACACTATAACTGTTACTTTACATCAGAGTGAATATGACAGATGCAGTCTAAAAATGAGTCTTTTATAAGACGGTGAAGGGACTGCAGATTATGATTGATCCTTATTTTCACAAGAAGCGAGTTTCAGAGGAGGAAGGCAGGTCCGGATAAAGATCGAAGCAATTTATGAGAGGTCCTAAAGGTAGGGATTTCCAAAAGAAAGATATCTTTTTTTTTTCATGACAAAATTTAATTGTCAACAGCCGTTTCAGCCCTGGTATATCCAGGGTTTTCAATAATACAATATACATAGTAGCAGTATTGATGTCAATATTTGCAATATCAAAATAAAACAATTTAGAATCTAAGAATGCCAGAACCATTGCCCCAACAATAAACAGAAGTGCCATATATCTAATATAAAATCTAAAGCATGCAGTTCTCAGCCACCCATATCTAATGACTATATAGTTACATCTCAATTTGTCTCTCATCATCTTGTCATCACACCAATTCCCTACTTGTTGGTACAGCCGGAATGGGCTCGAAATGTAATCCCCGCAATTTCGCCCACCTCTTCCAAATCTTGGGGTGTTTCTGGAGGCACCCCCTTGCCTTGAATATTGGTATCTCTAACCCCAGGCAGAAATCAAGCCCCCTCTTCCACACCCCAACTAGTGGCGGGGATATGTCTTTCCATGCCCTGGCGAAATCACGTTTCGCCAGTGTAAGGCCAAGGAGTAGTAGATGGCGCTAGTATCTGTTGCCCCCGATACCGTCGGTGATATGGAGCATGACCAGTCATGGTGAATATGGAATATCCCATCCCAATACTTCCGAAAGGCACATGACCTCCCCCCGCCAGAACTTCGAGAGTGCTGTGCATTGCCACATGGAGTGTATGAGATTTCCGTCTGCGATTTTGCAATGCAAGCAAAGAGGAGAGTCAGCTAGTCCGGCCCTCCAGAGCCTGTGTCTAGTGAAATAGACCCTATGGAGGTATTTGAATTGTATGAGTCGTAGGCGTGCCACGATAGCTGCACCATGCGGGGACTCCAGCTCCTCGGCCCAGTCATTGTCATCTAGGGGGGCTGGATCTTTTTTCCAGGAATCACGTGTTGTGCCGAGTGTGGTGGGGCTATTAGTCACGAGTGTTCCGTATATCTGGGTGATCTTGTGGTTGCCCAGTTCCTCCATGAAAACTTTAGCCTCAATAGGATTAATTTCTGGTACGTCTTCTTGGAGTGTAATGTATGGGGAGAAGGCATGGCGGAATTAGAGGTATTTTTAAAACTGCGAGCGGGGCATGTCATATTCTTTTTGTAGCTCCTGGAAGGACTTTAGAATCTGACCATGAAGAACATCCCCCACCGTAGATATGCCGATGGTCTCCCAGCCCCCAAATCCGCACAACATTTCTAACTGAGGATGAAGGCCGTTGTGCCAGAGGGGAGCCTCACCCAATTCGATGCAGAGATTGCCTCCAAGTCACAAACACCATCTTAGTTGCTGGTGGCAACATTTTGAGCATCAGACCCGAATATAGGATCATGTGTAGTGACATAGTGTCCATCATCTAACGTTCGACCGCATAAGTGGGATCTCTTCTGTCCCCGTACCACCAGTTGTTAAGGTAAGAAGGTGTGAAGCAGCATGATATGCCTGGATGTCAGGAGTTGCCATTCCTCCACAGTATGTAGACTAAAAACAAGTTCTTAAGGCCACCCGAGCCGAGCTCCCACCCCAGAAGAAGTGACAAAGAATTGCATTCATTTGTCGAAACCAGGTGGGCGGTATTGGATAGGGGTGGTTTTGAAGTTGATAGAGAAGGTGAGGCAGGGAAAACATCTTTAATATGGCAGATCTGCCAAACAGGGAAAGCAGTAGGTGTGTCCAAGAGTGCACCTGCTCCTTGACCTGTACCCATTATGGGCCTAAATTATTTTCCCATGAAGTGGGCTGGGAGGCCGACAAAAACACCACCAGGTATTTAAACCTGTCCGGGACCACCGTCACCTCACGTGTCCATACGCCCAGTTGGAATTCACCTCACAGTGGCCATAAAAAGGACTTATGAGCGTTCATATAAAGAACAGAGGTTTCGCCAAATTTCTGCTTCTGCGCAGTGTGTATTAAAATGGCTGCTTGATGTTTTCACATGCATCAGCTTGCTCTCATGTCATTATTAAACTGTTGTTTTTCTAACGCTACTAATGTGGGATAGAATTTATAATTAAATGGGAATAGAGTAGAAAGAGTGGGCATACAGTGAAACATTTTATTTTGTGATTTTAATGTTTTCTTCTTTGACTTTTATTAGTTCGTAAACTTGGGCCTGGGTTTGGTGAACTGAAAGCTCGTGTGACAAAGATTCCGCACATGCGCCTTGCAGTGGCAGACCAGAACGAAAAAGATGAAGTCAACTTGGACATCACCCAAGGCCATGACCTGCTGGCCGACACCACTACATACCAAGATGTTCTCGTCGAAAAGAAACATTTTATATGAATAAATTGTAAATTTTGTCATGAGACGGGTGGGAAATAAAGCAAATGTATTAAATTGAATGGGCGGTAGTTTAAAAACAATATAGGCTTCAGAAATACAAGACAAATCAATATGGTGTGAGAATCCACCCCCTGTCCCTGTCCAATCAGAAGTAGTGGTCCCATATTTTAGCAACATTAAGGGGAGGTACATGGGCGTAGAAGGGTATAATAGATATCGAATTAGCTAATTAGTTAGCTTCTAGCTCCAGACTGCCAAGCTGATCGATTGCAGACTGAATCGCTGTCCAAAGAGGTCCTGAGGAGGGGGCGGCGGTGTCCATTAGAAGGAAGTCACGGGAGAATCGAGGAGAAGTCGAGTATCAGAGAGGGGAACGACGCAGGCGTCGTTGTAGAGAGGTCACCGGTCCTGTCCTGATCCTGGAGGAAGTCTTTACTCTTCATCCTTCTTGGGTCCTATTCTTTCCAACTCCTTGGCCAAGGTGTTTGGTTCTCGCACTTAGGTAAATATAATTGAACCTTTAGTTGCGCCGCTGTCTCTATCTTCTCCTTTTCTTAGGGACCGTCATTGAATAGCAATAGTTATTCTATGCTTCATCTTGGGTATGCGATTAAGTACCGTGTGGTTCTGTATTTTACTCTGCTAAATTTTTAGATAAACATTTTAAAACTTCCTGACTCAGTGGTTATTTCAGGATTATGTACTATAATGAATGTCACTCATTTTAAACTTCCCAATTAGCAAAGGATTCATTGGTAAGTCATTACTCTTCAATCAGAAGGTAATCGGTAGCAGGGATTTTGATAAAAGAGTACAACTGACACCCCAGCGTAAGTATTAGTGTAGTATGAATGTATGGGCCCAAGTGAGTGTTTTGTGTATGATTGCTGTTTGCTAATATCACGCTGGATCAGTTTTCTGGTAGCAGAGGATGGTTACTCTTTGTTAATTGGGTAATGAGTATTTTATTTTTATGAACTAATATCCGTATATTCGAAGTTTTTGTTTTTATGTTGTCTAGAATTCCCCGGGGTAAAAAGAATAGCGGATGGTAAGTGGAAGCCATACTGCAGTGAGGTTATCTGCCAGGCAGAAATAGTACTGAAAAAGTTAAGCAGGGCTATCAGTACTCGTTAGGGACTCTATGCGTGTGAGTAATAGCAAAGGAGTACGCTGGTGAAAATTTTATGTTATATCACCTAGAAAGGGTAACATTTTTCAGTACAGGTATTCCGGAAGCTTGTTTGAAGAGTAAACGGAAGGTTTTACTCGTAGTGTATGTTAGTAAACGGAAAGGGTTTTTACTAAGTGTGAAAGAAACTATCTTTTTCGAATTTAGAGAAACTGGCACGATAGCGAATGTTTTATGTTGTTACTGAAATTTAATTAAGAATTGTAGAGAAATTAGTTTGCGTAAAATTTTGTAAAGGGAGGGTCAGTTGCCGGAGAGGGAGCTGACGTCACAAAACGCCGCGCTGGGATTGGTTGAATCAGCGGGTGTGGAGAGACTCTTGTAAAGGAGGGGTCAGTAGTCAGGAGCAATACTGACGTCACAGGTGCCGCGCTGGGATTGGTTAAATCAGCGAGGGACAGAAAAGTGCAGATTGTAAAGGAGGGGTTGACAGACAAACGTCACCAAAAGGCCGCGCAAGGATTGGCTCGGAAATAAAAGATAGCAGACATTTGATTGGTCGAAATTATAGAAGCAAAATTCTTAGTGGATAAAGGATTGCATGTTAAAACGCGATCCGACTTTAACAGGAACTCGTCCGGATAGGAGATATTTAGGCTTTGCAGAATATAATTTTATACATCGATACTTACCCAAGATGTACGGAGAAAAGAGAAAAATGTCATTTTTACAAAAGATTAAGAATTATTTTAAAAAGGACAAACCAATTAAAACTAGAGAAGGAATTATCATTACACCAGCTAAAACGCCCGCTTCATTTATGATGATGGAGAGAGGTTATCATACTTGTGTATGGATAGAGAATTGGATAGAATATACCAAAAATGATGGAATACGAGCATTTCCCGAGAATGGCACGTTCAATGGGAGAATTCTGCAAAACTTGAGATTAAGGATGAATGACCTAGAACCCAGACCTAGATTAACTCAATATGAAGCTTTAGAGGAATGGGAAACCGAAGCATTTGAGCGTGACCGATTCAGGAGTAACAGGGGTTATCGAGGATTCTTTCCCAGGAACCAACATGAGCCTAGGGACAGTCAGATGAAACAATGGAGAAGGGCAATGATTACAGAAGGACTATATCCATTGTTAACAGCAGAGGAGAAATTAGGAAGTAAATGCACAGAAAAGACAAAACATTTAATGAGAAGTGACGATTCTGAAGACGAATTTATGGAAGAAATGTTAAGGAACCCCCCACCATATCAGGAAGGAACAAGTGGATGCACCCCAAGTGCACCACCGTTAAAAACCCCATTAGTACCACAGGTAATGCATGAATTCACCCCTAGTAGAATACTTCACAACAAGGAAAAGGAAGCCCTAGAGAAGACCAGAGCAGAATTAATACAGAAAATAACACAGATAAAAGTACATCCTGATTCATTGACCATACCTGTAACAATTGGTCCAGTAGTTCCATTATATGGTACTCAGGGAAACTGTCCTCCATCGATACTTGCACCTACTCCTGTAAACGCTTCAAAACCTGAAGCAGTAGTAATGGTTGAAGATCACTTTAGTGACAGCGAATCCACAATATCATTGATGGATTTACCCATTCGATATTCTGTCAATATTACTCCCAAGAGAACTACACCTGGGTGGTCAAAAGATATAAGTCTAGTAACTTCATCAGGAGCGAAAAGTGCCACAATAGTCACCCCTGAAGACTTAGACAGGTGGGCACAAGAATCAGATAAACAGTGCACACCTCCAAAAATAATAGACATTCATAAATTGAAAGTCGAATTAGAAGAAATAATAGCAGGAAATATAGGACTAGATCGCTTAAATACCTATGATGATGAAGAATTATTATTTATGTGCAGGAGTATCACAAGAAATGTAAGAATATTCCATGAAAAATTATCCAATTTAGCACTACAGATGGGAATAGAAATAGGGAGATCAAAGGTGTTGCAGAAACCCTATAGAGCAGATTTTTCAGAAAAAGATTTAGAAAACATGAATGCCTCTGGAAGAAAATTACAAGTAAGGGAATTAATGATAATTTTACAAAAATGGGGAGACCTAGATAAATGGAGAACTAGATGGGCCAAGAAAAAGGAGGAAGCACGATCAAGTAGATCAGCATCGGAATATGTGATGAAAGAGACAGGGAAAGCTGACCAAATGTACCCAATGCGAGAAGTTGCGGGAGGAGGATATGTACATGTCCCACGGAGTAGACAGGATATTTTATCATTTACGAATGATTTTCCAAAATTGAGAGAAAAACCAATTGAATGGTACAAGCAGGTTGAAAGGTTTGTGAAGGTGTCAAAGGTATTGTTGAAGGATTTGGATGGTTTGTTTGACATAGTGGTACCTGCGGATTTATGGACAGATTGTAAAATCACAGTGGATTGGCCAAGCGAAGAATATCCTAGAGACCCAAAGACAGGTGCCCCGTCAAATGATGTGATGAAAAAGTATCAGCAGGTGATAACTTACCTGAAAGGAAAAATACCACCGAAAGAAACAGATTGGGTGAAAATAGACCGAACTACACAAGAAGCTAATGAATCGGTACATTCCTACTATGAGCGTTTATTGCAGGTATTTAAACAGTACAGTGGATTTGAGGACATTGGAGACAAGAACATGAGTCAGTTTTGTATCGATTTGTTTACGGTTTGAAGCCAGAGATTTGTCAGATGATTAAACAACACATGCTGTGTTGGCAAGGGAAACCTATTGACGAGATTTTTAAACATGCAAAATATTGTGGAGATGATATTGAGGATAGGCATAAGAAGTTACAGGAGAAGGTAATGTGGGCACAGGTGAAAATGGCTGAGAAACAGGGAATTAATTTGGATAATCCGAGTGAAAATCAGGGAAAGGATTCTGGAACGAGTGGTGATACTGGGAATGGTGGAAAAGTGAGAGGACGAATGAGTAGAGAAGAAGCTAAAAAGAAATTTCCTTGTCATGGATGCGGAAACTTGGGGCATTGGAAGGATGAATGTAAAAAGATCCGGAATAATAATGGCCCAAATCAAAATTTAAATCCACAGACGCAGAATGACTCACAACAGGGTGTAAATCCTCAGAGTCAGTTGCCACCTGCACCTATTCAGGGTAATGTAAGCAGAGCAAAGCACGGTACAGACATCGGATATCAAGGAGGAAGTGGTAAGAATGATTATATAACCTCACAGTTTCTTTTACAGGACGATTTCTGTCAATTCAGTTCATGACGGTGCCTAGGAGAGGGGGAGAAGGAGTGCGTACTTGGCGCATCCTTACCGGTAGATCAGTCAGGTCCATATGTTGAAGGAAATGTGAAAGGTAATGATATTACTTTTCTTTTGGACACTGGTGCTACCCGGTCTACTGTAAGAACAGCAGACATTCCAGACCTTCCTCTCTCTGGTGAAGATATCCAAGTAGTGGGGGTAGCCAATCAAAGGATTAGAACACCTCTTACTGAACCAATGGAAGTTAAAATTGGAAACTTCAGAGAAATGCATCAATTTGTAGTGTGTGATTCTAGCCCAGTAAACTTATTAGGCAGAGATTTGTTGTGCAAAATGAACTGCACAATTTTCTGCACACCGGATGGTGTGGCAGTTCAAACACCAGATGAAGACCATGTATATAAAATTATGATTGCAAAACAGGGTACAGAAGTAGATGAGATGTTTTCGGTAATAACAAAAGATGAGCTGCCAGAAGAATTAAAAACTACAGTAAACCCCATAGTATGGGATTTCACAGGAAAAGAAGTAGGACTTATGGCTAAAATAGACCCAGTTAAAATTACTGTAAAAGAAGGTGCAATTTTCCCAAATACCAGACAGTACAAAATGAGTGCAGAAGTAAAAGCAGGAGTCATTGAAGAAATTAATCGAATGGTTGAACAAAACATACTAAAAGAAGTCATGAGTAGCCCATGTAACTCACCAATCATGGGACTAAAGAAACCTAGTGGAAAATATAGGATTGTTCAGGACCTGCGAAGAATAAATAAAATAGTGGAACCATGTTGTCCTATAGTGCCAAATCCTGCAGTAATTCTACACCAAATTCCTTGGAGTGCAGGATGGTTCACAGTAATTGATTTATGTCAAGCGTTCTTTTCAATACCATTGCATCCGGATAGCCAGTATCTTTTCTCATTTAAATTTGAGAACAAAGTTTATGTATGGAATCGTGTTCCTCAGGGGTACACGGAAAGTCCCTCTATTTTCAATCAGATATTGAAAAAGTGCCTTGAGAAACTAGTGATGCCAGGAAACTCAGTCCTAGTGCAATATATCGACGACTTATTGGTGGCATCGAACACCAGAGAGGACTGTGTTGTTGATTCCATAGCACTATTAAATCTTTTGGCCGAAGAAGGGCATAAAGTCTCACCTGAAAAGTTGCAGTTTTGTACAACAGCTGTTAAATATCTGGGACACCAAATTGAGAGGGGAAAAAGAAGAGTAACCTCTGAAAGAGTAAAATTAATAAAGAAAATGCAAATGCCTGTAACCCAAAGACAAGTAAGAATGTTCCTAGGAATAGTAGGTTACTGTCGGCAATGGATACCAGGATTTTCTCTATTAGCTAAATCCTTAATTAACATGACAAAAAAGAAAGCAAAGGATCCTGTTGAGTGGGATGATGAAAGTGTAGGAGCTTTTGTAAATTTGAGGAATGCCCTTTGTTCAGCACCTGCCTTAGGCATGCCTGATTATAAAAGAGAATTTGCATTATTCTGTCATGAAAGAGAAAATTGTGCACTTTCTGTCCTAACTCAAAGACACGGATTAGACAGACGTCCTATAGCATATTTTTCTGCTACATTGGACCCAGTAGCAGCCGCGTTGCCAGGATGCCTAAAAGCAGTGGCGGCTACTTGTTTGAGCATTGAACAAAGTGAGTCAATTGTGATGGGACATCCTGTAAAAGTGTATGTTCCACATGCGGTTGTGATTCTGTTGACAAGAACACGAACTCAGCATCTTACTCCTAGTCGGCTGACTAAATATGAAAGAATAATAATGGGTGCTGAAAATGTGACCATGGTGAGGTGTACTATAATAAATCCAGCAACCTTACTACCAGACCCATATCATGAGAGAATTAAAGATGACGAAGAAGATGAACATGATTGTTTACAGATTACAGAGTTATGTACGAAACCTCGCCCTGATATTGAAGAACAGCCCCTCAGAAAGCCAGACAGGGAGCTATTTGTTGATGGTTCATGTCAAAGACATGAAGATGGTAAACTAACTGCTGCCTATGCGGTATGTGAATTAACTGGAATAGTCAAAGCATCCTATTTACCAGGAGTCAAATCTGCACAAGTAGCTGAATTGATTGCGTTGATAAAAGCTTGCAAAATTGGGAGGAATCAAAAAGTAACTATATTTACCGATAGTCAATATGGTTACGGGGTTGTGCATGATTTTGGCCAACTATGGATGCAGAGGGATTTCATGACTTCTTCAGGATCCCCCATTAAAAATGGACAGTTTGTAAAGGAATTGCTGGAAGCAATACAATCACCAAAAGAATTGGCTGTGGTGAAATTTGCCGCACATCAGTCAGGAGATGACTGGGTGGTAGTCGGCAACAGATATGCAGATCTGGTGGCTCAACATTGTGCCAAAAATAGATTGTCAGTCAATAAGAGGGTGGAAAGAATGGGAATCAGCTGCCAACTTATGCTGTATATGCCACCTGAAACTTGGAATGATGTAAAAAGATTACAAGATGATGTTGATGAAAATGAAAAGAATTTGTGGATCAAAGTAGGTTGTTCCCAAAGAGGAGATGATGAAGTGTGGATCAGTGCTGATGGCAGACCAGTCATGCCAGACTGTTTACTCTCACAAATGGCCAGAATGTATCGTGGAGACACACACATAGGGAGAGATGCAATGATTAGGCTCTTCAGACAAAACTGGTATAATCCCAAATTCAGGGCTGTTGCAGAGAGCCTTTGCCAAAGATGTTTAAATTGCCAGATGCACAATCCAGGAAGGAAGACAATAATTGGGTTTGGAAAAATTGGAAAGGCAGAGGGTCCATTTATAAGACTCCAATTTGATTTCATTCAACTGCCACCATGCAGAGGGCTGAAATATGTACTGGTCATAGTGTGTCTGTTTTCAAAGTGGGTGGAGGCTTACCCTACCAGGAGAAATGACAGCATTACAGTCGCAAAACTGTTGCTAAGAGAGCTAATTCCTAGGTTTGGTTTCCCAGTAACTTTGGAATCAGATAGAGGAAAACATTTTAACAGTGAAGTGATTCAAATAATCAGTGAAGCATTCCAAATTAAACAGAAACTGCACTGTGCATATCGTCCAGAGGCTTCTGGAGTGGTTGAACAATTGAATGGCACTATAAAGTCAAGATTGGGAAAAATGTGTGCATTAGAATGGCCAGATGCATTACCACTTGTTTTAATGGGACTCAGAAGCATACCTGACAGAAATACAGGATTGAGCCCACACGAGATAATGATGGGAAGAGCAATGAGACAAACACATGTTCCCACAAACAAACTACTGAATATATCTGATGATATGGTACTGGACTATTGCAAAGGACTGGCTGACCTAGTGCGTTCTATCTCTCATCAGGTTGGAGAAGATGCAGTTTCCAGGCAGCCTGAACAAGAACATGATCTGAATCCTGGTGACTGGGTGGTAGTGAAGAATCACACCAGAGAAACGTGTCTATCACCTAGATGGGGCAGTCCTTGTCAAGTCATACTGACCACAAATACAGCAGTGAAGTGTGCAGGATTTCCTAATTGGATTCACGTAAGCCACACCAAAAGAGTACCAGATCCTGAAGAAGAAAATCCTCAGACAGCATCAATAACTGAGGGAGCTGAAGGTTGCCCAGCTGAGGAATCTCAGGCTCGAGATTCAAGAGAAGCTGAAGAAGAACAACCGAGCACAAGTCAGGACTGGATACCGGTGGTAGAAATTCCTGAAGTTTACCACAGAACAAGAAATCAAACAAGATTGGAAGAAATTGAAGATCAGATAGGTGAAGAAGAAGCAGCTCAGGGAAAAGAAGAAGAGACAATAAGAGAACCTGAGCAACGTCAGATAGGGAAAGGAAACTGGGCTCAAATTAACGAAGAACTAATAAATTTTGAGCAGGGACAGACAGGTTTAGAAGAATCCGGTCAGGCTGCAGAAGTACAAAGTGCAATAAGCCCTGATCAGAACAAGTTAGATCCAGAAAAGTACACAGAAGAAAAAGATCATGAGAATCATGAACATGAAGAAATAAATCAAGAACAAGGTCACTTATTGGAAACTCACAGTGGAGCTGCTGAAGAGAAACCAATCAGACCTGAAAAAGAGCAAACAAGAAAAACAGTAATTGCAGAAAACGAAACAGTACTAAGCAGTGAAAATAAAAAGATTTCTGAAGACTAAGATAAAGAAACAGTGCAAACAAAGAAAACAAGAAAAGGAGATCATTGGCCGAGTGTCATTAAAAGAGTAAAATACCACATAACAACCAGAAGTGAAGATCCAGATCAAGTAAATGAAGTGACAAGCCAAACTGAACAAGAAAATAAAACTGAGAAAAGAAGAAGTAAAAGACTGAAACTTGTGAATAACAAATTCAAGGGTCCTGATTGGACTTACATCATTCTTGAAGATTACGAAAGCTCAGAGTCAAGTGAAAGTGGTGACGAAGGAACAAGTGCAGAACTGACGTACGAAAAAGAAACAAAACCGCCTTGATTAAGCAAAAGAGTAATTTCAAGAAAAAGAGGAAATAGATATGAAGAGCGATCTTCCACGTCGAAAATGCCTGACGATAGAGTTGCTGGGAGATCAAAACAGAGATGTTGTAGAAGATGCTGTGCAATATGCATAAGTAGTCTAGTAATGGTGCTTATAGTATGGTTAGTCCTGATTGTAGCAGTTCCTTACCTTATGATAATGGATAAAAAGATTAATAATGAAACTAAGGAGAGGACAGCAAACATGAAGGGCAATAGAGTAGAACTAATGGCAGAGAATGAACCAGAAATTCATCATGAAATAGCTGATAACGACACTAGTTTAAACGTTTTCACAAAGTTATTGTTTCAATATGTAGACACAATGGAAGTTAGTAATTGTTATGTCTGTATGAAGTTACCTGAATCAGTAGCAGAAGGATTAACATACCATCACTTACCACTGACATATGGCATATCATGTAGTGTTTTGTCTAGTTTATTTTATAGAACAGGGAGACTTCAATATTATTATTCAAACCTAGATGTGATATTTTCTGAGGTTCCGATTCGAAAGAGTATGAACCCAGTGCTTAGTAGTCAAGACGCACAGTTTATGGGAGAATTTTTCCTAACAATGAAATCAATAGACATAACATATGCACATAGACACAATCTAACCTGTTCTCTACATGAAGAAGAAAATATATTTTTGAATTTAGTAGAAGATAGAAGACAAGATTTTCAAAAGAAAGCTTCAGAGCATAAGGCTCATTTATCACCTTGGGCAGAGAAAGAAGGGAGTTACACACCTGGCAAGGCTCAAGCTGCTATGGCTCTGGATTTTGTAAAGACAGGAAAAATTTGTCTTCATAGGTTAAAGACTGATTATAACAATGTTTTCATCGGTACCAGTGAATGTGAATATAATTTCTTCATTCTTGGAGGTTGGGGAATAAAAGGAGGAACAGATTCAGTTTTTCCTGGAATCTATTATGTGTGTGGGAATAAGGCTTACTTTAGGCTTCCTGCACGGTGGTATGGAAGTTGTTATTTTGGAATAGTATTTCCAAAGATATACCATGTAAAAAGAAATACTGGGAGCAATGAAAACAATAGTGAATTAATACGTAGTGAAAGAGCTAGTTTTTCAGAAATTGTAGGTGATATATTTGGTGCATTGATACCTTCAGTGGGAATAATTCTGAACTCAAGGAAAATATGTAAATTGTCTACAGTGGTTGATCGTTTATCAACGGATACTGCTGGAGGTTTTCTAATGATTAATGCGGAAATGGTTGCGATTAGATCTATGGTGATGCAAAATCGACTTGCTCTTGATATTATATTGGCGAAAGAGGACGGAGTCTGTAAATTATTGAAGACGAAACACTGTTGCACTTATATTCCTGATAAGAGTGCGGAAATTGGAACGTATATACAGAATATAACTAAACTTGAGAAGGAACTTAAACCACTGGAAGTTGATAGTGTATGGGAAAGATTGACAAGTAGTATTGCGTCAATTGGTACCTGGTTTGCTAATGTAGGAAAAGGACTTATAGGTCAAATATTAGTACCCTTAGCAGGGATAGCAATAATAGTACTGACAATAACAATATGGTGCAAATGCTGTAGAAAGAATGGCTCATATAATGTAATAGGAAGAGGAAAGAAGAGAAAATTAGATGAAATCGAACTTGAAGATTTGAGGAGTGAATTATACAAAAAGTTGAAAGGGGATGTGAAAAATAGAAGGTGTAAAAATGAGAATGAAACGATTTGCTAGAAGTTGGCATCTGATTGTGGGTAGTATTTTGATGGCTCAGAAACGCCATCAGAGAGGGGATTGATGGAGCAAGGATTCATAAATGAGACTTGCTCATACGCAATCTCCTCATAGTAGTAACTTATTAAACTTGTATTGACTATATTAATCCTTGCATACACTACACGAATAGTAAGGATGCTTGCCTATGTGTTTTACTAATGAATAACGCTTGTCAGTAATCCAAAATGGCCGCTAAAGCGGGGAAACTTACTGCGCATATCTCAATCATATCACGTGTTGTGACGTCTGTTCTTGCTTGGTGGGAAATTTCTGCTTCTGCGCAGTGTGTATTAAAATGGCTGCTTGATGTTTTCACATGCTTCAGCTTGCTCTCATGTCATTATTAAACTGTCGTTTTTCTAACGCTACTAATGCGGGATAGAATTTATAATTAAATGGGAATAAAGTAGAAAGAGTGGGCATACAGTGAAACATTTTATTTTGTGACTTTAATGTTTTCTTCTTTGACTTTAATTAGTTCGTAAACTTGGGCCTGGGTTTGGTGAACTGAAAGCTCGTGTGACAAAGATTCCGCACATGCGCCTTGCAGTGGCAGACCAGAACGAAAAAGATGAAGTCAACTTGGACATCACCCAAGGCCATGACCTGCTGGCCGACACCACTACATACCAAGATGTTCTCGTCGAAAAGAAACATTTTATATGAATAAATTGTAAATTTTGTCATGAGACGGGTGGGAAATAAAGCAAATGTATTAAATTGAATGGGCGGTAGTTTAAAAACAATAGGCTTCAGAAATACAAGACAAATCAATATGGTGTGAGAATCCACCCCCTGTCCCTGTCCAATCAGAAGTAGTGGTCCCATATTTTAGCAACATTAAGGGGAGGTACATGGGCGTAGAAGGGTATAATAGATATAGAATTAGCTAATTAGTTAGCTTCTAGCTCCAGACTGCCAAGCTGATCGATTGCAGACTGAATCGCTGTCCAGAGAGGTCCTGAGGAGGGGGCGGCGGTGTCCATTAGAAGGAAGCCACGGGAGAATCGAGGAGAAGTCGAGTATCAGAGAGGGGAACGACGCAGGCGTCGTTGTAGAGAGGTCACCGGTCCTGTCCTGATCCTGGAGGAAGTCTTTACTCTTCATCCTTCTTGGGTCCTATTCTTTCCAACTCCTTGGCCAAGGGGTTTGGTTCTCGCACTTAGGTAAATATAATTGAACCTTTAGTTGCGCTGCTGTCTCTATCCTCTCCTTTTCTTAGGGACCGTCATTGAATAGCAATAGTTATCCTATGCTTCATCTTGGGTATGCGATTAAGTACCGTGTGGTTCTGAATTTTACTCTGCTAAATTTTTAGATAAACATTTTAAAACTTCCTGACTCAGTGGTTATTTCAGGATTATGTACTATAATGAATGTCACTCATTTTAAACTTCCCAATTAGCAAAGGATTCATTGGTAAGTCATTACTCTTCAATCAGAAGGTAATTGGTAGCAGGGATTTTGATAAAAGAGTACAACTGACACCCCAGCGTAAGTATTAGCGTAGTATGAATGTATGGGCCCAAGTGAGTGTTTTGTGTATGATTGCTGTTTGCTAATATCGCGCTGGATCAACGTCATGCCGTAACTTCTCTTCTAGTGAGAAGTGAGCAGTGTGAGCACGCGTACATGGTGTGCCTCCTGTCACTGCAGTCCGGAAAAAAACGGTCCGCCTGTGCCAGGGCACAAAACAGAGCCCGATAGAGACCAGTTTCGAGCCTCCCTTTAGAAAACTGCCGGTGCTCAGACCCAGTGAGACCCAGCCCACCTAAAGCCCTGTGAGAACCGTTAATGCATCTGCCACAAGCTATAGCTGTAACTGAATAAGCAGATAAGCAGCATATTTGTTTAACAATGCACATAGGTATATTACAGAGTTGGCAACAATGACTCTCTAATTATGGTTCAGATGCACTTTCCATGATGTGACAGGTACCATCACAAATGACATTGATGGCATCCCTGGCGACAATACTTTTAAATTGGTATAAATGTTTTGAGGTCATAAGCAGGGCATTTGGTGTGGAAGCCCTGGCTTGCATTGTAAGGTCATTAGATAAGGTTTACTAAGTAACCTTAGCTTGACATGTCCCAGTGTTCTAGGTTTTATGCTGTACAAATAACTGCTTTATGACTGTGTTTTTTAAATGTAATTTCAGAGACTTTTTTAAACATACGTTTGAGGCTCTAAAATGCATGTGTATTTGTAAAGTTCATGTTGACCCCTTAGGACATGCTTGCGATGAATAACAGATGTTTATTGTTAGCCAACTAAACGGTGCTCATTTGATCAATTTCAGAAGGTTAATAGGACATGGCAGGATTGTAAACTGACCAGGACATCAAAAACAGATCACTGAAGTGGATGCATTAGTCCCCTGAGCCACCTGGCTATTATGAGCAGGAGAAACCATGATTTCACTTTAATAGTTTTTTTCTGAATTTCTCATGGTTTTTGATGCTATATTAGCTCGTCATCTCCTTCCCCGTCCCATTCCTTACAGTATAAGAATTCACCAGTGCATTCATAGTTCCCACAATCCAAAGCTTTCTTCTTTTTCCTTTAAAACAACAGAAGTACTGCCTCAAATATCTTCAAATACCCTCCTCCTACAGGAGCGCTTCCTGTTTTTTTTCTTGGTGCAAGCCTGATTTCTACAATCTTGCAAACGTTAGGTAGTTGCTGGGGAACTCCTAATAACTCTTTTTACGTTTTGTTTGGATCCTCTAATCCTTGTGAAGAGGGAATTTTTGTGGGTTTCATTTTCTCCCTGTTTGACTTGTTGCCAGGGACGCGCATCTGCAGCATCTTCTGGTTGCTTGGACGCTTGCAGTTTTTCGCACCTTTTAGGATTTAGGAGAAATCCTGGTTATATGAGGCAGTACTGGGGTCCCGCAATCAGTTGAGGTGGGTATCTTCAGGTCCAAGCTCTTGATAATCGAGTACGTTTTAGCTCAGTTACGCTCGCTGGATATTTACAGGGGTGAGCTTGTGCCTTGTTGCCGAGAGAGACATTGGTGCAACCGGCCTGATCAGAGGTAACTTTCTGATTTTAATAATGTTCTTTTGTTACCATTGGGTTTGTGCTGAGGCTAAACGGTTTGACTCTGATTCTGTCTCTGGTATTGAGAAAAAAAAATAAGAGGGGGAAGAGAAAGAGAAGATGTTCAATGGGGAGTCTTTCTTAACTCTTATGGTGGTGACTACTATCTACCTGGAAAAAATAATTATAATAGTATAAGGGCTCAGCTGATGGTTCCGCAGGAGCGAGAAGCAGGAACTGGAAGAACAGGTCCCCACATCCCCTCACCACTGACAATGCTCAAACGTGGTCAAAGCCAGATCAGTGTGTAAGGGGAAGAGGGGAAACAAGGGAAAGAGAATTAAAGAGGATCCCTCGGGTTGACCAGGGCAGCAAGGAGTCGTCAGTGGAGACGGTGTGTATCCCTGTAATAAAGAGCAAGAATGAGGCCCTGCAATGGCTTTAGTGAATAGCAATGTTTTATTTCACCAAGGTAAGTAACTCCATTAGCTACCTGTTCATTCCCCTCTTCCACTAATATCCATAAAGAAATCTCTCAGGAGCCAGAGTAGTTCTATAAACAAGAAGAGAAATACACAGATAAAGATAAACAGAAAAACACCTTCCTCAAATTAATTAGTAGTGTTGTGCAACATCCTTACCCATTATGTAGAAAAGGAGAAAAGAAAAATATAGCCCAAAAATTGTTCAATTAACCAGAACCTTACATGTACGTATTCAAAAATGTGTGTTTGATCCAAAACAAAAATGCAAAACATATGCAGGCTAACTGTGGCTTCCTTATTTTTCAGGAAGCTAACTCCAAACTACTATTCCCAAAGTGCAGTTTTCCCCAGAAGCAAAAACGAATACAGATGTCCTTGCAGTAGCAGCCCGTGGTGGGAGTGCTGCCGGGCGGTGACGCGGGGCGGGGGAGGGGCATGGTGGGGGGTAGTAAACTACGGATTACGGCCGAATAAAGGTAAGTAAACATATAAATAAATAAAACGAATTTCGTTGCGCGTGCTGCATCGCCAAATGCGATGCAGCGCGCGCAACGAAATTCGAGGCCTACATTATTTTAGCAAAACAGAGAATAATTTCTAAAAACCTACACTACTTTCACGAAGAACAAAGCTTTTTCTTTTGTCATTTATTTTTCTGCATTTAGGAAGACAGAATAACATTCAGTTAGCATTATTCTCATTATTTAGCTAAGAAAAAATCTAACTATCGTGCCTTGTGCACATTTCACATGTTTTTCACTCTCACGTTATATTAGTAGTTTCACGCAAAGCATGCATTAGGGTGATTTTCGTTGAGCAGATTTATTTTCAAACATTGTGCTCAATCACCAGTATATCCATCTTTTTATACTGTGTTTGTTTTATGGATTTGTACCTTGGGCATTCTTTTACACTTAAATCTAAGGACCCTTTCTCACTATTTAAAGCCACTTTGAGTCCTTGTCATTGAGTCTCCTTTTTGCTTTCTGTGTGCACAATGGGAAACCATTCTCAGAAGAGACACGGTCTTTCCCTTCCCTTATCTTCTGGGGGAAGATCGTCTACATGAGGTTAGAGGCTGTTCTCAAGCCAGGTCTCGCTCTTCCCCTTTGACTGTAAAGAAATTGCAGGAGATGTTTTGTTCACTTTCTGAAGCTTATGACCATTATAGAGGCAGATAGGTCTCTCCTCATCACTCTCCTGTTTCTTCTGCTTCCTCACAAGTTTCTGTTTCATCTCTTTCCTCTGTATCTTCCTGGGTCTCTCCTGATTATGATGAGGAAGAGATGGGGTTTCCTGACAGTTTGTCAACCTCGGGAGGGCTATAAATTCAAAAAGAAGGAAACAAAGCCTATTATTTCCTATTTTCCTACAAGCCTGCAGTTGCCATTGGATTTGGAGCAGGCTTCTCCAAGCAGCGATTGGTTTCAGAGACTTTTGATTCTGAAGTTTCCTATTATTCAAGCCATTCAAGGATTGATAACAAGAGAATGGAAAGACCCAGATAGGGTGATGGTGCAGAGATTTCTGGGCAGCCTTTTTCCTTTGCCAAAAGGGGACTGCTGTGGGCTAATGTACGGATCGCCTCTCTGTGTCAAATCAAATCAAATATATTCTTTATTCGGTTACCAGTCACAAGCAACCATAAAAGCACAATATTACATCTGATAAAAACTATATTAATATATTCTAAATTACAAAATTTCATAAAACAATAGATTTACGACACAAGTACATTTTTTTAAAAAGCGGACACTGCAGCAACAATAAACACAACATCTAAAAATTGCAAAGCTAATAACGCAAGACGGCATTGTTTTATACCAAACTTCTGTAAAACAGGAATAATCCATCTTTTCCTGAGTTTACTGTAATATTTACAGAAGAACATGATATGTATTGTAGATTGTGCGGATATCTCATCACAAGGGCATTTAATCAATTCTTTAGACCAATCATTCATGTCTGGGTAAGTAACTAGACGATGTAAAATGTTTAGTTTAAATCGAGTTAATAAAAAAGGCTCATAGTCACTCATAGTTAAATTCAAATATGGTTGCATTCCCACACTAGAAAGTGTAAGTTGATGTGGTGATACAGTACATTTTTAGACTCATTTGAAGCCCTCTTCTCGTGCAAAAAATTTAAACATTTAATTTTAAAATCATTCCTTGACTCACCGCACATTGATGAGGGATCATTAAAATATTCTGAGTGACCAATACTACTTAAAAACGTTTTAACGTATTGAATCCATCTAAAACAGCTAACCCCATCTAATCTCAAAGCATCATTTAAAATAGAGCGATTAAATGTAATTTCATCAAGCGTCCAGATTTTGAACCATAATAAAACTGGCTGTACCCTGATCAAATCCTCTAAGTACGGTATGCCTAGCTCAACATGGCATATATAATTTGCCGTACTATCCGGAACAGCCAAAATAAACTTAAGAAAATGGTTCTCTATAATCTGTAGAGCACTCACATCAGAATATCCCCATATACCTGCACCGTAAATGGCAACAGATGTGCATTTAGCCCTATAAATTTGCAGTAGTTCACATGGTGGCCGTTTGCCCAGCTTTTGGCTAAAATTGATCAATGCCTTTACTGATTTGGAAAACAAAAGCCGTCTTGTGCAAATAGCCTGGGTCCAAGATCCAGAATCGCTAAAAAGAATCCCCAAATATGAAAAATCTTTAACACTGATAATAGGTTTTGTGTAGATAAAAATGGGGCCCGCCCTGTTTTTAGTACCCTTACCACAGCCCATAGAAAAAGTTTTCGAGCAATTAACATTGAGTCCCAAATTAGACATAAAATCTGAAAAAATATTGACAACCTTTTGGAGCGCAAGCGGGGTTCGGGCCATTAAAACCGCATCGTCCGCATATAAAAGTGCGGGATGGGTCGCCCCCTACGAGAGGTAAATCATTACAGTTCTCAACCAATACCTCCTCTAACTTGTTAATGTACAATGTAAAGAGGAAAGGGGCAAGGACACATCCCTGTCTCACTCCTCTTTGTACGCGGAAAGGTTTAGTGCATTCACCACACCTTCCGTACCGGACCTTTGCGCTAGCCCCTAAATATAGCTGCTTCAAAAAATTAATAATTAAAATATCTATTCCTAGATTCTCTAAAATTACCCATAGTTTATGATGAACAACACAATCAAAAGCCGCAGTTAAATCAACAAAAACCATAAAAATTCTCCCCCTTAGCTCTCGTATATTTTTCCAAAATGATGTGTAAATTTAACCCTTGCTCAATAGTACCCATACCCTTCCTAAAACCATATTGGAGATCGCTTAAAATGTTATGCTCATCTGCCCACACCTGCAACCTATCCAATAAAACCCAACCTATAATCTTTATTGTAGAGTCCAGGAGTGAGATGGGACGGTAGCAAGCTGGGTCAACTCTATTGCCTTTTTTAAAAATGGGCACTATTACCGATTTGGCCCATGTAATTAAAAATGTCCCTTCTCTCATGCAGGCATTAAATACTTGTGTCAGCAGGGGTCCCCATAAATCTAAATTAGCTTTAAAAAGATCCACAGGGATCCCGTCTGGTCCTGCTGCTTTTCCTCCAGCACTCATTTCTATAGCCTTAATAACTTCACATAATTTAAAAACAAGATGTGATTCGGTCGTGATCGTCGGGGGTACAGTAAGGGTCAAATCTTGAGTTATTACAGTGCAATCTACTACATTTTCATACAACTTAGAGTAGTGTGTTATCCATTCTGGTTCTGTGATGGCAATTTCTATTGTTGCTTTAGTGTCATCTGTAAGGAAAGGTAAATTAACCATTTTCCAAAAGCCGCCGAATCACGCATTTCTGAAGCCTCCATTAGGTTCAGCCAAGTGTCCCTTTTCAAAACCATCTTTCTCCTTCTTAGTGCTGCTTTATATTCATTCCTAGCCACTCTAATCATCCCCGTATTCTTAATAGGTGCGTGTAACTGATTCTTCAATTTCTTATGAGCCATAGTGCAACTTGAATCGAACCATCCTTCCTTATGGGTGAATTGTTTCCTTTTATTATCAACCATAAGAGACTTCTTTATGTAATTACTGATTTCTAGGAAATTCGTTATTACTTCATGATCAAGAGCACTATCTCTTAAACAGTTAAAAATCGTTGTCTTACAATTCAACCCCAGTTGTTTAATAAATGCACCGGTATCGATGTTTCTCCATCTTAGGGTATATCCATTCTGTCTATTCAATTCGATATTCTCAACTAGATCAGGGAAGCATAATTACAACTATATATTTGTGTAAAAGTGTCAAATCAAGACTCAACGGAAAATGATCACTAAGAGCTATCTCATGTGTTAAAAAATTCGTAACATGAGATGCGTGTCTGGACGTTATTAATATAAAATCAATGATTGAAAACAGGCCTCTCCCATTAAACGTGGGTTTAAAAGGCAGCACAGGTGAGCATAAATCATTAGCGAAGCCCAGATCCTGTGAGAATATGGCATCATTCAGCGTACTCCCGATCATATTATGCACAAAGTGTGGAAAACTAGACCCTTTTTCATAGCCAAATCCACAGATCCCCTTATCTGATAACTGGCATAATGTAGAATTAAAATCCCCCCCAGATAATTAATTCATCAAAGGTCTGTAAATTACTGATTCTATGTAGAATTAAACGCAATAAGCCCTCAAACATCACAGGTTTTATGTTATTATAAAAGTTTATAATGACTATACATGGGCCCTTAATTGGATATAAAATTAGAATTTGATAAAATTGTTCATTCACATCTAAACTAACTTTGTCAAAATTAAGTTTATTCGACAAATAGATACATAAACCTCCCTTTGCATGCCCATGCATTGAAGGGCAGGCAGGGGAATGAAAGGTTTTATAACCGTTGATGTGAATAGGGTTGACAGCCCAAGTTTCCTGGAGATTGATAATATCGTAGTTATTAACAAAATCCACCCAGATAGGATTAGTTACTTTAGACTTAATTCCCACCGTATTCCAGAACAACAATTTACAAACTTGTTGTGGGCCCCCAGAACATCCTCTACCCCTTGCACTACTACAAACTACCCCATCCGAGGCTGTTGAGGCTTCATTAAGTGAAACATCATTTCCTATTGAGTGCAAAGAGGCCGTTATGTCGTCAAGGTTCACCTCATCATGGCCATCGGCTATATTAGTGAATAAAGGTGTATTTTCCGCTGAGCCACTAGGTCTATTTGTCGGTTGTATCACGGTACCCATTCGTGGTCAATCCACGTGTTCAAGGTTACTTAGAGGCTCAAAACGATTTTTAATTGGCACCTTAAACACGGGGGGTTAGTTAATATAGAGGTCATCCCATATGAGACGTCACTGTTATAAACTAATGGCTGGTAGAAGAAACCTAGCGGCAATGGCTTAATATCATGACCGGTCACAGTGATGTAGCGTAAACTATCTAGAATCCATTTTACCAGCTGAGGAGTTTTGAATGTTAGAACAACACAATCGCCATTTATAGTTTTGTTCTGCCTACCCACCCAGTTAACCCGTCTTGCCATCTTAAACTCACTAAATAGTCTATCGGCATAGCCAATTTTAGCACTTATCCAATACAATGATTTATTTTTTAGGGACTCCAACGACTCATTACCCTCATCCTTCAGTCTGGGGACATTTGATAGGATGACCACATAAGGAGTGGCTTCAAGCGGTAATTCTAGATTTATCCTTCGATTTACGTCCCTACCTTCTATTTTTACCAACCCCCGTGAAACAGACGGGGAATTATTCCCATCAAGTTTCCCATTATATGATGATATAGCGTCAGGTATTTCTAGAGTATTGACTGCTGGGGCTGACCTAGTTCTATTCTCTCCAAACTTAGTATGATGATCCCACTCAGTGCTATGATGCGCAATATGCTGGGTTTACATAGGATTAGAAAGTGGCCTAAGTTTATCTTTATTCCGAGTCCCTTCAGCCCAATCACCCATACTACTAGATTCTTTCTCTTTATGAATTACGCGACCTACGGGCTTTGATAAGACTTCCTCTAACTCCCCTATTCTGTTCAATAATCTGCTAAATGAATCTTTTAGAAAAACTTCCAGTGAAACCAATTTATCCTTCAATGCAGCCACGTCCTTCTGAATACGATCATTCGTACATGGGGCAGATCTGTTTCGACCCCCACCGCTTTTCCTAGACTGTTTCTTGTCTATCACGGGAATCTTTCTCTGATTTAACTTTGGGCTAGTTCTACTCAACTGCCTCTTTATGGTTGTATTACAAGGCGTGGGATCAGGGAGGCAATTAGGATTTCTAGATCTCTTATGGGGCGGCTGAGCATCACACTCTCTATCACTATCAGACAAATGGTCAGTTAAATTAATTACGCAACCATTCCTATTAGATGGACTCCCCTGTGTGGCTAACTGTAAATCTCGGTTGTTTGAGGTATTATCCTCCGTGCGCCCCTCTATAAGACCCTCCCCAACTTCTCTATTCATAGAGCTGGCTGTGTTTAAGGATTCTTCTACAGTAATAATTTCTTTTCAACAGCTCCCATAGCACCTGTTAGATAACTCAGCAAGGACTTACATGCTTGACCCTCTGTTTTGGGTTTCTTTTTAATTTGCGCACTCAAGATTTTCCTCTTGCCCATTTCTCAATTGTTAGAACAACAAAACGGTCCCCTAATTTTTACACTATATCTATCACAGCTAGCAGACAAATCTCACAATAACACGTAAAATACAACTAAACAATTTACACACTAAAACGTATGATTGATGACTGGTTTACTATGATTAACAGTTAAGAATGATTGTCCTACATAAATGATAAAAACGAACAGCAAAATATTTGTAAATATCGCACCCTCTTAAAACAACTAGTAACGTTCAGCGCCTACATAATGCAGTACCTCTTATACGATCAGGTGTCCCCGAGCTAAAAATTAAATAACCGGGCCCAGCCCAGCCTTGTCCGGCCTATGACGGGCTAAGACGGGCCCGCCCTTAGTCCGGGCTTTGTCCGCGCGCGCGTCCCGCGTTGCGGGAGTCTGGGAGTGTTTTTATAGCGCCTCCAGGCGCTGCTGTAACTGGTGACAGGTGTGCGCCTCCCACGTGAGGCAGGCAGGCTGAATGCAGGCTGGGTGTTGTGGTCCTCCGGGACCGGACGCTACAGATGCAAAAGGAGCCCGCGCTGCGGGAGTCTGGGAGTGTTTTTATAGCGCCTCCAGGCGCTGCTGTAACTGGTGACAGGTGTGCGCCTCCCACGTGAGGCAGGCAGGCTGAATGCAGGCTGGGTCTTGTGGTCCTCCGGGACCGGACGCTACAGATGCAAAAGGAGCCCGCGCTGCGGGAGTCTGGGAGTGTTTTTATAGCGCCTCCAGGCGCTGCTGTAACTGGTGACAGGTGTGCGCCTCCACGTGAGGCAGGCAGGCTGAATGCAGGCTGGGTGTTGTGGTCCTCCGGGACCGGACGCTACAGATGCAAAAGGAGCCCGCGCTGCGGGAGTCTGGGAGTGTTTTTATAGCGCCTCCAGGCGCTGCTGTAACTGGTGACAGGTGTGCGCCTCCCACGTGAGGCAGGCAGGCTGAATGCAGGTTGGGTGTTGTGGTCCTCCGGGACCGGACGCTACAGATGCAAAAGGAGCCCGCGCTGCGGGAGTCTGGGAGTGTTTTTATAGCGCCTCCAGGCGCTGCTGTAACTGGTGACAGGTGTGCGCCTCCCACGTGAGGCAGGCAGGCTGAATGCAGGCTGGGTGTTGTGGTCCTCCGGGACCGGACGATACAGATGCAAAAGGAGCCCGCGCTGCGGGAGTCTGGGAGTGTTTTTATAGCGCCTCCAGGCGCTGCTGTAACTGGTGACAGGTGTGCGCCTCCCACGTGAGGCAGGCAGGCTGAATGCAGGCTGGGTGTTGTGGTCCTCCGGGACCGGACGCTACAGATGCAAAGGAGCCGCGCTGCGGGAGTCTGGGAGTGTTTTTATAGCGCCTCCAGGCGCTGCTGTAACTGGTGACAGGTGTGCGCCTCCCACGTGAGGCAGGCAGGCTGAATGCAGGCTGGGTGTTGTGGTCCTCCGGGACCGGACGCTACAGATGCAAAAGGAGCCGCGCTGCGGGAGTCTGGGAGTGTTTTTATAGCGCCTCCAGGCGCTGCTGTAACTGGTGACAGGTGTGCGCCTCCCACGTGAGGCAGGCAGGCTGAATGCAGGCTGGGTGTTGTGGTCCTCCGGGACCGGACGCTACAGATGGAAAAGGAGCACGCGCTGCGGGAGTCTGGGAGTGTTTTTATAGCGCCTCCAGGCGCTGCTGTAACTGGTGACAGGTGTGCGCCTCCCACGTGAGGCAGGCAGGCTGAATGCAGGCTGAGTGTTGTGGTCCTCCGGGACCGGACGCTACAGATGCAAAAGGAGCATGGAAAGACCCAGATAGGGTGATGGTGCAGAGATTTCTGGGCAGCCTTTATCCTTTGCCAAAAGGGGACTGCTGTGGGCTAATGTACGGATCGCCTCTCTGTGTCTATTATGGTTTGTATTAGATTCTAATTCTGCTGTTGTTGTGTGGGGAATGCTGGAAAGCAGCTGAGCAGAGATCAGGCTAGCGACAGACATGTTTTACACTACCCTGTACCTTGGCAATAAAGTAGCTACACATCATCCTGTGTCGAGTATATACTACAATTTGGCAATGATGGCCAAGGTATTTCCACAAAGCCGTTAGTGAGGAGAAGTTTTAGCAGTCGGAGTTCTGTGCAGATTATTGCCGGTATCATGTTGGATACAATTTCCAGGAAGCGCAGGAGTGGTGCAGCACCATTGTGGCTGGAGAGGTGCTGCCAACTTTCATTCTGGGCAAATTCTTTGATCTGGTGAGGGCAGTGTGTGGAGCGCATGCCGTTCCGCGCGTGCTGTGGGCAAAGCAGTATGGGGCACGCTCTTGTATCTTAGCAACCACTGCGTAAGCTGTGCGCAAGGCACTGTGGGGCACACACTCACAGCTGCGCGCAAGGCGGTGTGGTGGTGTCCAGTATCCAAGTAACCAGCATGAAAGCCATTCACGTGCTAAGTCATAAAAGGTCACAGAGGGTGAACCGACGCAGAGCCACATTGTTTGGCTTGGAAAGTATCAGGAAACTCAGGAAACACTTCTGTAATGATTTAAAGCACACAGTGAAAGTCTAATAAGTGTCAATCAATCAATCACATGTTTGTTAAGCGCGACTACTCACCCGTAAGCGTCTCAAGGTGCTGGGGAGGAGGGGAGGTGCAGGTTCAAGTCCATCAAGGAGGGGGTCTATCGAAGAGCCAAGTTTTGAGGTTTCTCGTGAAGATGGGTGGTGATGTTTTCTGTCTGAGGTGGAGCGGTAGGGCGTTCCAGGCTCTGGCCGCGAGGAAGGAGAAGGAGCGGCCTCATGATCTGGTCTTTCTGGCACGGGGGTCCACGGCGTAGGAGAGCTGGGCTGATCGTAGGGTCCTTTGGGGTACGTGGAATTTGAGTCGGCTGTTCAGGTATGCTGGTCCGGTGTTGTGGAGGGCGTTGTGTGCGAGGGTGAGGATCTTGAAGGTGATTCTAGTCTCGATGAGGAGCCAGTGGAGTGTCAAAAGAAATGTGCGTGTTTTACCGGATATAAAACAATGCAAGTAAGTGATTTCTTTTAGGGAGTTAATTTTAATTGTGAAGATTGGATGGTGCTTTGCTCACTGAACTAGTCCATTAAGAACATGAACAACCAAAATTTTAGCATCAGTTCGCCTCAGCCCTTCTGGTCATAGGGCCCTGAACCTCCACTGAAGTGGGCAGAATGGAGTGAATACTTTACAAATTACAAAGCGATTGAAGATGCAGGAGAAATGTCTGCTGCACAAAAGAAAAGGATCCTATTACATTCTTTGGGTCCTATGGGGTTAAAAATGCATTCTCGACAGTCTAAAATACCTCTAGTCAGTGACATGATCCTTTTTACTGCTGCTATTAATGATTTAGATAAGAATTTTGAACCAAAAGTATACATTGGTATAAGTAGGTACAAATATTTTCAGCGCAAGCAGACAAAACTGAAGACTATTGATGAATATGTGGCTGATTTGCAAAAGTTAGCAAAGTAAAGTTAGAGAAACAAAACGATAAGGAAACAATGTCTGTGAATAGAATTTTTTAAAGTTTTAGTATAAAACATAATGCATCAATTAACAAAGAAAGATCTGTGTGAAAAAGATTGGGCCTGATTCACAGAACTAACTTAAGACAAAATCCTAAACTTACTACCATTTTGGTATTCACAGAAGGCACTTACTCATTTTGGTATTCACAGAAGGCACTTACTTACTCATTTTGAGTAACTTACTCATTTTGAGTAACTTACTCATCAATGAGTAAGTGCCTTCTGTGAATACCAAAATGAGTAAGTTACTCAAAATGTGTAAGTTACTCAAAATGTGTAAGTTACTCAAAATGTGTAAGTAAGTGCCTTCTGTGAATACCAAAATGGTAGTAAGTTTAGGATTTTGTCTTAAGTTAGTTCTGTGAATCGGGCCCGTAGATGCTATAAATGTAACAGCAAACAACATCTTGCTTACAGCAAAAGTTGCCCTGCTTTTAAACAGAAATGTAGTAATAGTGGAATCAGGGGTCACTATGCGAAAGTGTGCAAGAAAAAGAAATGCGTTAAATGTGTACATGATGAAAGGGAGACTGCAGAACAGAATGATTCAGAGCAGGATGACGATAGGTTAAATATCGTCATGAATGTTGGAGAGAAGCTAATTTTGAATATACGTGATGATACATGCAAAATTAAACTTGAGCATAAGATGACAATTGTCATGGTGAGGTTGACTATTTCCGCTAGCTCTGGTTCCCCCTACACCATTATCAATGAAAGAATCTGGAGAGATAAGTTTGTGGAAAGGATGGGTGAATTTCTGATTTCCCCAGAAGGTCATGGCAGTGAAAAAACAGAAATCCTGGGGTCAGAGGGCTAATTTTCAAATTTAAAAAACTGGGTGTCATGTGGTAGGCTGTACATAGCTAAAAACGGTCCGCCCGTTATAGGTTGGCGAGATCAGAAAGATTAGTATATTCTGTTGGACCCAAATAGCAAAGAGCAAGTTTTGATTGTAGATCAGGGTACAACAATGGGGGACAAGTTGTTTAAAAATTTTGCAGCAGTATTTAAACAGGAGCTGGGTAATCTTGTGGGGTTCGAGTACAAGATTTGCTTGAAGAAAGATGTGTGCCCCAAAGTTCACAGGGTCAGAAACTTACCTATGACTATAAGGGAGGAAGTGTCAAGGGAATTGGAAAAGTTAGTGTTGTCCGGAGTGATAGAACCCATTGAGGCATCCAAATGGATTTCTATGATGTTGGTCGCTCGGCGTAATAATAGTAAAATCAGATTATGCATTGACTTGTGCCATCTGAACAATAACATTATCATTGACAAGTTTCCATTGCCTAAAATCAATGAAATGGTAACGTTGTTCAAAGATGTGCAATAGTATTCAACTATCGACCTATCATCTGCATATCACCAGATTTCTCTGACTCCTGATTTCCAGAAATACACAGCCTGTATCACTCCAGGTGGTTGTTTCCAATTTCGACGCAGCCATTCGGTCTGGTATCGGCGGCTGCCGTCTTTCAGAAATGGATGTTCAATTTATTCAGCAAAGAACAGGGTATAATGTTTTTTCAAGACAAAAACCTGGTGTTTGGCAAGAATAGATGTGAACACAATTCAAAACTGGATAAAGTACTCTCCATCCTTGTATTGAAAGGGCTACCTGTATAATTCACCAAGTGTAAGTTTGCTGAGAAAAGTGTAACATGTTTGGCCATGTAATTGATGAATTTGGAGTTGAGTCTAAACCGGCTCTTGTTCAGGCCATAAAGAATGCACCCACACCTAAAAGTAAGGACGATGTTCGGTCATTTTTAGGCCTTGCCGAATATTGTGCCAAATTCATACCAAAGTTTCCGGAGAAGTGTTTCCATATCAGACAACTTTTTAAATCTGGAACAAAGTTTGTGTGGTCACAACAGTGTGAAGATGACTTATCTGTCATAAAAGAGTGTATAACCAATGTTACCAGATTGTTGAGCTTTGACCCTAACGCGGAATTTATTCTTACAACTGATGCGAGTAACAAGGTTTTGGGTGCTATGGTGACTCAGGGGAATGACAAAGGTGTTGAAGGTGTGATAGCAATTGCATCAAGGCCATTAACACCTGCAGAAGAAAAGTATCCAACCATAGAGAAAGAGACTTTGGCTTGTGCTTGGGCTCTGGAGCATTTCAAGTCATTTGTGTCGGGGTAAGTCAATAACCATCCATTGCAACCATCAACCACTGGTGAAATTGGTAACAATGGAGGGTACCACTAATGCATCAGCCAGAAGCGCTAGAATTTTGATTAACATGCAATGGAAAAGAAAAATGTGGTAGAAGATTTTTTATTTAGAATGCCAACACAGTGAGAGGAGTGTGAAGACGAAAAGTGGAATGGGTTCCATGTGGCTCTTATACACGATAATGGTCTACCTGCAGTGAGAAAAGAGGAATGTAAATGAGAGTACAAGGATGGCATGGTGTTACAAGAGGTTACTAAGTTCACAGGAGTAGTGCGGCATAATAAAAGAGACTTATATAATGTTATCAGACCTTTCTGGGAAATACGATCTGAACTGTCTTTGGATATTGGGGTGATTTTGAAGGGGGAAAGAATAGTCCCTCCACATAGCCTTCGCACCAACATTTAGCTTTTGTGTCACAAAGGTTACTTTGGCATAAATGGCACTAAAGCGGGGGTCAAGAAATTATTCTGGTGGCCTGGGATTGATTCCTATATACAGCATATGGTCAGAGAGTGCATGGAATGCTTTAGAGCAGACAAGTCTCTTCAGACTCTCAGGTCCCCACTGAGCGAAAGTCTTGGTCCAATAAATCCTTGGGACTCCATTGCCATTGACAATTTGGGTCCTGTGGGTCCATCACAAAAGCATATTATTGTAATCATGGATCTGTTTTCTTGGTGGCCGGTGGTCAAAGTTGTACAGAATGCTGATACGAATGCAGTTCTGATTTTCATGGATAAAGTTTTTTGTTCAGAAGGAATTCCAGCTACTATCTTAAGTGATAATGGCATGCAGTACAAATCTCATGCCTTTACACAGTATTGCGAGAAAGTTGGAGTAAAGCTGAAAACAACCACGCTTTGTATTCCTAGTGGCAATGGAATGGTTGAGAGACTAAACTGTGTCACTAAAGGTGTGATTTAGGCAGCTTGTGTAAACATCAAGGGTTGGGAGGTACACGTTATGAAGGTGGTATGGGTCTACAGGGTTACTAGAAGTGAAACAACCAGATTGTCGCCTTTTTTGATAATGAGGGGCAGGAATCTTAGAACTAAGTACAACCACAGGTGGTTATTTAGTACTTGTGTTGAGCCATGGTCAGTAAAAGACGTAAGAGACACCATTGTGAAAGGACATATGAAAAGTAACATTTATTATGATTTCCAGAATAGTACCAAACCTGCATTTGTTCGAGTTGGCGATTGGGTGCGTATAAAGAAACCTGGATTTGTAACTAAAGGTGAGAGTAAGCTCTACAAACCTGAGAAGTAGTGGAGGTGTTACACAATGCTGTCCAACTAAGTAATGGCAAAGTATGGAATCTTAAGAGGATGGCGGTGAGTAACATTTAGGAATGGCAGGATATGAAGGAAAATAGCGGAAATAAGGTATTTGAGTGGTTGGATGCAGAGAACACTTGATGACAAGGGTACTCATGTGGATTTGTATGGATATTTAGAGTTGCAGGTCGATCACTACATGGTTACTTCTAATTTGTTACCACATAATGTTGAGGATACCGTGGAAGTATCAGAGGAAGGAAGTGCAGAAGATAAGGATGCATTGCCTTGTGTTGGTTTGGGTGAACATAGTAGGAAAAGGAAACCACCCAAGTTGTTAGAGGATTATATACATGAAGGTAGTAAGTAGGTTTTTTTTAGGTTATTGTTAGGTTGTTTTTTTACTGTGCTTAGATATTATGGATATATGTAGTGTGTTGAACTGTAAATTAAAATAAAGGAAGACGGAAAAAAAGATATCACATATTACCTTTCTTCAATTTATGAGAAGGGGATGTGGGTGGTTAATGTATGGTTATGAATGGTTATGCAATGGTAATGTTAATGAATTGATATGTAATCAAACTGTGTTTTTATTTCAAATGAGGGGGATGTTTAGTGGGCTTGTGTTAGGGCTCGGGTCTCTGTGTGTAATATAGTTTGTAATAGATTCTAATTCTACTGTTGCGTGAGAATGTTGGGAATGCTGGTAAGCAGTTGTGAGGAGATTGGACTACTGGACAGATATGCTTTACACTGCCCTATACCTTGGCAATAAAGTAGCTACACATTGTCCTGTGTAGAGCACTTACTACAGGGACCTTGCATTGCAGCAGTCTCTATCTATCAACCCTCTTTTGGCTTATTTAGTTGATTAACCTTTTCTGTTGAATGAGACATTGTTGCTTCTGATAACGTAGACAAGAAGGCTGATAGGGCACTAAAATGAGCATATGCTGGGTTAAGTATCTTGAGAGATCGAAATATATTCAATCTATATCTCTCAAACTCTTGTTAAAGATTTTCAAGCTATGTTTATAAACATTCAGGAGTGCAAGGACTATTCCCAACTATTGTCTCGGATGGAGATTTATGCCAAATTTCTATCTCATGTGTTCTTTGATAGTCTCAAATCATCGGCTATTATATCGGCTGGGGTTGTGGCAGACAGGCATCCTCTGCATTTTAGAAGTAGGAAGGATGATTCCTCATAAAAAACAGTCTCCTTTGAATGCTCTTTACAAGCTCCAGATTGTTTGGGGAAGAACTGGAGGAAGGTTTATTCAGGTTCTTCAAAAATTAGAAGAATACACAATCCTTTAAGTTCAGTCATAAAGCTGTGATTACTTTGTAAAATAAAAAGTGCCTGGGCCCTTGTCAGGAGGCCACTACAGATTGCACCACCCATTAATCCTGCCAGAGCTAACAGTGACAGTACCAACACAACTACAAACCATCACACTCTTACAAAAGTCCTAATTGTGACTTTTCCAGGCCCCCAAAGCTATAAGAGTGGCTTGGGCGACAGGTATTAGTCATTTTTAATATATATTAAATTAAGAAATAGCTGTTATCGTACTCATCTCGGTATTAGACAACGGTGCCCACATTGTGGCAGAATGTCATATATGATGATGTTGGTAATTTAGTGCCGGTGTAGAGCACCGGAAACCACCAGCTCAAATTGATCACTGGACATAAGGGTTGTGACAAGGGTTAAAGAGGTTTTAACAAGAATAGAGTTAAAATATCTAGCTTTTTCTTCAATAAGTTTAGATTTCAGCCTAATTCTCGGGGGAGTAAGTCTTCTCATCAAACCTCTTGGGACAAAGGTAATCTAAATCAGCAATCCTGACTATGCCAGGGAAGTGATCCCAGTTGGGGGTCAGTTTCTTTCCTTTCAGGAACAATGGGTTTCCAGAATCTCGAACAAATGGGTCCTGTTGATTGTTTCTGTAAGTTGCACAATATGTTTACTCCTGTTCCCCCAAAGTTCAGATTAGTGCCTACCCCTATTCCAGTGAATCCAATAAAGAGACCGTCATTGTTTGACAGCATTGCTTCCTTAGTTCAAATGAGAGCAATAGTTCAGGTTCTGTTGAAACAAAGGGAATGCAGCTGTTACTTAAGAAAACGTCTTGTTCAGAAGTCATCAGGGGAATACTGAACGATTATAGATTGGAGTGGAACAATTATATTCCCACAGTCCATTTCAAAATGAACTCACTGCAGCAGCTTATTATTTTGGTGATGCAGGAGGATTTCTTAACCAAGATGGATTTACAGGAAGCTTATCTACACATACCGATTGCCCTGTCATGCCAACAATATCTCAGGTTCTGTATGGAGGAGGAGCATTGGCTTTTGGGTTAAAGAATGCTCTAAGGGAATTCACAAATGTTCTGGTCCAAGTGATCTCTCTCCTTCACAACGATGGTGTAAAGGTCTTAACTTATGTCAATGATCTCCTCATCCAGGCATCATCTCGCTCTCTGTCTGTGGTTCACACAAAGAGGGCCTGCCAGCTAATGGACAAATTTGGTTTCCTTATGAACCTGAAAAAGTCTGTTCTAGTTCCATCACAAAATCTGGATTGTATTGGTGCCAGCTTCAGGATGGATGTTGGGAAAGTGTTCCTCTGAGAAGAATGAAGTTAGGCTCTAGTAAGGAAGTGGCTTTGGGTCCAAGTAGATATGGTAGCTATTTTTATTCCTTGTGTTACTTTCCTTGGTTCTTACATATCTGCAGCATGGGAATGAGTTTTGTGTTGGCTTCTCATCTTTTCCTTTTTCACAGGCAGTAACAGTGTTCATTATTCCTTTGGGCTCATTTTCACCAGCGTCAGGTGGTTCTGCACATTCTGCAGCACAAGTCCCCGCCCTTCGATGATTATGACACTAGCATTCCAGTGACTCCTTGCATTCAAACTCAGATGGCATGGTGGTTGGAAACTCAAGCTCTTATCAGTAGTCTCCCTTCTGTCTTCCAGACTCTTTAATCCTGAATATGAATGCCAGCAGTCGGGGGATGCCAGTAGTTGGAGAGCAGTCCTCTGGGATCTCTCGGCACAGGGTCTTTGGCTCCCTTGAGAGTCAAGGAGGTCTTTGAAAAGGTGAGAGTTGATGGAGGTTCAGAAAGTCTTGCATGTGTTTTCCTCGCAACTCAAGTGCTCCACGCTAATGTTCAGGACAGACAATGTGGTGACCAAGGCCTATATCAACCATCAGTTTGGGTCAAAAAGCCACAGTCTAAATCAAATTGTGTCAGACATTAAGGGTTGGGTAGAGAAGAATCTTCTATCTGTAAAGGTGGTGCAAATTCAGGGTTACCTGAACTTTCAAGCAGATACTCTGAGTTGTGTGTTTCTCAGTTTTCAGGATTACACTCTGACTCCCTTGGTCTTTCTGGATCCTTGTCTCAGATTGGAGCCTCCATTGATCTTTTTGCAGATCAAACAAATATACAAATCCCAAAGGTCAAACAGCAGTCACACACTGGGAGTGGATGCCCTTCTGCACCAGTGGGTGAGCTCTCTTCTGAATTCCTTTCCTCCATTTCTTCTGATATGGAGGGTTTAGTTGAAGACTCAGAGTGCGGAATGCCATCCTCATTGTCCCATTTGGTCCAAGGACAACTTGGTTTCCCCTACTTCAATCCTTGGCAATAGACAGGGAATTGATTTTTTCCTTGTCTCATCCTCCTTTGATCTCTCTGTCTTTGTCTCCAGCTTCCCTCGAACGTCTTTGTTTATCGGCTTGGAGGCTGAGAGGGAGGGTCCAATGAAGAGGAGTCTTTTTTAACCAGTGATAGTGTGGATTTGGGGCCAAAATTAAATAATATGGACCACCATTTTAATTACCATCACTTCAAGGGGTAAGACCCGTTTCCGTGCCAGTCACTTCTCTACCATCACTTACAGGGTTAAGCCCGGTTCCCGTGCCAGTTACTTCTTCTCTAGGGGACTGATCCTGGTCACAGTGTTATGATTCAAAGAGCTATTTTAGCATCAAAAGCAAATACCAAATACAATTCTGAGAATCAGTCAATGATGAGAATTTGAAATAGTTTGCAAAACCTTTATTGTCATTAAGAGATTAGTAAGTTTTTCTTTTTCTTTCTTTATTTAAATTAGTCAAATAATCAAGTAAGTTTACAGAAATCTCATGAAAAGGTTTGGCGAAGACAAATAATCATATAGTGCATCAAGTGCGTTCAAAAAAGGAATACAACTCTATTCTAGAGCTCAGGACAGAAATATCAGAGTTAGTAGAACTCATGAAGAGTTCTATTTCAAGGAAAAGAGTGAGATTAAAGGAGCATAAAGCTCAAAGCCAAATTAAAGCAGCAGAACTTTCCATAAAGAGTAGTTCATGAAACTCAGCCGGGTCTCAGTAATACGAGCAGACGATCATACAGGTGCAGCAGCAATCTGTAAACATAAAGCATCAAAATAAAGTAAGGATGAACTGAAGCAGCAGTAGTCACACCCGTCAGTATAAGCCAAAGAGATTAGGAGAAAAAGCATTCAGAGAAGCATATAGATAAAGCATTGAAACTAACTAGGAACACACACTAATATAGAAGACATGAATACATGTTGCAGACATTTTATCAGGCTTCTTCCTCTGTGGTCCAATCAGAAGGCAACTCTTCTCTTTGAGCAGGTTCCGTTATTCCTTTCCCACGAAAATACATGGGGATTGTAAAGCCTTATCACAAGTTAGCTACAGGCAATTCTTACATAGTTATGGTCTGGAAACATAAGCCTTGGATCCCCTAAGCATCGATAGCAAGTTAGCCTTCTAAAATAATTGTTTCACTGCGTACATAATGAACTATGCTAAAGAGAAGAAACATTATCTTTGCATAGATACTGTTTAGTAATGCTTCTCATTAATACAAACAAGAAATATTGTTTTGAATGTGCAACTGTTCTATTCTGGCATTATGTGAAATCGGGTGAGAATCAGAAGTTTAATAAATACAAACAATATGCTGCTTAGTAAAATAATACATTTGATTAAAATCAGAATATTCTGCAGTTATGACGAACATTTCTAAGCATGTCACATTAAGGTCAGACTTCTAAATTATATATATATATTTTTTTAAAGTCTTTTTATTTAACAGCTCATGAAGTGATACATAGTGAAGAAAGAGCACAGGCATTCAGATGATCAAGTATATGATGAAAAATTGCATTACAACCGGGTCAATACACCAGAGTCATTATAATCTAGAAAAGGTAGTTTACAACACAATTAGGTCATTATTAAGTTAGTCGACACTTCTGGCTTCGAGCCCTCTTCAGTCGCAAGTCGCACTTGGACCCACTGACTCTTCAGCTAGTGAGTCCTCACCCACAGTTCTGTATTTTTCTCAAGGGGACCATATTGTATCACATTTTTTCTTGCACCCCCTACTGTCGTATATAACCTTCTCCGCTTGTTGGCACCAATCGAGGTCAGTCTACCACTCTGCCACCGATGGGGGAGTGTGCAACCCCCACCTGCGCACAATGTTTAATTTTGCCACTCTGGCAGCTAGGGCCAGCCAGATTCTCGTGTGTCTGGGCCAGTCCTCTTCCCCCTTGATCATAAGTAAAAGCCATTTAGCATCCATGGGCACCTCCCCTCCAGTAACCCTTGACATTATTGTTGTCACTCCCTGCCAGAATCGACGGATGACTGGGCATTCCCAAAGAATATGAAAGAAGGATCCCTCTGTCTGGCAGCCTCTTGTACAATACGATGACTGAACCTTTCCCCATTTATGTAGCAGCGTGCAGGGGCAATATGAACCATGTAGGACCTTGAGCTGTATCAGTCTGAATCTTGATCTGATCGCTATCTCCCTGGGGTCTGCGTCGCTTCGAGCCACTCTGTCCTCTATATCACCCAGATCAGCAACCCACGCAGATCCAGTGGCGTAGCTAGGCACTCTGCCACCCGTGGCGGTCCCTGCCTTCCTGCCTTTTGCCGCCGCGCTGGGGGGGGGGTTGCTGGCGATGATTTTTGCGGCCGCCGCCGCCCCCGAAACTCGTGCCGCCCGGGGCGCACCACCCCCTCCGCCCCCCCCTTGCTACGCCAGTGCGCAGATCTGAGGGAGGTGAGGGGGTCTGGTGCGTTATTTATTAGTTTTTTATATATTGTGGATGTCATTTTTGTCGGGTATGAGGTCTGTTAATAGCCTGTCTTCTAGGGGGGTATAGTCCGGAATGGTCTCTCTCCGCATTATATGCCTGTTTAATGCATGTAGGAACTCCGTGTATGGGAAGATCTGAGTAGATGATAATTCAAATTCATTTTCCAAGTCCTCAAAGGACAGAGGCGCTGTTCCCCTCCACACATCCCCCAAGTGTTCGATACCTATTGCCCGCCATCCCGAGAAACCTGCTAAGGTGGTCAGTCCCTTCAACTGGTCTCCCACCCACAGTGGTGTCATTGCTGTCAAGCGGTCATGCCATCCCAAGTATCTGTTCGCTGCAGTCCAGCAGTCAATCACTGTTGCCGTATGAGCCAGCAACCCCTGATGGGACCCACAGGCATACGGAAGCGCTTCATGATTCCCATTAGGCATTGCTTCTCTATCCATTTTTATAGGATGGCTCCTCTCTCCCCGTATAGATCCACTCATTTATGACTACCAACTGGTAAGCCCAATAGTACAGCCTAGCGTCAGGGACGCTAGTCCACTGTCGTAGACTCCTTTTTGTAGCTTGCTTAGCGCTATTCTAGGCGCCCCTCCTTGCCATATTAAAATACAGAGTTCATGAGCTATCTGTCTAAAAAAGGAGGCCGGGACCGGATAGGCCGTGTTTTGTACCACGTATAGGAGACGGGGCAGGGTCATCATTTTGTAGAGCGCTGCTCTTCCCATCAAGGACAATGGGAGCATACGCCAATGCCCCGTATCTGCGTGAAATCTTTGCAACAGGGGGAAGAGATTTTCCTGTAGGAATGACTGAGGGCTGCGGGTTACGCATATTCCTAAGTACTTAAAGCCTCCCTCTACCAAAGGGGCCGCACAGCTTTCTGGCAATCTTGGTGCAGATCCCGATAGAGGCAGCACAATCGATTTTGTCCAGTTTATAGTGAAGCCCGATTAGCTACCAAACAACCAAAAAATGTGAAGCGCACGAACTATGGAGAAGTAGGGCCTTGACAAATAAAGAAGTATATCATCGGCGTAGAGGGAGATGCGTTCCTCCCAACCCCCCGGCGCCCAAATACTCCATATCATCGGGTCTCTTCTGATCCAGTGAACCAGGGTCTCCAGTGCTAAAGCAAACAATAGCGGTGACAGGGGACAACCCGGCCTGGTTCCCCTGCTTAGCGAAAAGTGGCGTGATAGTGCCCCATTAACTCTCACCTGTGAAAGCGGGCCTTGGTATAGCAGTTTTACCCAACTACACAATTTTGGGCCAAAGCCCAGCTTGGCCAGCACTGCGAATAGGTAGGCCCACTCTATGCTATGGAAGGCCATTGAGGCATCTAACGCCATAGGTGCGGACTCAGTAAACAAGGGGGCCACCGTCATGTGTAAGACTCTGTACAGTCTTCGTAGGTTGTGGCGGGGGCTTCTGCTCGGCATAAAGCCCGATTGGTCTACATGAATAATAGTTGTGAGTGTGGCAATTAGCCTGTTCACTAGAGCTTTGGCAAGTGCCTTAGCTTCGATGTTTAGCAGGGAAATTGGCCTGTACGAGCTGCAGCTCTCTGGGGGGTTACCCGCCTTATGTATCACCACTATCGTGGCCGTGCGTTGGT
This sequence comes from Calotriton arnoldi, assembly GCA_963921515.1. Taxonomy (NCBI): domain Eukaryota; kingdom Metazoa; phylum Chordata; class Amphibia; order Caudata; family Salamandridae; genus Calotriton; species Calotriton arnoldi. The sequence goes on along the minus strand of CAWUFW010006368.1, from coordinate 640,584 downwards.
CAATAGGCAGGGAGCCCAGCTCTCTGGCTTCCTCAAACATATCAAGCATTGGTCGTATAATTTTAGAAGCCAGGCCTTCAAACAGGTCAACCGGTGAGGCCATTTGGGCCCACGGCCTTCCCAGATCTTAGGGACCCCAAAGCCAACGGGTGGTCTATCATGGGGAATCCTGCTCTAGTGATAGCCGTCCCCTTGAGGTTGACACATGCGGAAGAGTGATCCTAGATACCCCTAGCCAGATGTGCCAGATTTTCAAAATTCCCTACCTGGTCTTGCTGCATGAACAGGTAGTCTATTCTAGAAAACGACTCATGATGAGCCAAATAGTATGTGAATTGTTTTGTTTGTGGGTTATGGGCCCTCCATATATCTACTAGCCCCATTGCTGTTAGGAAGTCTGGGAGAACCCGCCCCCCAGCATACCCCCCCGAGTCACTCAACTGATCCAGTTCTTGATCCATTACTTCATTGGCGTCGGCTCCTATCAGGGGGAAGCTCCAGCAGCAGGGCACCAATCTTTGGAAATATGGCAGAGTGCAGCCTGCATGGCACAAATATGGAGCACAAGATAAGTGGGCGACCCTCCCAACCGCCCGCCAGGGCCACTCCGCATCCTGCGTCGTCACGCCATATCTTGTGGATTATTAGGGGCAGAGAATTTCGCACCAGGATGCCCACCCCCTGAGAGCCCACCGAATATCCAGAGTGAGCCACCAGTCTGTAGCCAAACCGATCCAAGGCCTTATAATGGCTACCTTTCAGGTGCGTCTCCTGGAACAGCACCACATCGGGGGCATGTCTTTTAATGTGTTGGAGTGCTAGTGTGCATTTGACCTTGTTGCCAAGGCCATTTACGTTCCAGGACCATGCGCGGACACTGGCTGCTCCTACCTTTGTGTCAGGCATACCTGTTTGTGTTTCGTGACCCCATTTCCTCGCGCACTGGCCACGATACATGCATGCACTCTATGTCGGTTATCATGTTCATGAGCAACATAAAACATTAAAACATTACAATAATACAATACCCTTAACTCCCCCCTCCCTGCATCCCTGCTAGGTGAGCTACGAACCCCCCCATCCCCAACATGCAGAGTGCCTGTCGCCCATATAAAAACGTTATAACCATGAAACAATGGGGGGGGCAGCGAGTGCCAACTGCCTCACAAATGACGGAACTTTATATGGATATGTCAGTATCCCCAATTCTATGTGGGAGGGGAACGTCTGGTATGGGCGTATTTTAACAAAGAGCCTGTTACAGATGACATTTTCGGCCCTTCGGAAAGGCTCTCTTTTTTAGTTACTCAGGGACCTTACCCCCGGCCCCGGCCTCGGCATGTCCCAAATCTCGGGAGCCCAGAAGTCGTTGTACACTTAAATTGTATTTTAGATTTCTCTTGCTGAGGGTCCTTTTTATCGAATCAAAAGCTTTCCTCTGGCGCTGCACTGGCGCTGCACTTGGAGTGTGAAGTCCAGAAAAAAACGGATAGTGGCATTCTTTTATTGGAGGTCTCCCCGTGTCCGAGCCGTTTGCAGGATGGCATCCCTATCCCTGAAGGTAAGTATACGAGCCACTATTGTGCGTGGGGGCCCCCTGGGAATGGACGCGGGCCCAGCGCACGGTGCACTCGCTCCACCGCGAAGAAGTTGGACAAACGCGTTGGCTTAAGGGTGTGGGTGATCAAATGTTCCAGGGATAGGTCCACAGACGGTCCCTCGGCCCCTTCGGCACCCCTACCACCCGAATGTTATTGCCATAATGTCAGTTTGCTGTTTCGTGAGGATTGTGGCTTGCTCTTCAAGGCGCTTAGTCTTAGCCTGAAGGCTTCCAATGTTCGTTTCGGCCGTAGTTGTTTTTTCGGCCAATTTTCTTAAGTCCACCCTGAGAAGGTTAACTTCTTCTGTTACGGAGTCTAATTTTGGTTCAAGGGTGCTTCTTAAACCTGTTATTGCCCTCATGATGTCTTTTAGCAATGCATCTAGCCGCTGTTCCTCCTGGTCTTGCGACGGCAGGGCCCCTTCTTCTCCTCCGTCTCGGCCCATCATGACGGTATATTTGTCGACCTGATTCGCCTGGCCTGGGTCCTTATTGCGCCCCATCGTGGTGTCGACCACGCAGTCGCTTGGGGCTTGTGTTCTCTCAATGAGCCTGGAGGGTCTTGCAGTGGTGTTCAGTCTGCGGCTAGTTCTGTGTCCACTATGTTCTGGTCAGTCCTTTCGGGGGGCGACGCTTCTCGGCTAGGGAACCCTACCTTTGTGAATCAGGGAGGAGGGGGTGGGGGGGAACTTCGTCTCGCACCCCTCGACGCAGCCGCTGTAGCTGGCGCATCCCCTTCAGGTGTTTAGTGCTTTCTTTGGGCCCTGGGGCGTCTTGCTCTGCCTGCAGTGACATGGGAGTGCTGTCAGGGCCTTCGGATATCTCCGCCTAAGGGAAGCTCGCCTTTCGCCCTCGTGGTTGACTTCAGGCCGGTTTTGCCAACTTCTGTCTGCTCCCCCAAGTGTCCTCCTCCCCTTAGTGCTGCACAGCTGCCATCAGAGTGCATTTCAGTGCTGGGGGTCTGGTCTTCGGATGCCTCTTAGGTCCCGGAGCTATGAGCAGGGCCTGGAGTGCATCCGCGTACAATTCGGCCCAGTGTGCACTATCGCGACTCCGTTCTGGGTCGATATGCCGGCCGGTGATCTCGCTGGACGCTCTGCGCTCTCACCCGTTTTGCTGCGTTGTTCCGGCTGCCGCTTCTCCTCCGAGTGCGGATTTGCGGCCGACTCCCTCAGGAGGCCGCCTACAGAGCGCCCGGGTCTAGGGTTACTTCTGCCTCCATCTCTCTCAGTGCGCGGTTGGTGCCATGTTTCCGCGCAATCGCGGCCTTCCGTTTCTAGCCAGCAGCGCTCTGCTACGCTCCGGGCCGGTCTTCTTCTTGAGCCGCGCCGCTGGTATTACGGTCCTAGCACCTCGGCGCCCCACTTCTGGACGGATGATGTCGGAATTTAGTGGGGGTAACTGCAGATGGCTAACGGAGCACACTCAGTATGTGGCCATCTTCATCGGGCTCAAGCTACGCCCCCCCTAAATTATATTTTGACCAGTTCAGCTATATTAGGTTCACTTCTAGTCTAAAGAAGCTTGCTTCTTAGTATTTCTATGGCCTATACACATATCTATGACTGCCTATTGTAGTTTGCACATTTACATTAATCATTGCATATTTTTAACAAGTTATCTAAATAATTTGCATCTTAATTAGTTGGCCTTATACCCAGTCCCTCTCTCTCTTTTTATCCAGGACTATAGAAGAAACTCAGTCAAGAAGTTTTATAATCACCATTGGACTTCCTTTCATATATGGTGTGCTATGAATTTGTTATCTCCTTTGGAATGTAACCCTGAAAAAATATTAGAATTTCTTTAGGAGGAGTTTGTTAAGAATGTATCTGTTTCTATCCTGAAACTCCAGTGGTCAGCCATCGGGGCTTTTACAGCTCCTTGGGGTAGTCTTTCCATTGTGAAGGATTTTGTTTCTCAGCTTTTTAAGGGTTTTCTTTTGTTAAGGCCTAACACCAAGAGTTATTTTTCCTTCTTGTGATCTTCCTATGGTCTTGTCCTTTTTGCAAGGTTCTCCCTTTGAGGGAATCTTCTGTAAAATTCCTAACTTTTGATTTTTTTTTCTTAACTGATATAACTTCTGCAAGGTGTCTAATTGAATTTGGCTTCCTTCAATGCCAATACCTCTATTTGAAGATATTTGAGGATAGAGTGGTGTTGTCCCTGGGCCTCAATTTCCTTCCTAAAGTTAATGCTTTATTTCACAGAACTCATGAGATTGCTTTCTCTTTCTTTAGAATTCTTCCTCTATGTCATTTTTGAATGTAGTAAGGGTTCTTACTATATATCTAAAAAGAACCTCTGCAATTAGGAAGTCTGATTCCTTTTTCATTGATTTTGGCAATGCAAATAGAGGTTGCAAGTCCTCTATATCAACCTTGGCTAGATTAATCAAATTAGTGATTTCATTGACCTACAAAAATAGGGGCAGGGATTTTCCAGATAGAGTGTTAGCTCACTCCACCAGGGGCATGACTGCCTCTTGGGCTGAGAGACGGGTGTTAAAAATTGGGTGACTTGTCGACTGGGGCATGAGCCCTGGTCATGCACCAACAGCAAGCCTAGTTAGGGTAAGGCACCAGCAAACCCAAAATTAACCTGTGCTCACCCCCTGGTAGCTTGCCACGTAGCAGTGAGGACTTAACTTAGATCAATGTGTAAAGTATTTGTGCAACACTGCATACAGCAAAACAGTATTAGCGCCCCACAAAAGATCCCACACCAGGTTGGAAAAATAGGGATGATTTTAATAAATAAAACAAGACCAAAATGTCAAATGGTTTTTAGAGCAAATGGCGGCAAAAGGCGTAAAGTGCCAACTGTGGATATCTGATCGGGCCAGACTGAGACAAAGTCACTAGTTCAGGCTGACCGCGACAGACCATGGGCCGGCTACAGGGACCCAGTTAGGCTCCCTAAACAGAGAACCTCAAATCCTGGTTTAGAGATTGTTGCTGGGCTCCGTGTCAAAGAGGCGTTACGCAGCCGAAGTGATGCGTCAGTTCGGAGATGTGGTGAGGCTGCAGTGCGAGGTCCTACTGCCTCAGTGTCGAAGATCCCCTCAACAAGGGCTTGCAATGCAAAGTCTGGAGTCGGGGATGTGTCCAAGGAGATGCAAAACTACGGAGCAGAGTTCGTCATCGAGGCTGTCGTCAACAAGAGTTGGAAGCCTGTTATGTCCCTGAGGCTTTTGATCGGGAGGCCAGCCAACTAGCCCTTTCTGGGTTCAAGTGATGCAGGTCCAGTCCTTCTCACCCATGCAACAGGGCAACAGGGAGCAGGTCAGTTCAGCAAAGCAAGAGTCCAGCAGAGTGCATTCTAGCATTGTAGCAGTCCTTCAGCAGCACAGCAGCACAGCAGCACAGCAGCACATCAGCCCTTCTTCCTGGCAGATTAGCCACAGGTCCCGAAGTGTACTGAAGTGGTGGTGTCTGAGGTACTTCTTTAATACACAGTTGTGCCTTTGAAGTGGGAAGAATCTTCTAGGGGCATGCCTTTGAAGTGCACAGGTGTCCTCCCTTCCTGACCCTGGTTCCACACTAACTACAGGGGGTATGCAGCCCATTAAAAGTGGAATTTTCAGAATCGTAATTTAAAATTCGACTTCACCATAAGTTAGGATTTTAAATTTGGATTCCAGAGACACCAAACACGAACCAGTTATCTCTTCCTGTTTGGAAATTACACTAATAAAATATAATCTGTCTTATTTTCATATGCATCTTGTCGCTATTATCTGCTCAGAACCACAACTCTGAGGCTTTGAACTCCTGTTTGGGCTTGGTTGAGGCATGGATGAACAACTATTCACTTAAACTTAATGGAGACAAGACTAAGCAACTGTACTGGGAAAGCACCCTTCCCTTTGAGGTCCCCAAAACTGGCCGGAAATCCTTCTGGATCCAGTCTCCAAGGTTAAGAACCTTGGCTTCCTGCTAGACGACAAGCTGTCCATGAAGCCCCAGGTGGTGAAGGTGGCTGACACCTGTTTCACTGTTCTGAAATGGCTGCAGAAAATCATCTAACTTCTCCCACTCCCAACTCAAAGGATGGTTATTCAGGCACTCATTATGTCAAGACTGGATTACGGCAACATGCTATATCTGGGGGCAGATAAAGCATCCATCAGGTGGTTGCAAGAGGTCCAGAACTGGGCACACAGGATGCTCTATAGACTCCTGTAAAGTGCCTTGGCCTCTCATCTCCTCTACGAGCTCCAGCGTCTCACGCTAAAGAAGTGAATTAAGTATAAAACCTTGTGCTATGTGCACAGAGCAAGATCAGGGGTTGGCCCACAATATCTTCATGAAATTGCTTGATCTCATCAACCGGCCTACCCCCTTCACTCCAGCAAACTTTTCCTGTGTGCTGTCCCCAGAGTTAAACGCACATGTATGGGAGGCCAGTCTTTTGCATAACAGTGCCCAAGCTGTGGAACATCCTCCCAGAACCCTTGAGAAGCTATCCCTCGCTTATGACCTTTCGAAGACAGCTGAAGACCTGGTTGGTTTAAAGTTAGCGAGATTTGTATAGACCCGACCTACTGTTTAAGCGCTGGGAAACCCCATGCGCAGTTCTCGCAAGATGTAGGGCGAGGAGGAGGAGGGCAGCCCGGGGACGCCGCAATACAGGTAAGTGACTTTATTTCTTTTAAATTACCTTGTAAGTATTTTTTATTAGGGGGTGGTGGAGGCGGGGAGCCAATTTAGCGGGGGACTGGCTAACTCCACTCCGCAGTCGGAGTTTTGCCCTTTACTCCGCATTCTCAGCGGAGCACAGAGTAGGGAAATCCCCGCACACTCCGCTGGCGGAGCGGAGTTCTCCGCACGGCCTTAGAAGGTATACTAAAGTATTGTCGGCATAAAGGGAGACCATGTGATTAGTCTCTCCAAGAGATATCCACCATAAGCTCATCCTACAATGCAGGGTGGTTGCCAATGGCTCCATGCCAACTGCAAATAAAAGTGGTGATAGAGGGCATCCTTAACGGGTGCTCCTATTCAGCCCAAATGTAGCAGAAACCAGTCCCCCAGACCGTATTCTAGCCAATGGAGCAGTATAAAGCAATTGGACCCACTTAATGAATCCCAAACCCAATCCAATAAGTTGGAGCACCTGCCAGATATAAGATCAGTCAATGGAGTCAAATGCTTTCTCTATATCTACGAGCTCTAGGACGAAATCATCTTCTATGACACACGGAGCTTGCCACACGTGTGCCAAGCATCGTAAGTTATGAGTGGCACTATGCTTCGGAATGAACCCTGATTGTTCTGGGCGTATAATAAGGGGCATGTGTGGGAGGAGGCGGGGCGCCAGAATTCCACTAAGCATTTTCAGACCTAGATTCAGGAGCGAAATTGACCTATATGACGCCAGTGAAAGACTCTATCGGGTTTCGGGATCATAGCCACCAAGGCTTCATGCATGGAGGCCAGCAAAGAGATAACATTGAGCTCCTCATTGTATACCTCCAGGAGGTAATCTACTAACAGCGGAACAAATCTATGATAAAATTCTGCCAGTAGACCGTCACTTCTGGGGCTTTTGGCAGGTTTGAGATGCCTGATTGCCATAAGAATTTCCTCCTTAGTAATTGGAGCATTTAGCATTTCGGCCACTTCCAGGCCCAGTCTTGGGAGCTCAACAGAGGCGAGAAAGCTCTGTATATCTTCCCGTGAGGGGGACACTCGCTCTGCATACACTTCCCTAAGATGTGCAGCAAAGACTTCGTTGATCGCTCGCTGCGTATACACAAGATCTCCGGATTTCATGTGGCGCTGCAGGACAGGTGCCTCGGATGTCTCAAATCTAATCAGTCAGGCCAACAAAGCTCCCATTCTATCTCCCTTCATGTGTAGTCACTTCGATTTGCTGTGTGTGTGTTTTTCTAACCTGCGCCAGTTTTCCAGCAGAGCCTCTTGGGTGTCGCACCACTCTGACATTGTATGAGGGGCCTAGGGCAGTGCCGCCTCCAAGCTGCCCAGTTTTGATTCCTGGTTTTTAATATCTTGTCTGACGTCGAACCCCGTAAGATGTTTTAATACACACTCCCCTAAGGACGACCTTCATGGCCTCCCAATCGAGTGCCTGGTGGGATGGAGACCACCAGTTTTCTTCAAAGTAGTGAATCAGGGACCACTGCCACGAAGGGGGGATTTGTCAATGCTTCCACTAGGAGGCTCCTTAGGCGGTCATGAACTCCCCCAAGACTCAACAGGACAGGCAAATGATCTGAGCGAAATCGGGTTAAGTAGGTGATCCCCATAACCATGGGCACACAATTGGCTAAGAGGAAGCAATAATCCAAGCAGCTGAAGGTTCCAGATGCAGGAGAATGACAAGAGAACAGTCTCGCCGCCGGGTGACGTTCCCGCCAGATATCGCACAGTTGAATGCAAGCCAATATGTCCCTAAATGTGCCCGTTAAGCTGGGTTTAGTATGGGCATGAGGAGGTTCCCGATCCAGCATCCCATGGAGGACATAATTAAAATCCCCTGCTAATATTATCCCCGCACCCAAATATGGAGTCGCTTATGCCATCACTGTAGGAAAAAAATCAGGGCAATTAACATTAGGGGCATAAACATTGACAATACATATCTCTCTTCCCTCCAACTTCCCATGCAAAATAACGTCCCTTCAGGGTCTACTACATGGTGCAGATGTTTAAAGGAGACCTCCGGAGCCACCCAAATAAGGGCCCCCCATGTGAAACCCAAATAGGAGGTGGCATAGAGCTGTCCCCTTCATCGTTTTTTCAGGCTCTGGGGCAGTCGTCCCAAACATGCATCTCCTGCAGGCACGCCCCTGCCACCCCATAGCGCTTCAGATAAGCAAACCCACATCTACGTTTCTCAAAGGTAGCGATGCCACAGACATTCCAGGTAAGCAGTTTTGTCATGGAGGCAGCCATGGGACATGTAGTTGTCTTCCATCTCTCCTCATGAATATAATATATTTGCGTAGACACATCACACAATGAAACTCACTTAGCATATCAAGCATGGTCCTCGGACATGAAAGCAGAGCCAACAACCCTAAACATACTACAACAAGCAAATCGTACTCTGATCCAAACTCCTCCTTCCCCTTGGCAAGTACCACCATCCCACCCGGTCCAAACTCAGACAACATTGGAATCTGAATGCCACCACATACCTCAACTTGAACAAAATGTTTCCAACAAAGAAGAATAAAGAAACACTAAAACAAGATTCCCCTTTCCCTCTTTCTCATAAACTTGTGCTATGCAAGATGTTGATCAGTCAGAAAGGTGCGAGGCAGAAATCCTCCAGCCCCCTCACTCGGGCGACCACCTCTGGGGGTAGGCCCCCTGCCAACACAAATACCGTATTGTCAGTGGAAGGAACCCCCTCCCACAATATCCAGGACACAGATTTCCCCATAAATCATCTCCAAATCACCACCACCCCAGCACAAGCATCTGCAACACAGTTCAGTGGACCAAGTCAGTTGTTTCAGGTCTTCACACGGGCAACCCACCGTCTCAAATGGAAGTGGGCTCATTTGGGTCTCAGTCTTTTTGTAAATCTTGAGAAGCCACATCTGAGTCAGAGGCAACCTCCGTGGCCTGCAACGTTCCATCAGGGCAAGCTCTGATTCTGTCTGGACTCCCATTCTTATCGCGGGTCCTCCACTGATTTTGTCACTTTTCATCACGGTCAGTTCTGCCTGACGCCGACGGTCTGGTCGGCTCCATCGTGGGTACCAAACAATCACTCTGGGTTCCCTGGGAATCAAGACATTCACTTGCATCCTCAGCTGAGAAAAAGAACAAGACATTTCCTTGCCTTTCAACTCTCAGTTTGGCAGAGAAGAGGAGGCTATATTTAAGGTTAAGGTCCAGAAGGTGTCTTTTTGCAACAAGAACTGTCTTTGGTCCTGTACACATTGTGTGTAATCCGGATAGATGGATATAGGGTGTCCCTCAAACAGTAAAGGCCCTCGGGTGCGGATGGTCTGTAGAATTGCATCCCTGTCTCTAAAATTTAATAACTGAGCTATGATAGCTGTAGGTGGCGCACCAGGTCTAAGTGGTGGGACAAGTACCCTGTGTGCTCACTCAATAGTGAAAAATTTAGAGAGACTTTTGGGGACCAGGACAGTAGTAATTTATTCCTCTGGGAATAATTTGGCTGATTTTCCTTCCGCTTTCTCCGGGAACCCCAAAAAACGTTGATTGTTCATACGGGATCTCACTTCAGAGTCCTCCACCCATTCATCCAGGCATACCGCTTGTCTCTGGAGGCTAATGACTGTGTCACGAAGTATACAAACCTCTGTTTGTAGGGTGCTTACATTGTGTTTCGTAGTAGTTACACACTCCGACACCTTGCGCAGAACACAATGCAACAAATTCACCTCAATGGCGACAAAGCCTATCTTATGGACCATTTCATCTCGCATGGTCTGGATCTCTGCCAGGACATCCATGAGGGAGGGAGCCATCGTCTTCTCCCACAGTAGTTCCTCACCCCGCTCTTCCTGGTTCACCTCTTGGGCTCTGGGGCCCGGCAGCACTGGATGCGCATATTTAAGAATTTTATTGGCCTGGGTCGCCCGGTTTCCCTTCTCCCTTAAAATCATGGCCAACCAACAGGCTTCAAGAATAGACAAATCAGAGATGGTCCGGGATATTTCAGTAGAGTATTCGCCACTAAATTTGCTGTCAAGGCGCCGCGCCCTTCAGTGGAAGTCTGGGATCTACTCAGAGGCTTCCCGCTGTCTCAGTCCTTAAATATTCCCCTTCAGGTCTCAGGGCGTCTATACCGATGATCAGCGGGCATAGTCCTAATGAGTCCTTGTGGGGCACCATCAGGTTAGCGCAGGCTATGGAAACACCGGTGCCTCCTTGGGCAGGCAGTCCCATCCGAGTCCGGGGGTACTCTCACCCCCTAGGAGCCCAACGCTCATTGGGGAAGTCCATGCAGTTCTGCTGCCCCAGCTTTAACATGTAGTCCAGGAGAAACGCTGGCAGCCTTTTCCTCCACAGGGGTGGAAATGACACCGACTGTCTCGGAGGCCACATCTATGTCACAGCAATAGGAGTTCTAGGCAGCAGGGTGAAGCTCTCCGGTGTGCCCCAGGGCAAAAGCAGCATCGCCGTGGGGATTCCCTAACAGGTACTGCAGGATTTTGGCTGGATTCATTCAGTGTCAGCGGGAGCGCTGGTAGAGATATCTACTCGGCCATCTTGCCTGGCCACGCCCCCATTTATAGCCTTATAGCCTGATGTTGAGGGCTATACTGGCTTTGAAAGGCCCTGAAGCCGAGTTATAGGCCCGAACCTCAAGCAAGGGCCTATAAAGGAAGAGGGCCTTTAACAACCGGTATAGCCAGAGAGAGAAGAGTCATAACACTATTTGAACATTCCCACCCACTGAGGGTAGAATGTTCTAAATTTGAAAGGGGGGAGAAAAAGGAAGACAAACATTGGAATGTTGGATCAGGAATCTTACACCACCCAGCCATTATAAGCCCAGATCTGCAACATTGTCTTCAAAGGAGGTCTCAGCATTCCAATGTTCTAATATAACTCAGACAATCATTATTTTCATATAGATGTAGTGGAAAATAGAAGACTGTTGACTCAGCATTTTGGTAGAATCACTGATCTAACCCACCCTCTTCAAGACATATATTTCACATATATAAATATAAAATCCAGGTAAAACACATTAGCTGGAAAACTTGCAAACAGGATATACATGCTGTCTAGAGGTTGCCTCCCTCTCTGTACACATAATTCAGTACTTGCATAAATGATCTCACTGCGGAAAATTTCTGTGTTATTATTGTAAAACCAAAGGGGATGATGGACGGAGTGTTGAACATTGCAAGCACTCACCCCCAGTCAACTGATCTGGGTTTAATCCATCATCATTCTTTAGCTCACTCCGCCACCCCAGTTCAGACATGGCCATATGCAAATCAGTCTGACCCTGTGCCTCATGGGAACAGTATTATTGTAGCCATGAGGGCTTCATTTTAATTTTGGAACCTGCTCTTGAGTAGATGCACATTCCAATGGCCACCTCACCACTGTGACCTATTTTTACATGTGGGAAGGGATCAGTAATGCTTTTTGTTCTGGATACTTTTTAAAACCATGTCCATAGCAGTCATTTTGCAAGGAGCTGGAGACCTAAGCTTTTGATTTAATTTCCAGCTGAGTCACAGCAGAGAACTCACAACAAGTGATTTCAAAACCATTTTATTTATTTTCTTGAGGAAGAAGTAATTGGCACTATGGAGACAGTAGAATGGAGAAGAACACCAGGGTTTACATTATTTTGGAGATCTTCAGTCATCCTCTTTGCAAGAAGAAATTGAATGCAAGGAGGGTCAATCAATCAATCAAGTAGCTTTATTTCACATTTAGTAAATGCATAAAAATACAAATAATTATCACAGTACAAGTTGATCAAGGGATAATTCCAGACAGGTACAAATTAATTTTATACATTTTCCTTTTACAAATAACTTAATTTAAATGCATCTTCATTTCAGGAGCTAGCAGCTATACGTTATAAAAGGAATATTTACAATAATTGATTTATGAGTAAATCAATCTCGCGTAGGCATTTCATTTTTCTTTAACCCCTTCGCTGCTAGGCCTTTTCCCCCCTGTGCTAAGCCTTTTTTGGCTATTTGGGGTAGTTCGCGCTTAGGCCCGTAACTTTTTGACCACATAAGGTATCCACGCCAAATTTGCGTCCTTTTCTTCCAACATCATGGGGATTCTAAAGGTACTCAGGGTTTGTGGATTCCCCTGGAGGGGACCCAGAAATAGGCCAAAATACAGCTAAATTTTGGGTTTTTTGGGGAAAATGGGAAAAAAGTGCTGCAAATAAAAGCGTCTGGTTTTTGCCCTGCAAATGGTATCAACAAGGGTTTGTGGGGCTGAAATCACCATTTTCCCTGCTTTTAGGGACTGACAGACTTTTGTCAGAAAACCAACCTTTTTTACACAGTTTTGGCATTTTACTGGGATATAGCCTATTTTTGCTATTTTTTGTGCTTTCAACCTTCTTCCAGTTAATGCTAGAAATGGTAGAAATGAGTATGAAAGCAATAATAGATCCTGGAATGCTATACATTTTAGAAAAGTAGACAACATTCTGAATTCAGCAAGGGGTCATTGTGTACATCCTTCAAGGTTTCTTTATAGAAACTAACAGTTAAATATAGGAAAAATTGAAAATTAGTTGAAAAAAACAGTCATTTGTACCAACGTTTTCACCTGTAACTTCTTCTAATTGTGACAGCTGTTTGAAAGCAATATACCGTTACATCCGCTGGACCTTTCTAGTTGTGGGGATATATAGGACTTGCAGGTTCACCAAGAACCCGACGAACCCAGAGCCAATAACTGAGCAGCGTCTTGCAATGGTTTTTCATTATGTACCGGGTTTATAGCAATTCATTTGGGAAAATATATACATGTAAAAATCGGTTTGAAAGACACCTATGTATTTCTGAAATTGGAACAAAATATAGAGTTTAGAAACAGTAGATATTTGCACATTTCCGAAATTGTGAGTACCCATACTAGCATGAGAATTATAGGTCATTTTTTAAAATGACTTCTTTTTTACACATTGTCTTTCATTTGGAAGGCAGAAATGCATCGAAGTCAATAGGTAATAACAGTTGCTCTACAATTCTGTTTTACCCTAAGTCTCCCGATAAAACTGGTACCTCACTTGTGTGAGTAGGCCTAGTGCCCGCGACAGGAAACGGCCCAAAACGCAACGTGGACACACTTTATTTTTACAGTGAAAACTGACCATTTTTTTGCAAGGTGCCTAGCTGTAGGTTTTGAACCCTAGCTCTGCCTGCACCTAGGGAAACCTAGCAAACCTATACATTTTTTAAAACTAGACACCCAGGGGAATCCAGGATGGGGTGACTTGACTGGCTCTCACCAGGTTCTGTTACCCAGAATCCCTTGCAAACCTAAAAATTTGTCCCAAAAAAACATTTTCCTCACATTTCTGCGGTGGAAAGTTCTGGAATCTGCGTGGATCCACAAAATTCCACCTACCCTGCTTTCCCCAAAGTCTTCTGAGAAAAATGGTACCTCACTTGTGTGGGTAGACCTAGTGAACGCGACAGGAAACAGCCCAAAATGCAACGTGGACACACCACATTTTCAAGGTGAAAACGGACCCTTTTTTTACAAAGTGCCAAGCTGTAGATTTTGAACCCTAGCTCTGCCGGCACCTAGGGAAACCTAGAAAACCTATACATTTTTGAAAACTAGACACCCAGGGTAATCCAGGATCGGGTGACGTGACTGGCTCTCACCAGGTTCTGTTACCCAGAATCCCTTGCAAACCTAAATATTTGTCAAAAAAGCCACATTTTCGTCACATTTCTGTGGTGGAAAGTTCTGGAATCTGCGTAGATCCACAAAATTCCACCCACCCTGCGTTCCCCAAAGACTTCCGAGAAATATGGTACCTCACTTGTGTGGGTAGGCCTAGTGCCCGCGACAGGAAATGGCCCAAAACGCAATGTGGACACACCACATTTTCACAGTGAAAACGGACCCTTTTTTTGCAAAGTGCCTAGCTGTAGATTTTGAACCCTAGCTCTGCCGGCACCTAGGGAAACCTAGCAAACCTATACATTTTTTAAAACTAGACACCCAGGGAAATCCAGTATGGGGTGACTTGACTGGCTCTCACCAGGTTCTGGTACCCAGAATCCCATGCAAACCTAAAAATGTGTCCAAAAAAACACATTTTCCTCACATTTCTGTGGTGGAAATTTCTGGAATCTGCATGGATCCACAAAATTCTACCCACCCCGCGTTCCCCAAAGTCTTCCAAGAAAAATGGTACCTCACTTGTGTGGGTAGGCCTAGTGCCCGCAACAGGAAACGGCCCAAAACTCAACGTGGACACACCACATTTTCACAGTGAAAATGGACCCTTTTTTTGTAAAGTGCCTAGCTGTAGATTTTGAACCCTAGATCTGCCGGAACCTAGGGAAACCTAGCAAACCTATACATTTTTGAAAACTAGACACCCAGGGGAATCCAGGATGGGGTGACTTGACTGGTTCTCACCAGGTTCTGTTACCCAGAATCCCTTGCAAACCTAAACATTTGTCAAAAAAACCACATTTTCCTCACACTGCTGTGGTGGAAAGTTCTGCAATCTGCGTGAATCCACAAAATTCCACCCACCCCGCCTTCCCCAAAGTCTTCCAAGAAAAATGGTACCTCACTTGTGTGGGTTGGCCTAGTGCCCGCAGCAGGAAACGGCCCAAAACGCAACGTGGACACACCACATTTTCACAGTGAAAACGGACCCTTTTTTTGCAAAGTTCCTAGCTGTAGATTTTGAACCCTAGCTCTGCCAGCACCTAGGGAAACCTAGCAAACCTATACATTTTTGAAAACTAGACACCCAGGGGAATCCAGGAGGGGCTGACTTGACTGGCTCTCACCAGGTTCTGTTACCCAGAATCCCATGCAAACCTCAAATTCTTTTAAAAAAAACAAATTTTCCTCACATTTCTGTGGTGGAAAGTTCTGGAATATGCGGAGTTCCACAAAATTCTACTCACCCCGCGTTCTGCAAAGTCTTCCGAGAAAAATGGTACCTCACTTGGGTGGGTAGGCCTAGTGCCCGCGACAGGAAATGGACCAAAACGCAACGTGGACACACCACATTTTCACAGTGAAAACGGACCCTTTTTTTGTAAAGTGCCAAGCTGTAGATTTTGAACCCTAGCTCTGCCGGCACCTAGGAAAACCTAGCAAAACTATACATTTTTGAAAACTAGACACCCAAGGAAATCCAGGATGGGGTGACTTGACTGGCTCTCACCAGGTTCTGTTACCCAGAATCCCTTGCAAACCTAAAAAGTTGTCAAAAAAACCCACATTTTCCTCACATTTCTGTGGTGGAAAGTTCTGGAATCTGCGTGGATCCACAAAATTCCACTCACCCCGCGTTCCCCAAAGTATTCCGAGAAAAATGGTACCTCACTTGTGTGGGTAGGCCTAGTGCCCGCAACAGGAAACAGCCCAAAACACAATGTGGACACACCACATTTTCAAGGTGAAAACGGACCCTTTTTTTGCAAAGTGCCAAGCTGTAGATTTTGAACCCTAGCTCTGCCGGCACCTAGGGAAACCTAGCACACCTATACATTTTTGAAAACTAGACACCAAGGGGAATTCAGGATGGGGTAACTTGACTGGCTCTCACCAGGTTCTGTTACCCAGAATCCCTTGCAAACCTAAAAATGTGTCCAAAAAAACACATTTTCCTCACATTTCTGTGGTGGAAAGTTCTGGAATCTGCGTGGATCCACAAAATTCCACCCATCCCGCGTTCCCCAAAGTCTTCCGAGAAAAATGGTACCTCACTTGTGTGGGTAGGCCTAGTGCCCGCAACAGGAAACGGCCCAAAACGCAACGTGGACACACCACATTTTCACAGTGAAAACGGACCGGTTTTTTGTAAAGTGCCTACTTGGAGATTTTGAACCCTAGCTCTGCCGGCACCTAGAGAAACCTAGCAAACCTATACATTTTCCCAGGGAAATCCAGGATGGGTTGACTTGACTGACTCTCTCCAGGTTCTGGTACCCAGAATCCCATGCAAACCTAAAAATTTGTCCAAAAAAACAAATTTTCCTCACATTTCTGTGGTGGAAAGTTCTGGAATCTGCGTGGATCCACAAACTTCCACCCACCCCGCGTTCCCCAAAGTCTTCCAAGAAAAATGGTACCTCACTTGGATGGGTACGCCTAGTGCCCGCAACAGGAAACGGCCCAAAACGCAACGTGGACACACCACATTTTCACAGTGAAAACGGACCGGTTTTTTGTAAAGTGCCTACTTGGAGATTTTGAACCCTAGCTCTGCCGGCACCTAGGGAAACCTAGCAAACCTATACATTTTTAAAAACTAGATACCCAGGGAAATCCAGGATGGGGCGACTTGACTGGCTCTCACCAGGCTCTGTTACCCAGAATCCCTTGCAAACCTAAACATTTGTCAAAAAAAACACATTTTCCTCACACTTCTGTGGTGGAAAGTTCTGGAATCTGCGTGGATCCACAAAATTCCACCCACCCGCGTTCCCAAAGTCTTCCAAGAAAAATGGTACCTCACTTGGGTGGGTAGACCTAGTGCCCGCGACAGGAAACGGCCCAAAACGCAACGTGGACACACCACATTTTCAAGGTGAAAACTGACCCTTTTTTTGCAAAGTGCCAAGCTGTAGATTTTGAACCCTAGCTCTGCCGGCACCTAGGGAAACCTAGCAAACCTATACATTTTTTTAAACTAGACACCCAGGGGTATCCAGGATGGGCTGATTTGACTGGCTCTCACCAGGTTCTGTTACCCAGAATCCCTTGCAAACCTCAACATTTTTTTTTTTTAAAACACATTTTTCTCACATTTCTGTGGTGGAAAGTTCTGGAATATGCGTGGTTCCACAAAATTCCACCCACCCCCCGTTCCGCAAAGTCTTCAGAGAAAAATGGTACCTCACTTGGGTGGGTAGACCTAGTGCCAATGACAGGAAACGGCCCAAAACGCAACGTGGACACACCACATTTTCATGGTGAAAACGGACTCTTTTTTTGCAAAGTGCCAAGCTGTAGATTTTGAACCCTAGCTCTGCCGGCACCTAGGGAAACCTAGCAAACCTATACATTTTTGAAAACTAGACACCCAAGGGAATCCAGGATGGGGTGACTTGACTGGCTCTCACCAGGTTCTGTTACCCAGAATCCCTTGCAAACCTAAAAAGTTGTAAAAAAAAACACATTTTCCTCACATTTCTGTGGTGGAAAGTTCTGGAATCTGCGTGGATCAACAAAGTTCCACCCACCCCGCTTTCCCCAAACTCTTACGAGAAAAATGGTACCTCACTTGTGTGGGTAGGCCTTGTGCCCGCAACAGGAAACGGCCCAAAACGCAACGTAGACACACCACATTTTCACAGTGAAAACGGACCCTTTTTTTGCAAAATGCCAAGCTATAGATTTTGAACCCTAGCTCTGCCGGCACCTAGGGAAACCTAGCAAACCTATACATTTTTAATAACTAGACACCCAGGGGAATTCAGGATAGGGTAACTTGACTGGCTCTCACCAGGTTCTGTTACCCAGAATCCCTTGCAAACCTAAAAATTTGTCCATAAAAACACATTTTCCTCACATTTCTTAGGTTTAAAGTTCTGGAATCTGCGTGGATCCACAAAATTCCACCCACCCCGCGTTCCCCAAAGTCTTCCGAGAAAAATGATACCTCACTTGTGTGGGTAGGCCTAGTGCCCACAACAGGAAACGGCCCAAAACGCAACATGGACACACCACATTTTCACAGTGAAAACGGACCCTTTTTTTGCAAAGTGCCAAGCTGTAGATTTTGAACCCTAGCTCTGCCGGCACCTAGGGAAACCTAGCAAACCTATACATTTTTAAAAACTAAACACCCAGGGGAATCAGGATGGGGTGACTTGACTGGCTCTCACCAGGTTCTGTTACCCAGAATCCCTTGCTAACCTAAACATTTGTCAAAAAAACACATTTTCCTCAAATTTCTGTGGTGGAAAGTTCTGGAATCTGCGTGGATCCACAAAATTGCACCCACCCCGCGTTCCCTAAAGTCTTCAGAGAAAAATAATACTTCACTTGTGTGGGTAGGCCTAGTGCCTGCGACAGGAAACGGCCCAAAACGCAACGCGGGCCCACCACATTTTCACAGTGAAAACGGACCCTTTTTTTGCAATGTGCCTAGCTGTAGATCTTGAACCCTAGCTCTGCCGGCACCTAGGGAAACCTTGCAAACCTATACATTTTTGAAAACTAGACACCCAGGGGAATCCAGGATGGGGTGACTTGACTGGCTCTCACCAGGTTCTGTTACCCAGAATCCCTTTCAAACCTCAAAATTTGTCAAAAAAACACATTTTCCTCAAATTTCTCTGGTGGAAAGTTCTGGAATCTGCGTGGATCCACAAAAATCCACCCACCCCGCGTTCTCCAAAGTCTTCCGAGAAAAATGGTACCTCACTCGTGTGGGTGGGTCAAGTACCCGCGACAGGCAAGGGCCCAAAACTATTGAGGCGCCATCAAAATTTCCTATCACAAAACAACCTGGTTTTGCAAGGGGGGGTCTCATGAGTTTTTGGCCCCGGGCTCCGCGGCCATCTAGGGAAACTTACCAAACCCACACATTTCTGAAAACTAGACACCTGGGGGAGTCCAGCAAGGTATGGCTTGCGTGGGTCACCCAACATTGTCCTACCAAGAATCCCCTGCAAACCTCAAATTTAACTGAAAAAAATCACTTTTTTCCCAAATTTTTGTGTGGGAAAGTTCTGGAATCTGCGTGGATCCACAAATTTCCTCCCACCCAGCGTCCCCCCAGGTCTCCCCATAAAAACGGTACCTCACTTGTGTGGGTAGGCATAGTGGCTGCAACAGTAAATGGCCCAAATCGTACTGTGAAGACTTCAAAATTACCTATAACAAAACTACCTGGATTTTGGAGGGGGAACTGGGGTTTTGTCCCCGGGCTCGCCGCCAGCTAGGGAAACCTACCAAACCCACACATTTCTGAAAACTAGACACCCGAGGGTTGCGTTGGTCCCCCAACATTTTCCTACCCAGAATCCCCTGCAAACCTCAAATTTAGTTGAAAGAAATCACTTTTTTCTCAAATATCTGTGTGGGAAAGTTCTGGAATCTGCGTGGATCCGCAAATTTCCTCCCACCCAGCGTTCCCCCAGGTCTCCTGATAAAAATGGTACCTCACTCGCGTGGGTGGGTCAAGTACCCGCAACAGGGAGGGTCCCAAAACCTATTGAGGCGACATCAAAATTACCTATCGCAAAACAACCTGGTTTTGCAAGGGGGGGTCCCATGAGTTTTTGGCCCCGGACTCGGCGGCCATCTAGGGAAACTTACCAAACCCACACATTTCTGAAAACTAGACACCCGGGGGAGTCCAGCAAGGTATGGCTTGCGTGGGTCACCCAACATTTTCCTACCAAGAATCCCCTGCAAACCTCAAATTTAACTGAAAAAATCACTTTTTCCCCAAATTTCTGTGTGGGAAAGTTCTGGAATCTGCGTGGATCCACAAATTTCCTCCTATGGGATCCCCTTGATGGAGCAAGGACTCATAAATGAGACTTGCTCGGAAGCAATCGTCTCATAGTATTCATTTATTAATCTTTGTAATGTTTTACTAAGAAATGCACTACACCAACATAAGCAGAAGGAAGCTTGCATATGTGTTTTCAGCTAATAAATAACGCTTGTCTAATCTAAAATGGCCGCTAAAGCGCGGGAACCCTATTGCGCATGTCTCAACCATATCACATGGTGTGACGTCTTTCTTTGCTTGGAGGGAAATTCTCGCTTCTGCGCAGTGTGTATTAAAATGGCTGCTTAATGTTTTCACGTGCTACCGCTTGCTTATATGTTGCAAATAAACCGTGATATCTAACGATATTAATGCGGGATAGAAGTTATAATTAAATGGGAATTGAGTAGAAAAAGTGGGTATACAGTGAAACAATTTATTTGTGATTTTAATATTTTCTTCTTTGACTTTTATTAGTTCGTGAGTGGGCCCGGGTTGGTTGAACTGAAAACTCGAGAGAAATGGTCTTGCGCATGCGCCCTGACGAGGCTGCCCAGAAGAGAGGATGAAGTCAACCTGGACGTCGTCCAAGGCCGTGACCTGATGGTCAACATTATTGTACCCACAATGTCCTAACCGAAAGAAACAATTTGTATAAATATTGTAATAAACTTTGTTGTGAGACGGGTGGGAAATAAAGCAAATGTATTAATTGTGATGGGCGGTATTGTTTTTAAACAATGGGCTTAAAGAAATTGAATAAAATCAATATGGTGTGAGGATCAACCCCCTGTCCCCGTCCAATCAGAAGTAGTGGGCCCATAATTCTGCAACATTAAGGGGAGGTACATGGGCGTAGAAGGGTATAATAGATATAGCATTAGCAAATTAGCTAGGCTAGCATTAGGACGCACCACAGGAGAAGAGTGCGAGGTCCGAGATCCATGCAGACTGAACCGCTGTCCAGAGAGGTCCTGAGGTGGGGGCGGTGGTGTACCTAGAAGGAAGACACGGGAGAAATCGAGGAGAAGCAAAGTACCAGAGAGGGGAACGACGCAGGCGTCGTGGATAGAGAGGTCACCTATCCCATCCTGAACTTGGTCCGGAGGTCATTGCTCTTCATCCTTCCAGAGACCTATCTTTCCAACTCCTTGGCCAAGGGGTTTGGTTCTCGCACTTTTAGGTAACTATAAATGCAAACCTTAGTTGCGCTGCTGTCTCTATCTTCTCCTTTCTGAGGGACTGTCATTGATCAATAATTTACTATTATGCTTCATCCTTGATATACGATTTAAATATCATGTGGCTCTGTATTTTACTCTGCTAAATCTTTAGATAAATATTTTAAAACTTCCTGACTCAGTGATTATTTCAGGAGTTATGAATTGTATTGAACGTCACTCATTTTAAACTTCCCAATTAGCAGGGGGTCCATTGGTAAGTCATTACTCTTCAATCAAGAGAAGTAATTGGTAGCAGGGATTTTGATAAAGAGTACAACTGACCCACCAGCAGAAATTACTAGCGTAGTATGAATGTATGGGCCCAAGTGAGTATTTGGTGTATGAATGCTTGTTGCTAGTAACGCGCTGGATCACCCTTGCAAAAGCAGGTTGTTTTGCGATAGGTAATTTTGATGTCGCCTCAATAGGTTTTGGGCCCTTGCCTCTCGCGGGTACTTGACCCACCCACGCGAGTGAGGTACCATTTTTATCGGGAGACCTGGGGGAATGCTGGGTGGTAGGAAAATTGTGGTTTTTCTGACAACAGAATATTATGACACAGTAATGCAAGGAAAATGCGTGACTATAGTCACATTTTGAAGTTTGCATGGCATTGTGAGTAAAAAAACTTGTTGGGATCCATGAGAGGCACACCACCCATCACACCCCCTTTTTTTTTAACTTTACAGAAATATCTAAAGTTGGCAAATTTTCCCTAGAGAGAGACTACACCTTAGCACAGAAAGACAAATGAGACAAATATGACTGCCTATCCACCTGTTCGTCAAGTACACACACATTCTGGTTGGATTTGGCACGAGGGTGAGTGAAAGGTTCAAAATGTATATTTTATTAACAAGAGATTTCACAAAAAGGAAATGCACTGTTAATAATTAAATGGTTAAAAACCTGAACCAATGACTCAGCTCGTGAGCTGTAAAGCCACGACAAGGCACCAACCTCTTTACAGGCCATTCACACACCTTTCATACTTGACACACACTTTCACACCACCAGCTGCGGCCCCAGCACATTACAACACTCATATCCACAGACAATTTGGAGACAATGTACACCCTGGCAGAGAGAGACAGAACAGGCAAATATTCCTTCAAAATGAACAATTCCTTAAGTACTCACACATACTGGTTGGATTTGGCACGAGGGTGAGTGAATGTTAAGAGCGTAAAATTCTATTAACAAGAGATTTCACAAAAAGGAAATGCACTGTTAATCTTTAAAAGGTTAAAAACCTGAACCAATGACTCACAGCTCATGAGCTGTAAAGCCACGGCAAGGCACCAACCTCTTTACAGGCCATTCACACACCTTTCATACATGACACATAAGACCATTCACACCGCCAGCCGCGGACCCAGCACATTACAACATTCACATCAACAGACAGCGCCATTCAAGGGCCCATCACTTTCACACGCCCACATGACTGACACAGCAATCACATTGGCTGGTGGTTGACATAGTGTCTGCAGTGGTGTTTGACTAGCAGAGTGTGTAATGACCAGCAGCAAGTCACTACTCACACACTGCCAGCCAAATGCCAGCCCTCGCACACCACCAGCCAAGCACCATTCCACCCACACTGCCAGCCAAGTGCCAGCCCACGCACACTGCCAGCCAAGTGCCAGCCCACGCACACCGCCAGCCTACGCACACCGCCAGCCCACACACATCGCCAGCCCATGCACACTGCCAGCCAAGCGCCAGTCCATGCACACTGCCAGCCAAGCGCCAGCCAAGCGCCAGCCCACGCATACCGCCGGCCAAGTGCCAGCCCACGCACAGCGCCAGCCAAGCGCCAGTCCACGCACACCGCCAACCAAGAGCCAATCCACGCACACCACCAGCCAAGCACCAGTCCACGCACACCGCCAGCCAAGTGCCAGTCCACGCACACCGCCAGCCAAGCACCAGTCCACGCACACCGACATTAAAATTTTTTTAACAAGAAAGAAAACACAAACCAATTGCAACTAGATACAAAACTATAACTACAAAAATAACAGCAGTAACAAAAGACATCATTCCATTGCCAAACGTGAAACTGAACAACAACTATATAAAACCATACAGACCAGGCAGTACACTATTAGACTCACAGTTGCTCCCAAAAACTCTTTTGAGTATGATACAATCTGAAACATGTGGGCACACACAGCCCAGGATTAGAAGGACAGTCGGCACAGTGCATACGACTCTCCTTCCGCATACCTCTTCGCAAGCAGACTCTACATCTCTTACAGGGATTGTTTTTTTTGAGCGTGGGAGGAATTAAGTCAGGAAAGTGGCGATCTTTCAAACTAGCCACATCCTCCACCACTCCAACTCTAGGAACACTTGCCTGTTCCACTACAACAAGGCTGCCTATCACAGACTCCTGGAACTGAACAAAAGTCATCTTTGACACAGGAGAACACTCCTTAAACACAACAAAAGCATTAAAACTTGCTAAATTGAAGAGATGGATGGCCAACTTCTTATACCAAATGTAAGCCTTACGAACAGCAGTGTAAGGTTCCAACCTCTGATCTACTCTATCGACACCACCCATGTGCTTATTGTAGTCTACAATGCACACAGGTTTGCGCACTTCAGCAACCTGACCCCAAACAGTCACAGGTGAAGTACTCTCATCATGAATGGTAGTCAGCATGTACACATCCCTCCTGTCCACAAATTTCACACTTAGCAGTTTCTCACTACGCAAGGCACTGCACTGTCCCCTCTGAAGCTTTTTGCAAACAAGCTCTTTTGGGTAACCTTTATGATTAGAGCGGATTGTGCCACAAGCAAAAGTGTCCATTTTGAACAATTGCTTAAACAATTGCACAGCAGTGTAGAAGTTATCAAGGTACAAATGGTGACCTCTGTTAAACAGTCCTCTAGCAAGATCCCACACAATTTTCTCTGAAACTCCAAAAGTGGACGGACAACCAGGGGGGTCAATAGTGGAATCCCTACCAGTGTACACTCGGAAATTATAGACATATCCTGTCCTACTCTCAGACAACATATACATCTTAATTCCATAACGTGCCCTCTTGCTAGGAATGTACTGCCTAAAAACCAAACGGCCCTTGAACAGGACCAAAGACTCATCAACAGCTATTTCTTTCCCTGGAGTATAGATCTCTGAAAATCGATCTACAAAGTGATCAAGAACAGGCCGAATCTTAAAAAGACGGTCACAGTCAGGGTGATCTCGTGGCAACGCCAAAGCAATATTCAACAAAATGCAGCATCCAAAGCAAAAGTAAATACCGATCACGACTCATAATTGCAGGAAATATGGCTGTTGCCATCAAGGGACTGGTAGACCAATATGAAGCCAGAGACGGCTTCCTTATCAAGCCCATCAAAAAAGTCAAACCCAAAAACTTCTTCATCTCATCCAGATTTGTGGGATTCCACCCGGTAGCTCTAGAGCAGGGCCTAAGTCAGGCACTGTTGTCCCTCAAAAACTGTTCAGCATACAAATTAGTCTGCTCAACAATCTCAGCCAAAAATACATCATCCATGAACAACTGAAAAAACTGTGTAGGCAAAAATTTTTCACAATCCACTCTACACCCTGCATCACCACTAAAGGCAGGCAACTCCGGCTGCACCATGTTTGGATCTACCCAGAGTCCAGCACTTCCAGTAGGAAGGCTGCAATCCCGATGTCTCTTGCTGTACCATCAACACATCAGTGTCCTCCTCTAAAACAGGCACTTCATCCGCATTGAGAGTAACTTCATCTGCACTGAGAGTAGCTTCATCATCAGATGATTCCTCGTGGACAGAAAACTCACTGCCAGAATCTTGCACTCCCTCCTCTCCCTCAGACACACTGTCAGTCTCATAATCCTACTCAGATGAAAATTCAAAAAGCATACCATCCACCTGCTGAGCAGTAATTCTACGGCTAGCCATAATCCTTACTAATAAAGGTAACTTGTCAAACAAGTCAACAACAACAAACACTTTGTAAAATAAGTAATAAACAAAATGCATCTTTATCACAAAGACCTATATACTCCAAAACTATACCACTCACTTGCCAGAAGCAGCTAGACTCACCACCACCTACTCTGCATAGACACAGTAAGGATCAACAATATCCCACTAAAAAGAAAAAAAAAAGAAAATTACACATAAGACAATGCAAAACACATCGCAAAGAATTTCATGCTCAAAACACTAACTAAATATGCTGCCATTATGACACCACTTACAAAAAAATTCATTCATGCATAACAATAATACTCATTTGGAGTAAAGACAACAAAATGTTTTTCTTACCAAAAAAATGCAACTACGCAAAACTGCAGAACTACCACTGCCGAAACCGCAAACAGGAATCAAAAGCTTTACACTAGAATAAAAAGGAGAAAAAAACATTACAATCACATATGCAAATAATGCACCAGTCCACACACAATCCACCACCCAAGCTAAGGGGTAGGTGGGCCTAAGAGTATAAATAAAATATTCACCCCCATAAAAGGGGAGCAACCCTTGCCCTTGAGGCCACTCCCCAACACAAAAATTTAAAAACCCCTGGTGTCTAGTGGCTTCTGCCCCCCTTGGGGGCAGATGGGCCTAAAAACATACTGCTAATCTGCCACCCAAAGAGGGCAGAAATGGCGACAATCATCCTCCCATAAAGGGGAGCGACCCTTGTCCAAGGGGCCGCTCTCCAACATCAAAAAAAAAAACCCTGGTGGCGTAGTGGCCATACAAAAAAAGAAATCAGCTGATCTGCCCCCCAGGGGGGCAGAAACGGCCAAATTAATGCTCCCCAAAGGGGAGCGACCCTTGCCCAAGGGGCCACTCCCCACAAACAAATCCCTGGTGGTTTAGTGGGCCCGATTTTTTTAAAACAAAGGCTAGATCTGCCCCCTGGGGGGCAGACACAGCCAAAAAGATTTCCCCCAAAGGGGAGCGACCCTTGCTCAAGTGGCCACTCCCCACAAATAAATCCCTGGTGGCCTAGTGGCCATACAAGAAAAAAGCAGCTGATCTGCCCCCCAGGGGGGCAGAAACGGACAAATTAATGCTCCCCAAAGGGGAGTGACCCTTGCCCAAGGGGCCACTCCCCACAAACCAATCCCTGGTGGTCTAGTGGGCCCGATTTGTTTTAAAAAAAAGGCGAGATCTGCCCCCCTGGAGGGCAGACACAGCCAAAAAGATTGCCCCCAAAGGGGAGCGACCCTTGCACAAGGGGCCACTCTCCACAAATAAATCCCTGGTGGCCTAATGGCCATACAAAAAAAAATCAGCCGATCTGCCACCCAGGGGGGCAGAAACGGCCAAATTAATGCTCCCCAAACGGGAGCGACCCTTGCCCAAGGGGCCACTCCCCACAAACAAATCCATGGTGGTCTAGTGGGCCCAATTTTATAAAAACATGGCGAGATCTGCCCCCCTGGGGGGCAGACACAGCCACAAGCATTGCCCCCAAAGGAGAGCAACCCTTGCCCAAGGGGTCACTCCCCACAAATAAATCCCTGGTGGTCTAGTGGGCCCTATATAAAAAAAATGGCAAGATCTGCCCCACCCCATGGGGGCAGACAGCCAAAAACATTGCCCCCAAAGGGGAGCGAACCTTGCTCAAGGGGCCACTCCCCACAAATTATTCCCTGGTGGTCCAGTGGGCCACTTAAAAAAACAAAATGGCGAAATATGCCCCCCAGGGGGGCAGACAAAGCCAAAAAACATTGCCCCCAAAAGGGGAGCGACCCTTGCCTAATGGGCCGCTCCCCGCAAACAGTATATCCAATTTCCATAAAAAAAAAAAAATCCCTGGTGTCTAGTGGGCATTCCTGCTGCACGATCGCACGATCGTGCAGCAGGAATGCACAAAAGAGGCATCAGGGGAAAGGAAAACCCTTTCCTTTCCCCCGATGCCTCTTTTGTTTAAATACCCCCCTCCCCCGAGGAGAAACTCACCTCCTCTCTTCCCGACGCGCTGGAAGCAAATGGCTTCCAGCGCGTTGGGAATCCTCTAATGACGTCAGCGCGCCTCGCGCGCCTACGTCATTAGATGACGTGGAGGGGGGAGGCACCTTAAAGGGCGGCCCACGGGGGGAACGCCAGCGCTTCCCCCGTGGGTGGGTGCTAGGACAGCCAGGAGCCGTCCGACGCACACGGCCACCGTGACGTCGGACAGCTCCCGGCCGTCCGACGCACGCAAAGAGTTAACAGTTTCTTTTTAGCATGTTCGATATCTAGCAGCAGTTTAATTAAAAGAAGTATTAAAAATTGAGGATGGTTGATAAAAATAATCACATAAAACAACACCCCTATCTGTAGATCTTCTCCTAGTCTGAAGGACTGAATATAAAAAAAATGCTTTCATGAAACAAATGCGGGGTGTTTCCAAGGAATAAATAACAGTAAGAGCTGAGGAATAATTGTGTAGGGTCCGTTTTTTTATCAGAAGGAGGATATACTGTTTCCTTTCCATCTTATAAAAGCCACAAAAGAATAGAATGTGTGGCATCGATTGAGTAGACAGGCCGTCACAGGGACAAAGTGTTAGGTTGCTTTGTGAATGTTCAAATGCTGGGTATCCTGCCATGAGGGGGAAAAAGTTTAACCTCATCCTTGTTAATAAATATCGATGCATATTGTTGGTCACAAAAGAGAGATATGAATCGTGACCTGTGGCTACTCTGGGCATCGTGTGGTAATTTAGAACCGTGATTTTGCTTTGGTTCCGTTGCCATCTTTCTGACTAATTTGGGGAAAAAAGCCTCTTTTAACTTATTCTTAGCAAAGAACATGCACTCACTAGGTGACGTGTACAAGAAAGCCAAACCCAGATCTGTAAAAGACTTCCTAACATATACAACCCGGGGAATACTATTGGCTCGGTCAAGGTTAGTAAAATCTTTAATTATTGCTTGGTTCACCCCAACCGAGTCCCTTTTCCATATGTGCAACCATAAAAGCAGCGGGACCAGTTTAACTACGTCAGTGATAAAAGGGAGGCCTAGTTCATTGTGGGCAATCATATTTGAGCAGCCTGGGTTAACTGAAAGCAGCTTTTAATGAACTTATCCCCCACTTTCTGAAAAGTGCCCGCTTCAGCTGTACCCCAGATTTCTGCGCCATAGGTAGCTATGGCGACAGATTTTGCCTGGTATATTTCTACCATTTCCCTGATTGATTTTTTACCTAATTTGGAGGCAAATTTCCACAGTGCTACTATGCTTTTTTGCAGCATATTTATTCTATTAGCAACCATGGTGGACCAGTTAAGTTTAGAGTCAAAAAAGAGGCCTAAATACATAAAGGTCTTCCAGAGAACCCCCTAAGTTGAATAAAATAGACCTTTTCCTTCCCATTCCTGCTGTTAATATAAAAGTTTTCGATCTGTTGACCAACAGACCCAATTCGGCCATAAAAGATGAATAGTTGATCAGGCGCTGTAGGGCCATAGGTGTTCTGGCCAACAAGATCGCATCATCTGCATAGAATAAAGCAGGCAGCGGTATGCCGCCTGCTGATGGAACATCCAAGCACTGTGCGGTCAAGACTTCGTTACATTTGTAGGTGTTTAGGGAGAACAGGGTCACCTGCAAGCTCTATGAGCAGAAGCTAAGAAGAGGGAAGTGAGGACTCTACTTCTGTGGCACTTCAAACTTTAGACAACACTTCAAGTTGAAGCATGAGACATTTTATTTGAGAGGCAAGTGGAAAAGAACAACTCTTGAAGAATGGGGGGTACAAACACCAGAAAACATTCCTGTAGAGGTTTTGCAACAAATTGAGGAGGAAAGTAATTGGCATTTATAAATGTTCATCAAGAGCCAAGCTCTTCGAGGGTTGGGTCCCAGGAAGGGTTAGGTACAGGGCAAGTCCTGCAGCCAACCTGAGCTGCACTCGGATGAAGGTTGTGCTCAGTGGGGAAAAGAACATTTCATAAAAGTTGAAAGTGGTATGTCATAAAAAAAACAGAAATTTACTGAAAAATATCACCGTTATAGGAAACCTATAACGAGGAATATGTTATAACAACTTACTGTATGTTTAATAAAACATATGAAATTCACTTAAAAAGTACTCTTATACCCAAAAGTAGCAACACCTAAAAGTACATATTTAAATAACAACACATAGTCAAACAAGTAAATAATGCTATTTTCATAGCTGACTCTTTGCAGTAATCTGACCTGTAAGATCATTTTGGACATTTGTATTGCTTCTGTTACATCAAGGGTGAGGTCATTGGTATTGCATTTG
Organism: Calotriton arnoldi; assembly: GCA_963921515.1. Lineage (NCBI taxonomy): Eukaryota > Metazoa > Chordata > Amphibia > Caudata > Salamandridae > Calotriton > Calotriton arnoldi. The sequence goes on along the minus strand of CAWUFW010006368.1, from coordinate 611,352 downwards.
ATGTGTGAGTTGTGGTCTACATGGCTGTTTTGCGAGTTGATGATAGGGGAGCAAACCATAATGCAAACTTCAGTTGTTTTTTTAATTTTAATTAGTAACCATAATATTAATAATAAATATAAGAATATTCATGAAATATAAATGAATTACATCATTATACAGATATAATTATAAATCGCAAATACATTTACAATTAAAATAAAACTAATATAGTAAAACCAATTTAAAAATGCTGATTAGATGTAGCGATTAGGAATGAAGTAATGGTAAATGATGTAATGGTAACAACAATAGTATAGTTATTTGTGCAATGTAGGGGTAGGCGATGTATGGATGTAATGTAAGGCTATGGGGTCGAGGAAATAGTGCATGATTTAGTAAAAGACAGCTTGTCTCTTATAAACAACTTTTCTGCAAACTTTATAAATAATAGTGGCCTCTATAAATCACAGCCAATGACGTCAGCCATTTGTACCACAATTTCTTCGGCAAGAACATTTTCATCCTGTGGTAAAGGTTCAGGTGGTTGTTGACAATATGTGCCTTTTCGTTAAATTTCATTTTTTCTCATGATGTTAACTTAGGTGTATATACTGCTGAATTCTCTCAGTATGAATTTGTGTGAAGTGTCTAATCATGGTGGATAATTTCAGGAGGATCCATTTATTTCTTCTCCATCAGATTTTGTTTCTTCAGAAGACAGTATTTCAATTGGTACTTACACACCTCTTCAACTATATAGAGTGGACTATTTTACCCATAATCCAAAATAGCGATCTTCTGGGGGATTGAGACACTTTTACTTCTAGCTCTTCATTTTTGTCTAACATAACTTTTTATGAGGAGATAGTGATTTTGGCTTGGGTTTAGTGGATTTGAGGTCCAGGTTTAACTCTGAAACAACTACTTCCAAGCACTCAAGTTCTGGCAGTGATAACAAGATGATAGATTTGCTAGTCTCTCTTCCTACTGGCAACCATGTTAAGGTCAGATATTGTTGCAGGCAGAAGGCTGAGTACTTTCCTAGTAATGTTGGAATCTTTAAAAGGTGCATGTTCTCTACACACTTTTTATGTTGTCCCTAAATGACGGGTCTGAGATTATGAGGTTTGCAAAATCTGATGTGTGGGCCATGAATACATTCCATTGCTGAACTTTGGAAATTATACCTTCTACTTGCTAGGACAGAAAGTGAACTACATCTCTTCTTGGGTGCCTTTTCTGGGTACCACAATAAAACAATGCAAATCAGCAAGTTCTAAAGTAATGGTAGTGCACGATAATTAGTCTGAAAGAAGATTTATGATTGCCAATGAGCACTGAACATAGTTTGTCCCTTCACTTCTCTGGGCATAGTGATTAGATCCAGTGGGTCTTGGTCTTAGCAAGAGTGGAATGGCAGGATGACTATTGCTAAAGCATCTGAAGGGCTATTTGGATTTAACCATCATTTTGGCTACTACGTACTATATAGCTATTTAGTAGACTTAGGGCCTGATAGCGAGTTTGGCGGATGTGATACTCCATAACAAACGTGACGGATATCCTGTCCGCTGGATTACAAGTTCCATGGGATATAATGGAATTGTAATTTGGCGGACGGAATATCCATCACGTTTGGGATGGAGTAATAAACCAAACTTGTAATCAGGCCCTAAGTCTGTTGGGCAGTCCTAGTTTTAATGAACTGCTTTAGCTTGATAGTGGTGTCCTCTAATTCAATAATCCTAGGAGCTTGCTATTAGAGTTGATTTGGCCTTTGGGTTAAGACTTCTCATTTTTTGACAAACCTGCTTGCTGAGCTGCACCATACTGTGCTAAAAAAATATTTTTTATCATAAGGCCCTGGGGTGTCCATAGTTCTCATGTCCCGGAGTAGTGCATGGTTATACTGATTATTGTACTACTAACATAAGGGTATCCCTTTAGGGTTAAGGCACCTCCAGAAGGGGACAGGAAGTTACGTGCCACACCTATGCACCACCCCTAAGGAAGTGGGGAAGGGAAAAAAATCCCTGTGCCACAAGCCAGGGAGAGCAGAGCCAAGTAGGTGACAAAGGGGGTAGAGACCCTTGATTGAAGGTTTGACTAGAGGGCCACTCTAGCCCCCGTGGGGTTTAGCTTCTTCCACATATTGGGTAAAACTCAGAGTGGCAAGTATTACACTGACTGTGTATGCTTTGAGTGCATTTGCATGCTGCACAAAATCACATAAAATACATCACTGGGGGAGTGCTAAATATACAGACCCACCCTGGGGGAGTGATAAATATCCATACCCACCTTCCTGCACAAAAACAATCCCGTGAGGCATTTTCCTCTTTCAATGTGTGCTGCACACATTAAAAGAGGAGGTAATGAGGAGAAATAATAATTTTTCCCCACGTTACGCCTCACCTGGGGAGGCATAGCCTTTTGACGCATTCCCAGGTTTGCCACTCATGGTGAATCTGGGAATGAGCCCACAAACCATGGGAGATGCGTAGGAACACCCACGCTCAAACCATGGCACGCCTCTGTGGTGCAGGGTAATGGAGCGATTTGCACTGCGTTGCATTCTTTAGATTTCATCAAGCCACTCAGGGCCATGCAAGGTGGCCTTGTGTAGCTTGATGAATCATACTTAAGGGTTGCATCGCTATTGTGCCTTGTTGTGTTGCACAAAAGCAATGCAACCCTTTGATAAATATGCCCCTATGTCCTTATGCCTCAATTACATTGTTGTTTGAGAAGTTCCATCACACCACTCAACATATAAAAGATCATATCTTCTGTTCACCCAACCGACCAAAAGGTGAGCCAATGGCTACCTTTGGAAGACTTTTAATTTGCTTGCGGAAATCAGATTTCTGTGAGAGCTTTGCCATGACACTTATAAAAGTCATGGTCCACTTCTTCTACCTGCCAAGTGCAATAAAAGTAATTTCAGATTGTTCAGAGATTTCAATAATATCCACATAGAATCCTATGATGTCTTCTGGTCTCTCATTCAAAATGCTAGGTCATATTCAAACATGTATAGAATATATTTAATTACTTATCTGGCTTATATCCACAGACTTTTAGATGGGCACTCAAGGCATGGTGCATTATGACTAAGGCTAGCATTTTCTAATAGAAGTGAGCCTAATGAAAATTGACAGCTAAAGTGGTGAATTGAATTTCAGATTTCAATTTAGGAAGTCAGGTTGCTGTTACAAAATTTCCAGCAGAGTTATGAAGAGCTCCTATTAAAGGTGGATATGAATTGTATTTGTATATCAATTATATTTTTAAGTTGTTCAAACAAGGTATTAGTCATTGATGTGCGTTGTGAATCTATGTTTATTATGTTTATGTTTGAAATAGACCATGGAGGACGATAGAAGGATGCTGTTCCTTCTCTTTTAATTCCGCTCTTCTTAAGTATTGTGAGTTAGTTGGCAGGGTGGAACATACTTCCTTTGTCATAAGGTTTCTGCACATACACAGAGCTATGCACAGGATAATAGGACCCCGGAATACAGTGGTTCACCTACCATATTCCGTAGCACCCAAAACCCCAACCCAACTAGCTTAGCATCCCATTAGCACCAAAGTACCAATGATTGGACAACCCAGAACACGGTATCCCTATCTCAGGACTCGCAGAAACAAGAACACTCTTTCGTTACTCACTCGTACTTGTCCACAAGGTGCGTATGAAGAGACACTGGGTAGATAAAAATGTTTATTTCAACTTACGTGCTCTAAGGTACAGTACACGTGTCAGTACTAATAGCATAATGCATAGGAATAATATAAGCAGCATGGTTACAATTCCATAGAATACAAACGGGGAAAGCATCTCATAACTCAGTGGATAAATGTATAAATAACATTACCACCCTCCCCTTGCAGTAAGATAGTTTATTATAAAAATAGAAGACCTCTGGGCTTTGACTAGCGAACCCTCATACCTCGGTCTCTAGATGTAGAACTACATCAGCAGACAATCACAGCTCTTCTCCCTCGAAAGGATTCCTCCAAGTGTGTTAAGCGCCAGTAAACTGCAGTATTAAAGGCACACAAAATTCTTCATGGCATTTGCGCCTAATGTTATGTCTGGGTGCGCGAGACTGGCCATATCAGGAAGAACCGAAATACATTGTTATGCGACCTTGTACATGTTGTGCAGTCTGAGCCCAAATCGAACAAGAGAAAAGGTAAAAGACAGAAAATGCAGACAGCACAAAAGAACTTGGCAAGAGCAAAGGGCGAGGGAGCCCTGGCTCAGTGTAACGTGCGCAAAGAAAAGCAGCATGGCAGCCAGGCCTAGGCCAACATAACAAGGCAGGCAACAAACCACAAGACACCCTCCCCTGGTCAGTCCGGCGGCCAAGACAGAGTCCCAATAGAGATAAACACATCCAGTAGAGTACAGGGAGCGCCCAAACGGCGAAGGACAGGTCAATCCATGAAAGTGTAAGTGCAGAAAAAAGCCATACCCTCCAAGAGGGCATCATTGGAATCGTCAAAAAACATAGACGCCATCCAATCCATGAGATCAAAAGAGCAGGAATGCTCCTCAGCAGAGGGAGCATCCAAAAGCAATGCGGGACAGCTTGCGTGATAATCGAAACAGCTTCGTTGTAGGAGATCCTGGGCAGCCGCCCAGATATCCCATTGCGCCAAAATCCCCAGTGCAGCCGCACGCGCCATACAGCCGGCAACGGAACAGTCCTGCTCATGGGCCTCTAAGGGACCCATCAACTGAACGAAATCCGGAACAGACAATGACGAATTGGAGAGGCAATAATCCAGAGTCCAGGTGAAAGGACAGCGGATACAAGTCATTACAGGTTGCACGCAAGTGAAATACGCAAAGCGAAATGAAAGAGTATATGACACACTCAGTGTCGCCAATGGCAAGACACCAAAACCAGCCAAAAGGCGCTCACGGAGCAGCTGGAGGCGTTCTGGATTGAGCAGGTCCCATCGGGGAGCAGCCATTGCGCAGAAAACAAATTAATAGCAGGACACCAGCCGCCAAAGCGAGGATCAACGGGAAACCGCCAAAGACGCTGGAAAAAATAGAATGAATGAATGCCGGGATGACACCAAAAATAGTTTGGAAGGAGGACACCAAACCAGACCCCACGACCTTAAAAAAATGTACCAGACCCTCAGTGTTAGATGCGTTAAAAATACGATGAATTAACTCCCCAAAATGTTGGGGGAGATTAGTGTTCAAAAGGGCCTGTATTTCACTGTGGGTACTCGCCACCTGGAGAATGAATGTCTCCCGGGCGGACGTGAGCATAACTTCCTCGTTCAATAATAGTGCCTTTATTCTGCTCAGTCTATTGAAATCGGCCTCCATGGTAGGGATGGAAGGCCAAATAGAGATATCAACCTTGCCATGAGGGGGAGGAAAAAGCACATTTTTGCAGCAGACAACCCTGTGCGAAACTGTTACAATGTAAGGAATGCCAGCTTGCAGGCCACAACAGTTTTCGTTATTCAAAAGTAAATAACTACCATTGGAAAGGAGAGTGAAAGTAGGAGAAATAACAGGAGCAGGAATACCTTTCAGCACACAAGCAAGATTAGGAGCGGAAACGCTACATGAGCCATGCAATTTAATGTGTTTACAAATAAGCGAATGACCCATAGTCGAGTCGCAGGACTCCCCCGTGAGAAAGACTTCCTTGCCGTCCCGAAGGCATTTATACATGAAAGGCAAGGACCAGAGTTCATGCAGGAAAGCACTGCCCAAGGGCTGGTAACGGCCCACAGGATAATGTTTCATGCATGAGTCAAATTCAAATAAGGAAAAAGGTAAAGCGATAACCCCATGAACTAGCCACACAGCAGAATCGAGTTCCGCAACAGAGAACGGTAAAGGATCCATCTGTTCGATATGTAATAAAGTGTAAGTTTCATCTTTCATTGACATAAATTGCTGCTTGTCAGTTAAATTAAAAGGCAGAAACAAGGCAGAGGTGTTTAAAAAATGCCAAGGAACTTTACCTAACTTGAGCGTTTGTAAAGTCCATGCAAACTGCATAACTGAGCGCAATTGATTCTGACCATGATATAACACAGAAACATCATCTTGTACAATATCAACAACAGAGGACACAATATTCTCTAAAGTGTAAATGCGAGAAGACAGGGTATTAATACTATTGTCAACAACAGCAAGCACCTTTTCCAAATTTGCTTGATCTATTTCCCGAAGACGGGAAGCAGCTTCAATTTGTGACAGCTTCCAGAGTTCATTATACGTTTCATAAATGAATCTCTTAGGTCGGGGACCACGAGGTCCCAAAACAAAGTCGGACAGATCAATATTGCCTGAAAGGAGGGACAAATGTTGTTTAACAGAATCAAGGGACGAATGTTGCAGCCATTGTTTGCATAATTTACCAACAGAATATGTAGTGACAGTACGGGAAGCAGTAAATCTCGGATCAGGCCTATCCTGTGTGTAGCCAGTACCTGAGTCGTGAAAACGCATTTGGCATGCATTAGATGATATAGGCCATATCAACCAGGGTGACTGATCCAGTTCCGAAACATTAAACGAATTATTCTGTAACAGAGCCTGCAGGGTCGTCAGGGACAGGTTAAATCGTGAGCTGTCATTGGGAAAACTCGACAGGGATGGAATTGAGGGCGAATTCAATTGTTTAGTGGTAGCTAAGCCCCAACACGTAGTCTGATAGATGGAAGCATTTAGGAACATGAGTTGGGTAGGGATGAGGCAAGCACGATGCAATGCCTCGGTTCCTTGTACCTGCCATTTATCGGACATATGTTCGTGGCCCATCTACGCGAACGGTCTCTGATGCTGTAATTGAGATGGTTGATTTGCCTGAATCCTCTCCTTTGCCTGAAACTATAATTGATCCCCAACTCTCCACCAACATCGACGAGGACGAGTATACCTATCCTGCATCTGACTTTGACTTTGAGTTGCAAATGTTTTTCTGTTTTTATGAATACCACATAAACTGAGGTCTACTGAATGTATTTGCTGTTATTAGCTTCAGTAATTGTGCATTATATTAAATCAAAATTGAAATCTAGGCTCAGAAAAGGAGTTTTTCAAGGGCAGAAAAAATATTTGTAATATCCAGTTGATTTTCAGATATAGAATTAAATGAGCTTGATTTCTCTAATGCTGTCCTGTTTCTATGAACATTGTTAGTATTTTAATAAGAAATAAGAGTAACAATGGGAATTTTTCTACACAGTATTAGTACCTTTACAATTATTTTTCTTAAGATTTCTGCAGGTTGGAAAAGACCAAGATTTTGGTTTTGGGAAAAAAGTAAAGAAATTTAGCTGGTACTTAGACACACGGGAGGTGGAGCAAGTCGACCAATATAAATATTTGGGCTTGACTTTTAGGAGGAACCTCAACTGGGGCATGCAGTGGGATGGCATTAAGCAGAAGGCCCTATTGCAGGCCAGCAGTCTATCAAGAGTTAATAGTAGATTTGGGAGGCTTTCCCATATTCCACTACTAAGGGCCTACGAAGGGAAGATACCTCCGTTGGGTTTGTATGGAGGAGAGGATTTTTCCCTTGATCCCGCCTATGAATGAGGCCGATTAAAAGGTGCAGTTCTTAGAAGACTTTTATCTCTCACCCAATGCACCATGGTTCAGGCCATAAGGAGAGGGTTCAATCTGGTCTCCTGGAACTTGTTGGCCTTCACCCAAGCCCTAAGAGGATGTGGCCTTACGGCCAGAGTGGTCGACCTCGACGCTGGGGAACCGGGTTTGAGTCTCTGCAGGGACGCTCAAAATCCTGTGATTCTGGGCAAATCGCTTAATGTCCCTGTGCCTAACAAAATCAAAAAAAAAATGAATGTGTCCATCTGTAACGCAACTGGTGCTCATGTAAAGCACTCTGATACCTTCGGTTCAAGTTCACGCTATATAAAACTCTGGGGGGAAAAAAAATATATTTTAATACACTCTCGGAGGGTGATGAGGTGTCTAAAGTCTCCAAATGTGTTGGGAAGAGATTCAAGGTAGTGAAAGAAGGTGGGCAAAGGAGGTAAGAACTAGATTAACTGTTTTAAGAACCTCCATTCAGACAGTGGTACAATCACATCCTGGTGCCCCTTCCCAGGCAAGCATGCATTAAAAGAGTCTGCAGTTTTGGTGTCTGAAACTAATGACCTATTCTACCTGAGCAAGAAACCATCTATTAGTTTTTCAATGACTACGCTAGGCCAGGACACTGTTTTTCCCTACCTGTTACAGTTACCAGATCCATATTGGGCCGGGGTTCAGGATAACAGTGGTCTCTGCCACTGCCCTCTGAATGTAAAATGAACCTTATTGCATATACTTATGGATGTGTCTTTTATCGCGCAAATCAAATACAGTTTTAAGACCCTTGTTTTTTAAATATGATTCTGTCCATAGGAGGAAAGCTGTGGAGCTGTTATCAGAAATGTGTTACTTAGATGTGGCAGTTGGAATTGCTCGGTTTCTACGGTCTGTTAAACAGAGTTTTAATGACAAATTGTAGTGGGAAGTGGGTATTGGGTAGTCAAGATGGGGCTCATATATTGATTTTAATTGTTAAATGTGCTGTTAGAATGTTTTATGGACAATTGTCTAAATAAACTTGTTTTTCTACTTACCTACCTGCAGGTTTTCACTGAATCCCAAGCCAGCAGACGTTTTCAGTACTAGTTCCCAATTGAGATTTATATTCCCACAGTGATCATATTTATATTGTTTTGTCAGCACTCACACACAAAAAGGGATTTAACTATGTATTGCTAAGATTTGGATAGTAGATGTAGTTTTTAACATTTTATTGAGGCAATCAGCCATCTTTTGGATTTGTGTCTCCAAGGCAGAATGTTTTTGCACAGCTATTTAGATCTTTTTTGGCATATCACAGTTTATTTTTGGGGTGTTTCCTAATTTGTTTTCATAAGGCTGTACTTGGTCACTCAACAACTCCATTTAGGGATCACAACAGCAGAGTTGTGGAAGAGCAGTGGTGGCTTGCACAGGTAAGAGCGGTGGGGCGGGGTGGTGGTTGGTGGAAGTCGACAGATGACGGGATAAGTAATATTGAATAAATAAATACATAAATAAAACCACTTACTTTGTGGTCGCCGCATCGACGACTCGGCGATGCGGCGAGTGCAAAGTACATAGTTTTCTTTCTTTCTTTCTTTATTTAAAATTACTTATCCCATGGTATGTAGACTTCCACCACCCTTCACCCCGCTCCACCCCCTCCCCACCGCCCTTACCTGTGCAAGCCACTACTGTGGAGGAGTACAGTGATAGCTCACTAAAAAAGATAAGGAATCGCTAAGGTCCTTACCAGCTCTCCCTTGATTTCACTCATTAAGAAGTTTGTGTCTTTGCCATTTCCAAGGTTGAAATACTTCTTTATTCACTAGGCATAAATGCTTGATTTCAAAACTTAAAATGTCTAAATTGCATTTTGATTGCTGTTTATATGTTTGGAGTAGGTGATTGCCTCCATCTTTTTGGGGCATTTAACAATGTTAGAATGTGTTTTTGGACCACCTGCCACTGGCCCTAAATTATTACCTCCTTTTGGCAAGAATGCTTTTCTGAGTCACACTCTAACTTTCTTTATCTTAGACTCTGGCCAGGTTTTGCTGATTTCATTTGGCAATGAACAGATTAGTGGTCTTCAGAGTGCTGTGTGAGCCCCCCTACAGGGTGGCATAAGATAATACCTAATTACATTTTTCTAAAATATATTTAACACCTTGACCATTTTAAACATTGAAACAATGTTTTTCTTCTCAAAAGCACATTTGCCAAGTCTATAGTCACCAGCAGTGGCTTTTTTTAATCGAAAGTAGAAACACAATTTCACACAGATAATATATCATATTCTAGAAATATTATAGTATAGTGGTACAGGAAGAGGCAAAGAACGATTATTACCACAGTAAGAACTCTTGAATAAAACGACTTTATGCATTACAACCCAGGGAGGGTGAATGACAAAACTGTGAGAAAATAGTTTCGGAAAATATTTCAATGTTGATGTTAAGGTAAATGTTATTTTAAATGCATTTAAGGGAAATGTTATTTGTTATCTTTGAATTGCTTCCTACACATCAAAGACAAATGCCTTGTATAAAAACTGCTATACATAGACTTTAAGTAACACACTAGTTATAAATACATTTTTTAGACTAATCACTATGATACAATTTTGTATCAACCATTCATTGGGCAAGACACTTTGTAAATTTTAGATGTTGGATACACACACTTACAGATCTTGAAGGTTTGCACCTAAAGCCATCCCACATAGTATAGACACAGCAACAATTTCAAATAAGGAGCAGGTTCCAACCTAATTTCCTTGAACTAAAACAAGAGAAGTTTTTATGTTATGTGTATTTGTAAAGCACACTATCACCCACGAGGGTATCCTGGTGCTGAGCGGGTGTCTGTGTCTAGCCCTGCCCATAGTAGGTTAGTTAAATGAAAAGCAAGGTCTTTAGCTTCTCGTGGAATCTAAGAAGAGAGGAGGAGGCTCTGACGTGGTGTGGGAGACTGTTCCATACTTTAAGAGCGATATAAGAGAGTGCTCATTGTCCTGATATGGTTCTGTTTATGTGTGAGATATGTGAGAGTAGGAGTCCTGTAGAACGGAGGTGTCTGGCTGGTTGGTAGAAGGTGATGCAATTGTTCAAGTAGGTGGGGCCTAAGCTGAGTAGTGCCTTGAATGTGTGTCTGAAGATTTGGAAATGAGCGTGTTTGTGTATTGGAGCCAGTGGTGCTCTCTGAGTTGTGGTGTATTGTGAGTTCTGTGTGGGAGTTTGAGGATGAGCCTGGCAGCCAAGTTATGGATGGTTTGTAGTCTTCTAGAGAGTTGCTTGGTGATCTGGGTGCAGAGGATGTTCGCATAGTCCAACTTGCTGGTATCTAGGGAGTGAGTGACAGTTTTTATAGTGTTGTTCGGGAGCCATTTGAACATCTTCCTCAGCATCTTCAGGGTGTGGAAGCAGGATGAAGTGACAGCATTGACTAGTGCGGTCATGTCCAGTTTGCTGTCAAAAATTCCCAGCTTCCTGACATGAGGGCTGGGTGTGGCTGTTGTCCAAGTTCCACTGGCCACCAGTTGGAGTCCCATGGTGAGGTGTCCTTGCCAAAGATCACTACTTCTGTCTTCTCAGTGTTGAGCTTGAGACAGTTGGCTTCAATCCAGTTAACGATTTTGGTCATGCAGGCGGTGAACTTATTTCTTGTGTTGGGGTTCTAGCCCGACATGGAGAGTGTGAGTTCTGTGTGGTTGGCATAGGAGAGGATGATGATGCTGTATGTGTGGATGATGTTGGCCAGAGGGATCATGTATGTGT